>OZ030024.1:53260200-53700200 GCA_964023405.1 Apodemus agrarius
AAACATGGTTCAGCAGTTGGAGTTATTTAAAAAAAATAAGAAAGGAAGGAAGGAAGGAAGGAAGGAAGGAAGGAAGGAAGGAAGGAAGGAAAATACAAACTTTCACAATTTTGTTTATATAAATGAAAAATAATATCAAAATTTAATGGTTCCCCACAGTTTTTCATAGGCCATTTTGTATTTTATTTTTTTCTGTCCACCTTATAAATATAATGATCAACACAAAATCTTCCTTCTATTTTTCAAATAAGAAATTACTGTCTTGATGACTCAGAGAATATTTAAGCTCAGTCATCAAAGAAAGTCAACAGTTCCCGGTACTTCACAGACGGCAAATATATTAATTCAAAATAAGTTTTACTACCTTGGGCTGATTTTTCATAAAACACAGCAGATATCTTGCCAGGTAACACCATTTCTTTGGGTTCTGTGGGCAAAGAGAGAGATTAATAAAAACAACCTTTCTTTTTACTCTCTAAATGCTTCTTAAAGAAGATTCATTAGTGATAAAGGTCAGAGAAGAGAATCATTTAACGCAGTGCTCAGCTCCGTTCAGCAGCTGCCCCAGGAGCCACTTGCCTTAAATGCCAAATAATTCCCCAAAGGTCCTTTCCTCCCTGCAGCTGAGAACATGGGTGACTGTGGCAGATCCTCAGTCTGTTTTCTCTGATTTTCTTCTTTTCTCACACAGAATCATGATTTGCACTTGGCAAAGAAAAGCATTAGCTTCCATAATTTCAAAAGACAAGCTATAAGCCGTGTTGGGACCCAACATTTATAGAAATACAAAAGACTAAAATGCAAATTGCAATTATCCCAACTTACTTTCCTCCCTTTCCCTGGGAGGGTGGGCTCTGAAATATTCATGAGAGTCTGTGTCTTTCCACAGAAATCAAAAGATGACTGTAAATAATTGCAGATTACCCTCCTTAGGAGATAATTCCCAAGCTTTTCTGTACTATGAATGGGGAGGAAAGCTCTCTATGGGAATCAGAAGTTATGGAAATATATCTTGTTCCCTCCCCGTGGATGTAACAATCTTGAAGAGTGTCCCATAAAAGATTTTACTACATCGTTATCTGAATGTTCATATTGGAAGAGTCGAAATCTCAAGTCTGAGGAATGGCTTTACAGAAAGGGCTGTCACATATGTAGGTGAGAATTCTAAATTCACCCTCAAAGAGAGATAAACAGTATTAAATAATCGGGTATGGTAGCCATTATCACAATAATCCTATAACAGCAATCACTACATCTCACCAGCTGTGAGAACTTGGGTGAGTAAATTAAACTCTGCATGCTATCATTTCCTTCTGCGTGGCTGATTGTACCCCCTACTTTATAGAGTTAGCATGATGATTAAGTGAGATAAATAAATATGAAGGACAGAACACAATGCCATATAAGCATAGCAAGGGTTGGCTAATACAATTATCAATGTAATTATTAGAATTATTAGCAACTTTCTGCTTTAGAAAGGGCTTATGGCCCCACTGAGAATCAGCATCTCAGAGAGAGGCATGGTGGAGTAGGTACACCATAGCACACTGGAAACTGCCTCATTTCCCTATTGATTAATCAAACTCTGTGATAACCAAAGAAACACTGAGTTTAAATCTTTGGTAGACACATGGAAAAGATTGGATCATGTTTTAGGAAGATAATCTATAAGCTATCAACAGCTTTCCTGCAGGACTTCCTCTTGAGTGGACTGAAGAAGCCTTCCAACAGTGTGAAATGCTTCAAGTGTCTCTTAACATATCTAGCCTTTTCCTCTCTGGTGAAATATTGATTCCACTACAGAAACACCTACAAAAAGCCAGGTTTTTATACCCTTAAGAGAAACTGTAATAAACAAAGCAAACAGAGTAAAAAGTATGCTGTAATTAGGGACACATATATTCAGACAATTATACCAAGAAATTTGAAAGCATGTTTTCATTAAACAAACATATAATGTGTTGAAGTTGCAGAATACATTAAAAGGAAATCTGTAGGGGATTGAAAATGGTAACATAGGAAAGAATAATTTAAAAGTATTCTAAACCACAATCTATATGCAGATAAGACAGACAAGTCAGCTTCTTCTGTGAAAATTTCCCAGGACAAAAAGTCCTAGAAAGATGGAGTCACAGTTTAAACACTGAATGTCCTTCTCTGGAAAGTCTATGTGTGGAACTCTGTTCCCAGTATGCTGCTATGGGGAGATGAGGAAGCCTTTAGAAAGCGGAGTCTAGTCTGAAGGAACTCTTGCCCGCCGTCTTCGCCTCTTGGCTCACGATGTGAAGGATCAGCTTGACCACACACTCCAGCCAAGACACACTGTGTTTCGCAGAGACTGAGTGGAACGGAGCCACTTTATGGGACAGAGACACTTTCAGAACCGGGAGGCCTGATGAACCTTTGCCCTTTACAAAATAACTATCGCAGTGTCTTATGTTACAGTGACAAGAAGCAGACAGCTTCCAACATTCAAGAAAGACAGGGAAAATGTGTATAAAGAACTGGAACTATAAAAAGTATGAGTCCTATTTTACTATGACCCTCCCACAATATCTGCAACGAATGTTTCCAAAGTCTCTTAATATGTTAGAGGATCTCTAAGGAAAAATGAGCAACGTGGGAGTGGAAATGGACAAAAGATAACATTTCCAGTAACTGAAACCATCCTAAAGATAAAGAAATAACGTTTCAGGGCCAAAGACATGACTCAGTGCATAAAACCAACACAAAAAGTATTTGCCATGCATGTTGGCATGCATGCATGCCCTGGGTTAAGATCCCAAAGGCCATGTGAAAAGTCACAAGTGCTCCAAAACATTGCAAGCCAGCTATATAGCTGGCACAGCAGGGAGAAACCCTGCTTAAAGTATTGAATGTGGCAAAACGGCCGAGCCCAATATCTGAAGGTTGTTCTCTGATCTCTACAAGTAGGAGCCCTACCCACAGGCACACAAATATGCACATACACACCACACACACACACACACACACACACACACACACACATTCGCATGCACACAAGTTCACATGCACACATGTGCACACATATGAATACACATTCACTCACATATACACATGTGCACAAACATAAATACACACACACATATATATGTGCATGACGACATGTACACACATGTGTACACAGAGCCATCCACATTCATACGCATATATACACACATGTGCACAAATACACGCACACACATACATGGGGAAAATGTTTTAGAATCAAAAGCTCATTCTGTATATTTTGAACATAGAAAAATATATGAACAGAAATACAACCAGAAAGCTTCAGACTTCTGCCCCTGAAAGTGGCGGAACATAAGTCTCTTCTTTCAAACCAGGCAGTCTGTGAAAATTTTCAGGCACCTTAAGAAATTAATGAAACATTTCAGTCAAGCATCAGGCCTCTTCCTAGGCTCTTACTACCCAGGGTTTTTTTTTTATAAAGTTCGTTGAACTCACAGAAAACATTCTTAACTTTGAATGCAAAACTCAACAGCACATGAAAACATAATTTAAAGTTGATTTCCTATTCAGAGTTAGACTCTGCGGTTAATGAGCTAATCTGCTGAGGCTAGCAGCCAATGGGCAGAGATCTGCCACTCCCTTTCGTTTCTTCCTTACCTATTGGCTAACTTTGTACCCTGATGTCCCTGAAACAAAGGATGAGAAGAAAAATGGGAAATTTGCTTTTCGGCCACTGAAATCAAGGGGACTTAGGGTCTGAGTCTAGCATGTGTTTAAGGCTGAGCATCAAGAAAAGTGCATTTGCCCAAGTTGTTGTGTGCCTCATCCCCTGACACCTTTGGACCTTACATATGAATCACTGCAACCACAGCTCCAAGTGATGCCTTTAACTTTTATCTACTGAGAATAATTCAGCTGCTGGACAGACCCTAAGAGGCCTTTTGATATCAATCAAAAATGTGTTTATCAGCCACAGTAGAAGCAGCTAAGTGTTGTCCAGTCACCTCGGCCTGCCTGAGCTCTAGGTGCTCCCTAGCTCATCTCTTTGCATTTTCTTTACCAGAAAGCATGGTACTATTTCGACTCTCCCCTGAACTGCCAAGAGACTGAATTAAGCTCTCCCTTTGACACTTCTTACCAGCACCAATAGAGAAACACCTCACCCTCCTCCCTTTGTACACATATATTTCTAGCATATTCTCAACCCATTCCAAATAAATCTTCCTGCAATCTCCAGACATCAGGACCCTTTTATTTTAGGGATGTAGAACTTATCTGATTCTCGTCTTGGTAATGGGGAATTGCTCCCAGGTGATCTAACTCATAAATCATGTGATTATCTGATAGCCAGTGTTGCAAAGGGGTCATATTTTAACTGTTTTCCATCTTGTGGTATTATTTGTTCACAATTCAAGCTTACCTACAGGAAATTACCTAAAAATTACAAGTCTATTGGACACTCTATTTTATCCCGCTTTATGGTCATTCTGTGAGTGTTATATTATTCTTCGGTTGCATCCTTCCTGTGCTATTAAGCAGAGTCCCAAGTGGCTGCGTGGTGTTCTTTCATTTCCATTCTTAATAACAGCTCCTTCTACTTGGGGCTTAGGTCTTACCTCTCAGCACTAGCCAAATTTACCACCTGTCAAAACTTTAATGCCCACTTTCGCACAAAGTGATCCCCAGGTACTTCGGACTCTGTTGGTTGTATCATTTGCCACCACTGTACAGCAATTAAAGTCAAGAGCTGCAATCCATTTTGCCTCCTTCATTGCCTCCTGTTGCCTTGTCTCTCTGACTATTCCAAGTTCCTCAAGGACAGGTGCATGCTGTGCCTATTGCTGATCTCCCTTGCCAATTAATGCAATGACTAATACATCAGAAATTCCTTAATAAGTAGATTCCTCTTTCTACAGATTAAATATTAATGCGGATAAAAGAGCTGACTTATGGAGCATGAATATCTCACTGTGTCTTCTGAGAACAATTGCATAACAAGTCCTTACTTTTACCACATCAATTATAAATTTAAAAAAAAACTGTAGGGTAAAAAGACACAGAAGACACACACAAGAAGTAATAGTATCACACAAAGGTTGATACTATGTGGGAATATGTTCATTGGCAGTCTGTGTTTGACCTTGTTTTTCTGCCAAGGATGTCACTTGTCTAGAGGGTAATAAAGATAGTTACAAGATAAACTGAAAAGGAGACCTTGGGTTTTGACATCTGGCAGAATTTTGGACCCAAAGCAATGTCAGTTTTTACTTAGAGATAAAACAAGTTTCACATAAAAATATTAGACTCCGTGGAACTAGATCATGGATTCAATCCTCAAAATAAATAAAACACAAGACTAGTATACAAATTGTCATTCAGTCCTTTGGTTTTAACAATTAATCATTTAGATCCAGAATACCCCCAAGGGTATGTATGTAGCATCATCAAGCAGTTGTGGCGCCTTTAAGAGGTAAGAGAATGAAAAAAAAAGTTACTGGGAGTCTGTCCTGAAGGAATATCAGAACCCTAAATGACCTAATCTTTTCCTGGCCAGCATGAAGTAAACAAACCTCCTCTAACATGCACCCCTTGCCATGATGCACCATCGTAACATAAGGATTAAAAAAAAAAAGACAGCACTATAAGTACAAAATCAAAATTATGAAACTGGAAACCAAATTAACCTCTTTCTTATAAGGTGATTGGGTTGTATGAATGTCACAGTGGTGAAAAGCTAACTAATGTGTATGGATGTGAAGCAGGAAGACTGAAGAGGAAGAGGCCAACAAAACCCTCGTGTCCATTCTCCTTGAGGGAAGCACATACAGGGAAATGACACGAGGCTGAGAGGAGACCTGGGGGTAGAAATGAATGTTCATGGCTCAGAGTCAAGATCCTCAGAGAACCTGAGCTCAGCATTATAGCAGCGCTTGACTCATCATGGGGGCAGTAAAAGGGGTGAGAGAAGGCAAGTATACACAAAAAAAATGGAGCTGAGACAAGATGGCGTCATCCATAGACAATAGGAGGAGTCCAAAAGATGTGGAAGTTCTCAAATGTCTTCAATAGGGAGCGTGTGAATATTGAGTAGGCTGGTACCACTCACTACCCTGCCTGAAAATGAAGTCTTATGAGCCTTGTCCCCTCCCACCCCTACAAATCACAATACCACAGAGGGGTGAGCAGAAGACAACGGGGAAACATCTAAAAGTATAACAGTTTAGCTAATCATCAACCTATCCTGTAAAAGAGAAGGAAAATTAAAGTAGCTTATGTCACTATTTTATAGATAACGACACCAGACTGGAATGACAGACTTCCTTTCTTGAGTGTTATAAATGAAATATGAGGAAAAAATCTTTTTGTTTTTATAACATCTTCTCATGTTTGATACACTTTCCAATACTCTCCTGAGCCTACATATTTTTTCACCATGAATATAAAATTGCTATTTCTCAACATATAAAAATAAAATCTCAAATTCTATTTTAGATAAATGCAAAATAAAATAATTTTAATGAATTTATTTAATGCATTATGAAATGTATTTAAAATCAAGACAGATAATACACAGAAAATTGTTAGGCTTAATTTGTAAATTTAGAAATATTACTGAATTGAGAGTCATTGTACAAAAATAATCAATATATAAAACAGAAGCTATGGCATTTGCACTAGAGTGATAAGCAAAATATTTGAAATAAGACTAATAACTTCTATATCAAAGACCTAGAAAGCATGTGGATAAGCAGATAATGACAGGACATGATCATACATCAGGACACGTTCATACATCAGGACATGTTCATACATCAGGACACGTTCATACATCAGGACATGTTCATACATCAGCATAATTCATACATCAGGACTTGTTCATACATCAGGACATATTCATACATCAGGACATGTTCATACATCAGGACATGTTCATACATCAGGACACGTTCATACATCAGGACACGTTCATACATCAACATAATTCATACATCAGGACTCGTTCATACATCAGGACATGTTCGTTCACACATCAGGACACGTTCATACATACATAAGAAGGCTCACTCGTCATTATGTTAATCCTCCTACACTTGACTCATGCATTCAGTATCTTACTGTCACTTCTTAGCCATGTTAGGTTGGTTTTTTTTACAACAACAAACATTTATTGAGATATGTAAGGATCAAGATTATCCAAGTCAATGTTAATGTATAAAATAAGAATTTGAAATCATTACATTTTCACATATCAACACTTAAAAGGTTAGGAGACAGCTCAACACAATGCTCACCATGCAAGCCTAGTGACCTGAGTTCTGATCCTGAGCTCATGTAAAGGTTGGATGTGAGGTTGCACATCCAGGAGGTAGAGACAGCAGAAATACTGGGAAGCTCTGGGTCTGCAGACAGAGTGGAGAGGCAAGAGACAAGCCAACGCCTTGCCTCAAAATGCATGTGAGGTGAGAATGGACGTCCAAAGTTATCCTTTGACTTTACTCCTACACCAGGGCACACTGAACTCACATACGCATCATGCACACAAAATTATATATATATATATATATATATATATATATATATATATATATGTATGTATATATATTATATGCTATATATTTATATACTATATATATTTAAAAAATACTAAAATGTTTGATAATTAAGGCAACTGTTTTATTATGTGTATATACATATATCTTCTTATAGGATCCCAAACCAAACATATAGAAATTGGTAGAAGGGAGGGTAATTTCAATACCAAATATCTGCTTAGGTCAAAAGAAGTACTGACACATAAGGATATCTCAGCTGCACAGCTTGTAGATCTAGTACATGGAAAATAAGACAAGCAAATGACTTTAAAAGAAAATGTCATTTTCATTGGCATCACATAACTGATCCATTAGATGTTTATTTGCATTAAAAGAAAAATATTATCTTCATCAAAAGATGTCAAGTAGAGAAAGAGGTGCCAAGCCACAGGGTGCAAATATACTTCCACTACACATCAGACAAATAGCTGATAGTCAGAAGGTATAAAGTGATTTTCACAAATAGTAAGAAAAAGGCAGACCACTTAGTAAACACAATGCAAAAATAAGTAGAAATTTCACCAAAGTAGGCACACAACTTCCCAACAAAGATATTACAAAATCTTCATGATTGTTAGTACTGTGAAATGCGAGATAAAATCAGGAGACGTGACTATATAAAGAAAAATATATAAAACATAAAGTTAATGGCAAGGATGAACCCAGATGTGGGGAGGTGGTACAGCTGTATCCAGATGTGGGAAGGTGGTACATCTGTATCCTGATGTGGGAAGGTGGTACAGCTGTATCCAGATGTGGGGAGGTGGTACAGTTGTATCCAGATGTGGGAAGGTGGTACAGCTGTATCCAGATGTGGGAAGGTGGTACAGCTGTATCCAGATGTGGGAAGGTGGTACAGCTGTATCCAGATGTGGGAAGGTGGTACAGTTGTATCCAGATGTGGGAAGGTGGTATATCTGTATCCTGATGTGGGAAGGTGGTACAGCTGTATCCTGATGTGGGGAGGTGGTAGAGCTGTATCCTGGTGTGGGAAGGTGGTAGAGCTATATCCAGATGTGGAAAGGTGGTACAGCTGTATCCTGATGTGGGAAGGTGGTACAGCTGTAACCTGATGTGAGGAGGTGGTACAGCCATAAACTGCTGATGAGGCATGGGACTGGGTGGAGTTCTCAACAATTAGACCAGTAGCATCTACTTAAAAAATGGTCATTGTGCGACTCTTACCTGAGAAAATACATGCTTAGGTTTATAGCCAGGACAAAGAATCTTATGGTGGCCAAAAATGTATATACAGGGTATGAATCCTACCTATATCAGGAGTGTTAAATGACCTAAAGCCCTGTGAACAGAACAGATAAATAAGAATTTTTTGTACAATTAAATGGTATATATTAAGGAGAAGGAACAAAGCCCACTTATGTGAACAGTATGATGAATGTCACAGATAATACTGAAGGAGAGAAGTCACATGCAAGGATGTTTGTGCCACGGGCAGCCTGTTCTTAGGAGCCACCTGTGTCTTCTTAGAATTCAAATAGTGAAACTGACTACCAGTGTGATTGTATTTAGAGACAAAGCCTCTAGGGAAGTAATAAAGTTATTTTGTTAAACAAAATACTTTCAAATCACACTTATTTATTTATTTAATGGGAGGAGGAGTCACACGGCATGGAGGTCATAGGACCACACATATGAGTTGGTTCTTTTCCTCCAGCATGTAGTCATCAGCTGTGGTACCTTGTGCTTTTCCTGCTGAACCATCTCACTAGCCCCAACAGTGATAGTCTAATGGCATCCTTTGCATTATTCTAATCCATAGTGATCCATTTTCTCATAAGAAGAGACTCCAGAGGATAACGGTCAAGGGAACTCACCGACAGTGCTTTCAACTTTATGGCGCTGTGGACGCACATGCCCTAGGGAGGAACCTCACTTTGAGTGCTGGTCTTTTGGCACTTGTGATTTGAAGTATGATACTTTCTGGTGGTGTTGGGTGAGCTTTGTGATTACAGGGGTTAGGGTGGAGGACAGCTAATACGCTAGAATGGAAGACACTTTCAACTTAGGATATGGTGAAGTAGTGAAGAGTTAGTTAGAATGGACCCCGAGTGGGCCAAGTATGGCCTGTTGCCGCTGATACAAAGTGAGGAGGAGACACTGAACAGTAAGTAAGTGTGGGAATTCAGGAGAGCCCTCAGGATGCTGAAAATGTTTTATTCTGTTCACCTGTTTCTTAGGTCAAGTGTGCTCCTGTTGGAAGACAGATTACCAGGCTGGACAGTTAAACAGTGTTTGCTTTTCCATATGCCTGCTCCAGCATATGGGGGGAAATTTAGGCACATTGTTATCTTAGCTCTCAGTATATAACCCTTAGAACAAGTGGCACAAGTGGCTGTTTTTTAATGATCCTTGATTTCAAAGAACATCAAGAGGAAATTAAAAATGCAGAATTCATTACTATCTATATTCTCTAGAACAAACTGTTTTCAGTATTGCAAAGTATACACGCTACTCTGTTTCTAAAACATATTTGCATAAAACTGAACAGTGCATATGTTTAAGAGTTTTATATTTTTAATTTATACAACTTCAGCGAAGAAATGAATCAGATTGTCAGTGTGATAATCTCTGGAATTAAGTGCTTTTGCAAATACTATGAAATATACTACCAACTGTATTGCTGTGTAATTCCTCACACTTATTAGCTTAGAAAATAATTAGCCTAGAAAAAAATAGAAACTAAACAGAGTCTTAGACTAAATTTAGAAACATCTACATTTAAACTGCTGAAAGGAAATGTAAATAGGAAAATAAGGAAATAAGGTAAATACATGTCTGTGCATACCTACAAGCAACGAGACAGGAAAACGTTTTGCTTCTGTGACACATAACAAAAACCTAAATCAGGAATCACTAATGAGAAACCGCAAAGGAGATAATTAGGGCCCCGGCCCTTAGAAAGGTATGCTCAACCCATGCAAAAGACAGGCAGAAAGAAAGCAACAACAAAGGCCAATTCCATGTTGAAAGCACAGAAAGGTTAGGCAAAACTCAAATCTAATCTTGCATTCTATTTTCTATATCCTATATTCTATTCAAATTATTTCCTTTTAAAAATACTTTTATGTGATTGACATTAACACCTTTTCAAAGATATCCCTATGATATGTGCCAGAGATTTCTTCCAGAACAACTATGAATCCCCAAACTCTCAGATGCTCAGGTCTCTTACATTTTATGGTCCTATACACTTAGAACTCTGTCCAGGTTATTTACAGTATCAAACAAAAGGCAAATGGGTGGGAGCCGATGCTATGTCCTTGTCATTTAGTAAACAACTAGATAAAAGTCTGTACATGTTTGACACAGATTCAATTGTTCACCAAATATATATCCATCCCCAACTGGCTGGCAAAGTGGATGTGGGGGCCAAACATAAAAAAATATATATAGTTTTTCTGGCAGTTTCAATCCCTCAGGTATATTTGACTCTGCTACTTATTGAAAGAAAGAAATAAGGAAATAATTCTCATACACAACTTAGCAGGTTCAGGAGAACTTCTGTTTCCTAAGAACTTTTACAATTCTTTATATCTATGCATGCAGTCGACACTGAATGACCTCAGCGGGTTCCATTCATGTGTTTGTAAGGTTTTATGTGTGTGAAAATGTGTGGTAACAATGGTTTAAGAAGAGGCTAGTGAACTCCGAAGGGAGAGGGAGGTGAACATGGGAGGAATAAGAATAGGAAGATAAAGGAAAGAAACTTAAAAAAATATACTTCAATTAAAATTTAGAATATTTATTTATTTACATGTTGTGCATTAATTCGAAAGTGACTTCTTGCTCTTCTAATAAAAACAGACACATTTAGCTCTGTCAAAGCCAAGCCAGTAATCGTGCTAATTTGGTTTTTGCTCATTAATATCCATAACGACCTTCGTTCTTATGGCTATATATTATTTGTAAAGAAGCTGAGACACCCTTTGGTTACTCTGAGTGCCTTAGTCACGGGGCCGGTGAGCAAGGACAGGATTGTGGGCAGCTAGCTCTCAGCATTTTATCCCGAGTTTCCAACTGAGCCTACACACCTTTGCTCTTTCCAGGAACATAACAGTGCTATAAAACAGATTGTGTTCTTATGTCTTATTAAAGTAAATTATTTCATGGCTGAAGAGATGGCTTAATGGTTCAAGGCACTGGCACTGGCTGTTCTTATAGAGTTCAGTTCCCGATACCAACATGGCAGCTCACAACTCTCTGAAACTCTAGCCCCAGGGGATCCAAGACCCTCTTCTGACCTCCACAGGTGGTGTACACACATCGTACATATACGTATGTACAAAATAAAAATTAAATTTAAAAAACCTACACATATTACCTCTTACTGTAAGCGAATGCAGTTTATATGAATCTACAACTGCAAAAATTGTCTACTTTGTGCATGTCTATGAAGTTTTCTCTATTTTTCACGTACTCACTAAAATTGCAAACATACTATGTCTTGAGTTTGCACTGTGTAGTCTGTCCTAAGTCCTTTGAAGCACACATACACCTCCAACAGCAATCTTTAGACTGCTTCGTAATATATTATGGTTTTTGACACCTTCTATTTCATGCCAGTATCAAAGTGAAATTGAATGACTCTAGATCCATTATACCCAGAGAAGTAGGAAACCCAGCAGCATCTCCACCCCTGACTGGACACTCATCAGACACAAGAAGAATGGAAACAGATTCATCATTTCCTAAGTACCACAGGAGGTCTAAAGGCATACTAAAATTTAATAAGGCAAACTATATGGTAAATTCTTCTAAACTAAAAGATTTTAAAATCTTCAACTAATTCATTTTCCTGGGTTCCGGTGAAAGAAAGTCTTATCAACTTTAACACAAAGTATATAAAATTATTATAGAATGTTTCATTATCCCTATCTGTTGTTTCTGACAGCAATATTACTAAATTTGGATGAATTCATTACCAAGGACTTAGGAAAGTTTCTCCTTAGCTGTACTGAGTTCAAAGTGCAAAGCTGTCTGTCCATATGCCTCTATACTACCCATGGGAGATACAAATGCCACCAGCTGACAATCTGGAGAACTGATATGTCTTAGAGCTGATGAGCAAATGTTTCTAAAACAAGAGATTAACAAAAGAAGAGCTACTGTTTGTTCAAAGTCCTGTGTGACCTCATCCTGCATTACAGTGTAGTGCAGATCTCAGTCCCTCTGAGTCCTTCCCAGCAAACCTTAATTTCTACTTATACACTTACAAACTGCCCTGTGGATTTCTTGCTTTCAGTATATGTTGTCATAGAAAAGTTTTAGATGAATAATTGATTTGTGGTACTCAATTCTTGTTTCTTCAAAAAAAACTATCAACAATGAAGCATATGATTGAATGTGTGTGTATGCGTGCGTAAGTGTGTTCGTGCATGCGTGTGTGTGTGTGTGTGTGTGTGTGTGTGTGTGATCACTGAAAAACAAAATCAGCTTTAAAATCTGGAAATTGGTACAAAAATTTTAGTCACATTTAACTTTTTAAACTAAGATAAAATTATCTGTTCTGTTGTTATTGTTTGCTATTTTGTTTTGTTTACTGTTAAATGAAATACTGACTCCCAAATCTTAAAAAAATGGTTTTTTATCCTGTGGTGTTTAATTAAAATTTCTCCATAGGCTCATATCTTTTAATATTTTTCCTGTTTTTTTCACTAGCAATATGTTGAGTGTCATTGTGACATCTATGTACATTTTTTTTAATTTTATTACCTTCCCCACTATGTCCCCATTGCTCCAATCGATCCTTCTTTCTGGTTCCCACTTTCCTAGAAGGTGATTCCTTCTTCTGTTTCCATGACATCACACTGTTTTACACATTCATTTCCATCCATCCTCAGAACTCTTCAAACATTATCATTGTTTCTCTCTTTGTTGATGTTCTACATACATGTTTACCTATATATACACTTTACTGTTTTACCCAAAGAGACCTATGTGGTTATGCTGTTGAATATTTAGTTCTTGTTTAATGGAACTGTTTGGGAAGGATTAGAAGGTGTGGCCTTGTGGAAGGAGTGGGCTTTGAGATCTCAAAAGCCCAAACCATTCCCAGTTAGCTCTCTTTGTGTCCCATGGTTGTGTCTCAAGATGTAATCTCTTAGCTAATTCTCCATTGCCATTCCTGCCCACCTGCTGCCATCCTCCCCATTATGATGCCATGGACTCGCCCTCTGAAACTGTAAGACTCTATAAACTCTTTGTGTCAATAAGTTGCCATGGTGTCTTCTTATCACAGCATTGGAAAGGAAACTAAAGCATACCCTTCTCTCATATTGGATATTTTTCCAATATATGCACTAGATACAATAAAAAATTTTAATTTGCTTGACAATAAAGTATCAAAGAAAATAATTACTTCTATATTATTATCAATAAGAATGAAAGGAACATTTTTCTTTGTGTGGAGTGGGCATTATATAGGGATAAAAAGTTATTGAATCTTTAGTGTACAGAATCATATCACAGTTATGTAAGATAAGTATTTGTTTCTGGAATGTGAAAAATTGCTAACCTACTAGAACATACCACCAAATATGAATATAATATAAAATAAAATAAAACCACAAAGAACAAAAACAGAAGGAAGAGAGACTTTGTGCATCTATAAAAGACTCCAATAATTGAGAAAAATTAGTAGCAAGGATGTAAGACCCAATTAGTTATAACAAGAAATATAAAAGCAATAACAAAATGTGTGAGTTTTAGTTATAATGCGACAGTGTGGCTGGAGTGGTGACACAGCAGTTAAGAACACTAACTGCTTTTTCATAAGGCCCAAGTTTGGTTCCCATCACCCAAATGGCAGCTCTCAAGTATCTTTAACTCCATTGTGAGGAGATCTAATATATTTTTCTGGCCTCCTCAAGCAACAGACATGCATGCAGTACATAGAAATAAGTGGAGGACAAATACCCACACATATAAAATAAGAGAATTTTTAAATGTATTATAATGTCATTAAAATGTCATGTTAACTTTGAAAATTGCCGTGGACACAGTATTTTATTGACTCTTATTCTAGCTAATAACATTGATCACTGCCTAAATCTTTATAATGCTATCTAAGAAAGATATTTTTAGAAATGTGTTCATTTCCAACATATTCTGGCTTGGTCCAGAGAAAACAATTTTCCCAATAAGTGTCTTCTGTGTATAACTTATTAAGAAGTGTATGAGCTAGACCTAGACCCCACACACATATGTAGCACATGTCAGCTTGGTCTTCATGCTGGTCTCCCAATAACTGGAACAGGGTTTTTCATAAATCTGTTGCCTGCCTGTGGATCCCATTCCCACTTGGGCTGCCTGGCCTGGCCTCAGTAAGTGTGTATGAACTTGCAGTGACTTGATACACCAGGATGACGTCCCAGGGAGGGTCTTCCCCATTCTCAGAAGAAGGGGACACTTAGAGGAAACGGACTGCAGTAGGGATGTAAAGTGGATAAATAAATTAATGGAAAAAGTATAACTTAAAAATTGTGTAAAACAAGTAACATTTTATTAAAATCACTCTAAAGTAATTTTAAGAAAATCCTTTTTTTTTGCCATGCTGGGGAATAGAACCAAGGCTATAACTCTTACCACATGACCACATGATTTTATAGACACCAGAAACTTTAATAGAGAATATAAACAAACAAAAAAATAGATAAAAACATATCGGTGAAAGTATATACATACAGGAAAACAGAAATAACATCTAAATGTGAGGCCAATAAACAATCCAAGAAAATATGAAATATTATTTATGCTCTTTAATCTATGATCAAAGAATAATTTACAGGTTACAAGGCCTAAGGGTTACCATACTACTATTATTGTGCTAACTGGACATAGTATTACACAACTTCCAAACATTAATGTATCTTTCAACTTTGTTATCAAAGAAGCTTCTTTCAGTGCTATATTATGATTAATAGAGAGATTCACAAGTACCCAATCTGCAGAGAATTAAGAGAATGCTGTGTGCTCTGCTTACATGAAACAAATACATCAGAGTCCTTCCTCCCAAGGCTCGGGGATCACTGGGAAAGAACAGACAGAAAGATTGCATGACCCAGAAGATCAAGGAGTTTGTTCTAAGATTGTGTCTCCTACTACCATCAGAAGATTACCTTTAAAGTCACATGACTGCCCACAGCTGAGCTGCACAAGGATGATACCAATAAAAATGCCAAACTAGGTGGAGAAAAGCCCAAGATGTCTCAGTCCTACAAAAAGAGCTACTGGGAACTAAGTGAAGCTGGGAGATGGAGAGGAGTTCTTCCCTGGAGAAGCAAGCCAACTGGCTGAGCAGTGTCAAATGTTCAGCCTAAGAACAAGTGGCATTGGATGGACTCAAGAGGTTGTATTTATGAATATATACATGTAAATATAAATACATATGTGCATGTAATAACGTTCAACATGAGGAAAATCATACCCGTCATTAGAAACCTACCCAACTTCTTGGGACTAGTGAGAACATGAATCTCAGAGAACCTCACACCTCCTCTTTACTAAATCAACATAATTCCTAACTATCCTCTAAAAACTATTCCTTATATTCACACTGACTCCTCATCAAGACGGATCAAGGCAGTTCTCTTTGCACCAGAGACAAGTCAGAAAACTACATGTCAGCTCCAGTGACTACATCTACCACAGCAGTCCTGCATCAAAGGCTCAGGGAACACTGAGGAACAGAAAAAAAGTGATCATAGAGAAAAGGAAATCTGCTATGCGATTCCCTAACAATTATAGTGAAGCTTCACTGGGAAACCTTAACATGGCTGCTTAAACAAGACCTGAACAGGTACAACACCAATAGATGTGCTAACCCAGATGGGGAAGAACTCATGGGTCGCCACCATGCTGAGCATGGGAGAAACATCCATCCCCAGGGGTTAGCCCCTTAATTGCTTATCCAATTCCAAGTGGTCATCCCTGCAATCATATATAAGCAATTAGCACTAAATAGACTGAACAAGCTGTGTTTATATCTCTATGTATATATACTTCCTATTTGATAACTGTGGCTTCTGTGGCATTTGCTGTGTGTTAAGTTCTTAGAAATGTCAAATTCTCACACCAGAGCCAAGCCATTACAACTGAGCATGTTGTTACCAATAATAAAAACTGATTGTTGACTACCTGTGTTGGTAATTGTGTTGTGAAGTGCTCTTCCTTAAACATATTATTCTCAATGTTTTTCTTGCTTCAGGCTTTGCTCGTTCTTCTATTAATTTTTATTTTATTTTACTTTATTTACTCAAAAAAACTCTTTTATCCATAAAAATATCTATTTTACTTCTTGCTTAAAAACTTACTGCTAAGAGACATAGCTCAGTTTTAGAGCACTTAGACAGCATGCACGAGGTCTTTTTCCAATGCCTGATATTCATATATAAGTAGTAGTTGTAATAGTAGTAGTAGTAGTAGTAGTAGTAGTAGTAGTAGTAGCAGCAGCAGTAATAATTATGATGATGATGATGATGATGATGATGATGATGATGATGATGAACATTTTACCTATTCTGTTCTAGTTTCAAACTGGAGCTTTCACTCTCTCCTTTCCTTTCTGCCTCTCTCTCTCTATCCCTTCTCTCAGTGTTTCTTTCTCATTATTATGACTCAAATATGTAGCATGAGAAATATAAAGAATGAAAGAGAAGCAGAAGAAGCAGGAGAAAGAGCAGGAGGAGTAGGAGAAAGAGGAGAAGGAGGAGGAAAAGGAGGAGAAGAGGAGGAGGAAGAGGAAGAGGAGGAGGAGGAGGAGGAGGAAGAAGAAGAAGAAGAAGAAGAAGAAGAAGAAGAAGAAGAAGAAGAAGAAGAAGAAGAAGAAGAAGAAGAAGCTTTTCATTATACAACTTAGGTGGCCACAAAAGACGATCACATCTACTAGTTGACGCAGTCCAAGTTCCTGTTCACATTTACAAGTAGGAATTTGATCCCACCTATAGTAACAGGCCTGTCAATAACCTGAAAGAAAAGAATATGGGATGAGATGGATAAAATAATGGATCTATAGATGGATGGGTGGATGGATAGATGGATGGATGGGATAGCAGATAAGTATCTAAGCATGATTTATCTCAAACCTTGGACACAGGCTATCATATATTACATATAATCATACAAATGGTATTAAATTAAGAGAAATGACTGATGCTTTCAAAAGTACCTAGAATGAAAGCTTTTCTCATCCTGGCAACTGAAAAGAGCACAAGGATCAAGAGTTTCAGCTTTGTAGTCATAAACATACTCAAGAGACTCAACATGGTTTGGCATGGAGACTGAGACAGTAATGCAAACCTTACAGGGCTGCTGCAGAATGAAGTGGAAGAATGCCTTTAAAGAGCATAGCCCTGTGCCTGCCATGCTAAAAAGACATGAGAGTTCACTATTATAACTACTCATTGTAATGTTCTTTTTGAAAGGAATATTTTGAAAAACTCAAAAGTATAAAGAGAAGAAAATTAGTCACTTGTAATTAGACTTGTTCTGATTTGTGCTTAGCATAAATGAAATTCATTTTAGTGACCTTGACAGGACAGACTAAGAGTCCCATATTTTAAGGATCCTATTCTGTAGGAAAATGGAGGGGAGAGATGAAAATGAATGCATTTTACCCCTTTGTGGTCCTTTCTGAATGGGCAAGGCTTCAGGGGCAAGTGCAGAACCAGGCAGGCAGGTAAATCTCAGGGAAGATCTGGTGACACCACAGGGTGATCTTACCAGGAAATGCAGAAACTGATACCAAAACTCAGGATGGCAGCTGAGTAGCTAGAAGCAATGGAAAGGGACCAGAGAGAAGGTCGTGCCTGGCAGCACAGATACACAGAAAAGGGGGAGGGGTCTTTGTATTATAGTCACCAGGCTGATTAAACCAAACGCAGATGCTGAGCAAAAATTAGGCCAGATGATGAGTTGCACTGGGTACCAATTCAAGGGAATTAGGCCTCCTGTCTGCATCAGAGTATCTGGAAAGGGAAGAGTATGATCAGTGAAATTAACTTGTGGATAATTTAATGACATATATGTGGTAGAATGTAGAGGTACAGGCATTAGAGGCAAAAATATCAGATGCGATATCTTAATAGGAAAACTTCTTTAATAATGGTGGGGTAATAAATACAGTTTACAAATAACTGCAAAGTCATATGTGAGTGTCTGTGCATGTGTGTGAGAGAGAGGAGGGGTGGAGAAGGGAACTGTAGCCATTTAACAAATGAGGAATACAGCTGTAAAAAAGAGCCCAACACTGAGAAATACTGAGGAAAGAATATGCAGGAACAGGGTCGGTGTGTACATACAGAACCATGTCATTCCTCGCTGTTCAAAAGTAGATATTAAATGTGAGCACAAGCACCTCCAGTGACATAATGTAGCAGGTCACAGCACTTGCTGTGCAAGTCTGACTCCTGAGTTCAATCTCAGAATCCATGCTACTCAAAAAACAAACAAAAAACAAAACAAAACAAAAAACAACAACAACAACAACAAAAAAAAAAACAGCCAGCCACCTCAGGAATCCCAGCAGTCCCACTATGACAAGTGGGTAGAAACAGGACATTTGCATGGAAGTTTGGGGTCAGCAAGCCTGAAATACACAGCACAGTAGAAACAGGACTCATCACTGCCTTCTCCAGGAGGCAGGAGAGAACTGGCTTCTGACAGTCGCCCTCTGGCCTCTACGCATGACCACCATTACATACCACACACACACACACACACATACACACACACACACACACACACACACACACACACACACACATAAATAATAAATTAAACAATTTTTAAATTTTCTTAAGTAGTAAAAACAAAGAGACAAAACAAAAGGTTAGCTTGTTTGTCTGCTTATTTTTAAAAATACCAAGGTGGGGGGGGGTGGGGGAAAATAAGAAACCAAATGTGAAGTTAGGTAATCTGGGAAGATTACTGAGGAGGATTCTGTTGTTTGAGTTATGCATTAAATCTAGGAATGATTCCACAATGCAAAACTAGGCTTAAATATGAAAGAAGATCTAGCCCTCTCCCTCCTACCCTTCCTCCTTACTTCCTTACCACCCTCCCACTCTTCCTCCCTTCCCCCCTCTGAGAATTTCTGGTTTCTTTCATGAAAGCCTCTGTACAATATGAGCATTAAAGGTGTTTGTTAACTTTGTTTTCTTAAAGACGTTCCCAAGACACTTCTAATCCCATGCTCTGTGAATCTTCATCCAGTTCTACCCTGTAATCAAATGTAAGCCCATGGCTTCTTCCTGGGGAGGAAGTTAAGAACAAAGTGTTAAGTCACTAAGTAAAAGCCAATAGAATATAATGCAGATACACACACACATATACATATACACGTACATACATATACACATATATTAGAGAGATGATAGGCAGACAGACAGATATATGGAATATAATACAATTACTGGAGTAACAGCTGGTGTGCTTTCTGTTGCTGTGATAAACACCATGAGCAAACACAACTTGGGGCGTAAAGAGTTCATCTCAGCTTTCCTCAGAGTTCATCACAGTGGCAATCCAGAGCAGGGACTCAAGGCAGGAAACTGGAGGTGAGAAGCCAAGCAGAGGCCAAGGGGGAAGAGAGAAATTCTACTCTCCAGCTGGCTTCCTCTTGCTTGCTCAACTTACCATCTTAGAAGCCCAGGCCCACCTGCCTAGGCAAAGGTGCCACCCACAGTGGTCTAGTTCCTTCCCCACCAAATCATCAAACAAGCCGGCTCCAGACTGGCACACTCCCTGGACCCTCTGATTGCGTCCGTTCCTCAAATGAGTCTCCCTCAAGTGTGTCTGGTTTGTATGAAGGTGGCATGAAACGTGAGTCAGGCCACACGGATAAGGTCTACACTTACTCCACTTTGACTCTGGCATTATTTAAACCATTAAACAGCATCACACTGATATGTGAAAAGGAAAACTACCAACTGTTCCTGGGCCTCGGTGATTTTGTACATTGTCCAAGAGAGACAATTATTGTGAAACTTAAGTTGCCTCATATTTTTAACTAGTTCTGACCACTGTACATCTTGTTTCCCACATTTCCAGGGTTGCCCATTATTTTTACAATTATACCACTGTGGCTGTTGCATTCTTTATTTTGCATCCATCTACTTTTCCCAAAACACGTTTCCATTTTTACCAATTTAACACAACTTAGGATGTGGAACCTACCATACAATCTGTAAAGCCCGTGCCAAACACTGGCAGTCCAGAGTCATCCAAGTTGACTATAAAAACCAGAGATTCTCACCATAGGCAGCCAAGAAAGGAAATTAAAACTATTCCATGTAGAAGGCAGAGATGCAGGAGGGCAAAGCTGCCTCCCGGTCAGGGGAGTGTGAGGTCTGCAGGTGACCATGCATGTGTTCCTGAACACCAGTGTCAGATCTCACGTGTAGCACCAATGTGCCACACGTGCTCTCAGTTGTCGCTCTCCTGCCCCGGCCTCTGTTCCAAATGCTTAAAAAGCTGTCTTTCCTGCGCCAGCAGTGAGCATCCTGCTGGTTGCATAGGAGAACAAGGAGGCTTTGTCCTTTCTTGGCTTTACTATTTGATGTTAAAGCAACCAGCTGGGGAAATTCTGGACTTAATGAGCCCGTCTTTGTCCTTGAAAGACTCATAGAACACAGCAGCCAAACAGCAAGAACTGGAGTCTTACGGAACCCCTGTCATCCTTTAAGTACGATTATATTTTACATGATCAGTTACCAACGGCCTGAAAGCTGAGATTCTCCTTCTATAAATCTCTCAAAAAGGAAAAGATGTGCTTTCTTTATCAGCCACACTTTCTTGCACATCCTAAGGGCTCTTTGAAGAAAGGCAAATTTTCATTTTATACTACGACCAAGGGAAGGAGCAGGATTTGTTACAAGTAGTCACTTGTAACCCAGGAAGGGCTTCCTGTGTATCTCCTTTGACATAAACTTGGAACTGGAATCTATAGATCTTGTTCAGAACAGTGCAATTATTTTTCTGCCACACCCTGTCTAGGACAAGGCATCCTGGGTAGAGGAGATACCTTTGTCTTAGGACATGCAAAAAAAGACCCTATATTTTGACAACTCTGTAGCTGTCCCACCCAAAGGAACTTTAATTTAAAAAATAACAGTCATTTTTGTTGCAGCCTAATAGTTAAAAGATGTACTAGGCAATAGTTTTAGACTATACATCAGATTTAACATAATACTGATGAATTATATCTTGACCTAATGGACTAGCTAGTTTTCATGCCAACTTTGACACAAGCAAGAACTATCTGAGAGGAGGTCATCTCAATTAAGAACATGCTTCCAAAATATCAGGCATTAGGCAAGCCTATAGGACATTTTCCTAATACCTGATTGTTATGGGAGGGTCCAGTCTAATGTAGGTGGTTCCACTTCTGGGTTGACAGTCCTATGTGTTGTAAGAAAGCAGGCTAAGAAAGTCACAAGGGTTAACCCAGTAAACAAGGCCCCTCCATGGCCTCTACATCATCTCCTGCCTCCAGGTTCCTCCCCTGTTTAATTTTCCACCCTACCTCTCTTCAATAATTAACTGTGATAAGAAGTAGTAAGGAAAATAATCCCATTCTTCCTCAAGTTACTTCTGGCCATGGTGTTTTATCATAGCAATAGTTACTCTAAGACACCTGATGATGTGACATAAATTTACTTCAAATTCTTCCACTTTGTCATTTGTACATTTGAGCACCTAACTGCCATCATTGGAGTGGCCAGCAGTAGTGATGAAATATATTCCTCTCATTCCCTTTCTCATACGATATTTATGAATATCCAACATGACCTGCTGGCCAGCTTGATTTCTTAGATTCTATGTGGTCCCATACCTTCTTTACAATGTAACCAAAAATTGATTTGTTGTCAACATGCTAATTACCATTCCCTCGTGTGCAGTCCAGCTGTTGTGGTGATGACAGGTCAGCACAAATGAACTCCTCAAAGAAAATTTGCATACCAAGTCCTTTCATTCCCAATCTCTTTTTGGCCAGACTGAGGTTTTTGTGAGTGAAGACATTTGGGAGCACTATCTTTCAATAAGAGAAAAGATCAGTGCTTTCACAGTCATTTAATGTGAGTGTGTGTGTCTGTGTGTGTGTGTGTGTGTGTGTGTGTGTGGCTGTGTGTTATGCATGTTCCTATGTGTGTAAATGGATCTAAGTGTGTGTGCAGCTACACAAGTGTATGTATATCTGTGCAGCCTCAAAGATAGCATTGATCTCTTCCTCAACCACTCACCCCCTTATTTATAAAGAGAGAGTCCCTCTCCAAACCCAGAGCTCATGAATTCCATCAAGTCTAGCTAGCCAACTCACCCTGGGGATCCCTGACTCTATCTCCTGAGTGCTAGGATTACAGGCAAGCATTCAGCCTTCCCAGCTTTTACATGAGTTCTGGGGATCCAAAACTTAGTCTTCCTTTTTGAGTGGTAAGTGCTTTATCCAGAGCTGTCCCTGAGTCTCACAATCTCGTTTTTACCTGAGTTTACACTGTTGAAACCTCATGACAATGTAATGTATTCCCTCACAGAGGAAATAAAACACTTTCTAATAACATGTTCTTCCTTCTGTGGATAAAAAAGGATGCACTTAATGTCAGTATGTTTATAACAACAAAATACTGAAAAACTACCTTAGCACCCATGTGTTTGTACAAATTGCTACCAAAAATCCCCAAACAAGGGAACAAAAATGAAGTGCTTGCTTGTTTAGTGTAATTTTATAGAAAAACTCCAATGGCAGCTCACCACTGGCATCCAGACAGGGCCAGTTTTACTCTCCTCTGTCTCCTTCCATTTCCTTCCTCTGCTCTCAGTTATCCATGCCAGGTCTTCGTGACTGAGGAACACCTGACTCTGAAGGCTGAAGGGTTTCCTCTGATGACTGATCCCCACCTTCAGCAACTGAAAACATAGAACGGCAGTAGGAAGGTCCCTTCTTACCACCTCGGTGCCGATTGTTTGATTCCCAGAATACCAGAGCAACAGTAGAAGGGAGTGTGAATTCTTCATTCTCAAGTTCTCTTTAACCCCCTTGTATCTCTTCTTGAATCAAAATAAGTCCAGAATATTATTAGCTGGGGTTTTCTTTCACATTCCATTTTTCAAGTAAATGAGTCGTGCTGTTCTCCCGACATCTCTTTCTAATGAGCTGCTGTATTTGAGCTGAGACAATAGTGACCATGAATGTGACAATGAAAACAATTGCTTGAAACTCAAACTGTGCACAGAAGTGAATCAGCTAAGTATACTGTAGAGTGTAAGCCTACTTTTACTTTTCTTCTTTCCCATCCCAACCTGCACCAGTATTAACTATATCATCTCTTTTTTTCTTGGTTATGATATAAGCAACCTGAAGAATGTAGGGCTATGTTTTTTACAAAATGTATTTTTTTCTGAAAATCAGAGATTGTAAAGATATCAGGGGACTCATCCCTGAAGATGTCAGTGGCTCTAAACACATATAGAAATGAGTGACACTAGATATAGCTTAGTTTGTGAGATATCCTTGCCTAAAGAGTCACTCCTTCACTCTCATATTCACTCCTCCCACAGCTATCCCCACATTCACAATTCATCTTTGCCTGGTCCAATTGAACACCTCAAGTACTAGTCTTACAGCTCCTGCACTGACCCAATCTAAGGTAGGCCAGACTCTCATATCAAATACACACCCAAAGAAAAAATCTACATGTACAGGTCACTTCACAAAATCATAAACAACATTAATGAGCAAGACAGAATGTACCTGTTGAACCCAGTAGTCCTGTGGACATTTTTCTACAATGAGAGCAACCTAGGTAAGGCTCAGATCACAGAATTTAAAAGAACAATTTCCAAAGAACTTTATCAAAGAATCTAAGAAGTTTGAGTTAAGACATGAACAAATACTTCATTGAACTTCAAGAGGATAATAAGTCCCTGAGAAAATATATCTATACTGCTAAATTAAATGCCAAAGCTAAATCAGAATTATAAATCAGAATTCAGTAAAATGATAGAAATATTAAAGAGATTGAATGTGGAATAAATATAGAATTGGAAAACTCAATAACTCAAGTAGAAAACTCAAGAGAACCATGTACATGTAGAATGGATAAAGCAGAGGACAGGATATTGGGATTTGAAGATAAATTAGAGGAAATACACAACATAGTGAAAGGAAAAATATTGAGAATTGCAAGAGAAAAGACAAGTCACATAAAATGACAGCCATCATAATAACAACCAAAACTCTGGAAGCCAGAATAGCCTGAGCAATGTACTCCACATTCTAAAGGATCATGACTGCCAACCTATAATTCTGTACCTAGAAAAACTATCCACCACAGTAGAAGGAAAATTAAAAACTTTCCATGATACAAATAACCTAAAAAAATCTATGTTCACCAAACAACCATAAAGATAATACTAAAAGCAACAGTTCAAACTGAAAAGAGGAAAAAGCAAGAAACTCTAGAAAGAAAACAAATCAAACTATAATTAATGAAATGAAAAGTATGGCTGAGAACTCAAACAGAAACACACACAGGGAGAGGGGGAGGGAGGGATGGAGAGAGAGAGAGAGAGAGAGAGAGAGAGAGAGAGAGAGAGAGAGAGAGAGAATCCCAACAACAACAACAACAACAACAACAAAATAACTACAACCAATGCATAGTATTTAATAATACCTTTAAATATTTTTTACAGTCAAAATATTTTAATAAATGTTTTACAGTCAAAAGACATGGACTACCTGAATGGGATAAGGAACAAAATTTATGTTTCTCTTGTCTACTAGAAACTTGCTTTAGCTTTAAGGATAGGCACCACATTAAAGTGAAAGGTTTGAAAAAAAATATTCTTGACAAGTAGTTTTAGAAAAAAGGCAGACACTGTCATTCTAATATCTAATAAAACAGACTTAAAACTAAAATTAATCAGAAGAGATCCTAAAGATTTCATTCTAATCATGGAAACAATCAAAAAATTACGTGGGGCTTGAAAGATGGATTAGCAGTTAAGAGAACTTGTTGAACTTCCGAGAACCTGGATTTAGTTCTGGCATGCACATGGTAGCTCAGTACTATCTATAACTCTAGTTCCAGGGGATCTGATGCTCTCCTCTGGCCACCATGGAAGAAGACACAAATGTGATGCACAGACATACATGTAGACAAAGCACCCATACATGTAAAATAAAATTTAAAATAAATCATGTCTTAAAAGAAGGAAAGAAAATATTACAATCCTAAACAGATATGCCCCAAATTCCCATATACCCAATTTCATTAAAGCATACTACTGTAGTTTTAAAAAACAGATTAAGACAATCTAATAATAGTAGGTGATTTCAACATCCCACTTTCTCTAATTAAATTATTTAATTTAATTTAATTTAATTTAGTATCACTTTAAGTTAAGAAATAAAGTAAGGCAAAACTCCAAAATTGGATGGCATCTTACAGCAAATAGACTGAACAGACATCTAATAAATATCCTACCCAAACACTGAAAGATGTAAGTTCTATTCGGCACCCCTAAGAGCTTCCTTAAAATAGTACACATGCTGAGACCCAAAACAAACTTTAACCATTTCAGAAAAATTGGAATAATTATATGAATCCTATCTGGCATTGTTCAATAAAACAAAAAAAATGATGAAAAATTTTCTAGTAATTGCATAAACTCATGGAGATTAACCAACTCATTGCTGAATGATGAATGGGCCAGAGGAGAAGTCAAGAGACAAATTAAAATAACCCCCAAAACTACATGAAAATAAAAACACACCACCTGCAATGGTACATAAACAACTCTTTGGCTATGAAGGGAAATTATATCATTGAATTTGCAGGTAAGCAGATAGACCTAGAAAAGATTCTCTTGAGTGAGACGACTCAGACATTGAGAGATACACACTACATATTCTCTCTTTCTGTGGTTCCTTGCTCCAGTTCTTCAGATATGAGTATGTAACATGAAGGAACCACAGAAACCAGGATGGGGAGGGGGAGGGAGGTCAATACTGAAGGAGAAGGAAGAGGAACAAATAGCACCTCAAGTAACATTGTTCCTCACAAAAGCCCTAGGCAATTTAACAAAAGACCTGAGTACCAGGTATTATGTTGTTGGTCAGGATAGTCCAAGTGACTCTGAAGACAATATAGACTATTGACATTGCCCTTGGTGGTCTCTCAGAGGGTGTCTTTGTTGCTGAAGGCATTCCACACTTAGTACACAGATCTAATGTATGGTCTGAATGATGGTCTGGCTTCTATTGTATCACAGAATACTATGCAAACTGCCAGGAGAAGAAACAATTAATAGTCTTATCCTCCCGGGATACCTATGAACAACAATGACCAGCACGGCAAGATACCACTAAATGTGTAGTACTACCATTCATGTATTGGTGGTAATCAACAGCTGTCTAATTGAACTTGATGCCCATTCAACCAGAGGGAAGTTACACCTACTGGAAATATAGCTAACTACTTGGGCAGCTGAGGTTATGGATGTTAAAGGAGAAACCTTCTGCCAATTTACTAGACCAGCATAACTCCAAACTACATCTAAAATTTACCCTTATACCCAGAGAAAGTGTAACTTTCACCCTTCATTAAGAAAGGTCTTTGGCGCATGCCTGTAATCCCAGCACTCTGGAGGCAGAGGCAGGCGGATTTCTGAGTTTGAGGCCAGCCTGGTCTACAGAGTGAATTCCAGGACAGCCAGGACTACACAGAGAGAAAAAAAAAAAGAAAGGCCTTCTCTACAGCAGATTGAGACCATTACAGAAAACTACGACTGGGCATAATTCAGAAACCACTGGAAGGTGAGCTCAGTCCCAGTGAATAAATTTACAACAAAATTCCATCTGAAGTTCCTGGAACATTGTAGATGAAGAAGGCAGAAAGATTGTAAGAACCCCAGGACCAAGCAATCTGGTGGGAGACTGTGTCTCCTAAAGATGGTTTCCAAAAATGACCCCAAACCGTGATAATATCAAAAGACCTGCTTATGCAGAAAGGGGGAGAAAGTCTCACGGGGTTCCATCCCTAGACTAAGGCCTACAAGCATGACTGCTGAGTGAGACAAAACTAGTCTCTCCCAGAGATAAACTTCCTTATGGTTACCTCACACAAAGTGGTCATCCTTACACACAAACTATAAGAACACATTCAGCAAGTTTTTGTTGTATATTTGTAAGTATGTATATGTGAGCATGCATGCACATACATGCATGTGCCCTTGCATGCAGCATGTGAGCAAGCATGAAACACTAATAATCAAAGAAAAGGCAGCCAGAACATCAACTTGTTCTGTAGTGTAGTAGGATCTGGGAGGATTTAAAGGGAGGAAAAGAGAAGAGGACAAGAGGAAGGACAGTAAATAGGGAAAGCGATGTAACTATATCTTAATTTTAAAATATATTTGACAAGATAGAAATACTCCCCCCAAAACTGAAGTTATTATCTCATGCTATCAATGTGGGGTCATTCATACACACACACACACACACACACACACACACACACTAGCATGAAAAGATTCAACCTGTGTGATTGTGGTTTTGTGATTTGTGATTGCTTTGATAAGTGTGCTAGCTCTGAGGATAGGTATCAGAGATAAAATTCCTTAATGATTCTTACTCAGCTAAACTCTGACCAGTGGGCCTTTCGTGCATTAAAAGCCAGCACTGAAGAAAAGCAGTGCGCTCAGCAACAGGGTGACACATAGGTACAAAGACATGAACGAAACATGCCTTGAATTAGTACAACACATTGTGATCTATAATTATGTAAGTCTTCATGATCACACCTGCCGCCTATTGAAGCTGTCTCACGGGGATGCTGAGTGAGGGCTGTGTGAGGCGACTCTCCACACAATGTCCAGACAAATGGAACTTCTGATTACTTCCTCGATTTTCCTCTGTAAGAGACATATACTTCTTTTCCACTTAGCTTCATAAATCTGTTAGTCTTTTCTGCTGGTTAACTTGAAACTTAAATACCAATCAGTATTTACCCAGCCAAGCTTCTCGTTCAGAAGATTGAGCAATTCATAGTACGTGAGCTCTTCAGACTACATGTATGTCAATGCTGACTTTATTCGATTTCCCGACTCTCTGTTTGACCAGGCTCAATAAGAAAGAATTTGATGTTGACATCAAGTGGAGCTTTTCAAACAGAACTGTAATTTGTGCTTAATTATCGAACTTATTAAAAATTGTATTTCCTCTTCCTGATGGTTTGTCAGTGTTCTTATTTAATCATATTGTGTGGGTCAGGAGAGTTCAAGAGACTCCCATTTCAAATCTTCCTTCAAAAAGTTATTGAGAGACTCATATTGTCATCATGAAAGAAAGTTTTAAAATATAAATAAGAAAGCCATGGTCGCTGAATGATGAAGGTCTGCCCACCAGTCCAACAGTCTGTCTGTCACCAATTGGGAGCCATGCACATCTTTACTGCCTATGTAAACTTCAATTATTTTTTCTTAGAAAAATGCAGAATGTAACCACATGGTCAACAGAATAACACAGTTAAGTTTAGCTCCTCCTTAGGCTGTCTACCCCATGTGGTCAGCTCTGGACACATAGACATTTTAGCAATGCTAATGGATTCAGTATATGTGCCTCTGTGTGTGTGTGTGTGTGTGTGTGTGTGTGTGTAAAACAATAACAAAGAAGGGTCATGAGGGGGTCTTTGGAAGTAGTGAGGGAGGGGCAGGAGTAATGTCGATGAAGTGCTTACGTGTAAAGTTCTCAAAACAGTTAAAATTTGCTCTTCAACAATAAACCACACCTATGGAGCCCTGTTTCCAAAAACATAGTAGCAATAGACTCGAAATAAGGAAAATGTTTTTGGTGACATTATTCAGGAATATAGTAAACACTGCTACTTGCTCACTCAGAAATGATTCCTCCATAAATCACTTCCACTTTTCACAAAATGGGTTCTCCTCAGGATAGTCTCATAAGCCCCAGTTTTAGAAAGGCTCAGAGGCTTCCATTAGCTCCTTTGGAAGCACACCCATCTCCAGATCCAGAGACCACCTTAAAACCCAACAGTGAGCCACATTTATGCAGGAAAGTGGTTGGTTTATACTGGACTGAGGGGTGTATTCAATTGAGATAGTCAGAAGAGTACATCTGGTTTAAAAAAGAAAAAGTAAAACACTTGAAGGTGTTTTCCATGTCTTCAGGCCACCACCAAACCACAGCTGCATCGTGAGGTCATGGAGAAAATCAACCTGAAGGAAATGCTGAGGTGTGTGGGGTGGAAAGATTATATGGCAGGAAGGTGGGATTTTGATGACATTGAAAATGCTGAATTGACTCACCTTGGAATGGCCCTCCTCCAGGGTTCTTGCTGTGCAGGATAATGAATCCTTTCATTATTTAAGACATTTTAAATTGGGATTCCTGATACTCATGGCCAAAATCATCCTAACTAAACTACAGCAATATCATTTTATGAGACTATCAAGAGTAGTAAGACGCCTGACCTTACTACAAAGGAGGGAAGTTTCTTCTCACATGGCCTGTTCCAGGGCTGTTCCCTGACAGCTTCCAGTTCTACCAGCAAGTGATGGAACTTGGTAAAATGAAAGACGATTCAAAGGCAAACTAAAAGATGTATCAAACATGAAGGCGTGAGAGCAACACAGAATGCTCACGAGGGAAGGGTGGTGATGAATAGGGGACAGCCCTGAAGCTCCAGCTTTTGCTAAATCCATCATTCTGTACTCTCTACCCAGAATAAATGACACTTTCAAGTACTCTGAAAATGAGTCAGGTGAGCATGCATGAATGATAATCAGAAATGGCCAAGGTGAGTATAATCAGAATAGACAAAGTCATAGACTTACATCTTGGAAAATGTGCTATACATGTCGGTGAAGCTCTAACGAGGAGCCCTAATAACTGTAACTCCTCCTACACTTGAAGCAGACTAAATCACCTACCATGGTTGTTGTTATAAACATTTTTTTGTAGTAAAATTATTGTGGCTTGCAGACATGCCTAAATACTAAATTTAATGTGGAAACTTTAAAAATTGATTGATTGGTTTGTTTTATTATTTTTTTAGTCATTTTGGGTTCCCAGAAACCTGAATTAAAAGTACAGAGAATTCTCACAGACCTTGTTGTCCTCCTCAGAGAAATTCTGCTCACTATTATCAACCATCCAATGTGCATGCTCCCAAGCCTACATTGATTGTACATTTGCTCTGCCAGTTGTTTACACAGCACATCATTGTCACACAAAGATTGTAGTGTACACTAATACTGTTTTTTGTGTGTATACACATATGCACTTTCTTGCTTGATATCTGTATAACAAGTATCAAGCATTACACCATTGTACAGAACTCATTGTTCATTACCCTCAAAATCCCATGATTTAACTATGTATCCTTACCTCCCTCTAAAGTCACCCAAGAATCTTTCTACTCTCTTTTCTAGAATAAATACAGAACTCTATATTCTGTACACTTCCCAGGTGGGCCTGTTCACTTAGAGCCAAGAGTCTGAGTTCCCCGTAACATTCCCTACCTTGTTAGTCACTTCTCTTTAGTGTTTAATCACAACCTGTTGTTGGGATTGACCACTGTGTATTTACTTGCTATTAATGTGACCAAGATGTTTCCAAGTTGGGAGAATTGTGAGTAATTCTGCTGAAAGCATCCCTGGGGAGGTCAGCATGTGGATGTAAACTTTCAGTTAACTTAGATAGATTGAAAGGTCTTAAAGTGAAACCTGACATAGTGTCTTCTAACATGTTATATTTCTTTTTTTTCTTTTTTTTGTTTTTTTTTTCGAGACAGAGTTTCTCTGTATAGCCCTGGCTGTCCTGGAACTCACTCTGTAGACCAGGCTGGCCTTGAACTCAGAAATCCACCTGCCTCTGCCTCCCAAGTGCTGGGATTAAAGGCATGTGCCACCAACACCCGGCCATATGTTATATTTCTTATGGTGGTGAATAAAGTTCCTTCCCATTTCACTAGGAATCTAATAATGTCAAGAGCTACCCCCAGATATGGATATACTGCATCTAAATAACTGGGATTTAGACCTGGCTTTATACATTTTGTAAAATTCCCTGGTGAAATTGACACTTGTCTAGAATCTAGAGCCAACAAAATCTACTGAATTTGCCTCTGAATATATCTCAGCAGTGTGGCATCACTTAGCTCTGGAAGCCACAGTTCTGAAATCTGAAGTCAGATTGCAGCCAAAGAAATTGGGATGTGAGGAGCTGTGTGATTGTGTCAGATGATGGGAGCGAAATGCTTAGTCTAGGAAGAAAAGGCCTCAGAGGAACCCTAGGAAGAAATCACATCTTCTCACTGGATGTGTAAGGTCTGGTGTGTGAGGGAGGAACTACCATCTGAAATAAAGGCAGAGAGAACTAATACGTGGAACTGACAAGACAACCCAGAGCGATACATAAAACACGTTTCAAGCCATTAAATGTTCAGCCATGGAAATGTCTGTTCCTGGAAAAAATGGTAAATTTTCTCATAAATGCAATTCCCCCAGAGGCTAGATGATAAAAAGAAATAAAGCCAGGAGGGCTATGAAGGGAACACTTGCTTCCAGCAGAGGATGGACCAGAATACCTTGAAGGCTGATTTAATCCTGAGATCAAGCAAACCAGAGACAGCATCCCCTGGACGCACCTATTTCTGTCTAGAGCATATGCAGCAACTGCTACCACGTAGCGTAGTAAGCAACAGCAGTGCCAGACACTCCTGCTTCACGTTCCTAATCCTCACAGCAGCCCAAAATAAACATACTGCTTTTCACAGGGTTTGTAGCTCAAAAATCAAGTTTCTTAGGCTCTGGCTGAACTACCTTTAAGCCCCATAAGTAGGCCAGGCCTGGTGTCATAGGCCTGAAATCTCAGCTAGACAGGAAGCTGAGGCAATGGAATTGCTAAGACCTGAACAGCTACAATGTCCGTTCAATGCCAAGGTGGGGCAACTTATAGAGAGCTTGTCTTATGATAAAAAGTGAAAGGAAATCCGGGACACAGTATGCTTTGATTGTAAGGCACTTGCCTAGCATGTGTAAGGACCTAATATGAAGGGGGAGCTGGAGAGGAATGGGGGAAGATGAACAGGATGGACTGAGATAGGTAGACAAACACACAGAGAGAGGTACACAGACACAGCGAGACAGAGACAGTGACAGAGACAGAGACAGAGGACAAGAAGAGAGATACTGCTTGAAAGTATGTTTCTCAAGGCTACAAATTTAGTGAGTTTCCAAAGTCTACAAAACAAGCATAAACCTCTGTTTTGTACTTGGGTCTTTTATAATCTGTCACCATCTAAAATTCCCATGTACATCTCATGGCAACTCTCAAGTCACTTAAACTGAAGTTACTTTTCTCTCCAGGCCCACAGACTCTTGCCAAGGAGGCTTCCACAGGTTTTATTCCCAGTTCCAATACTGTTTCTTCTTGTCTCATCTTTCTAAATATAAGCATGCTCCAGGACAATCAGAATCTACTTAAACTTTTGATGACTGTAAGTCAGATCAAATTCTCCATCTTGATGTAACTCATAGAATTTATGTTCAGTCTCGTCCTATATTATGCAATATGATTTTAGAAAGCAAGTTTATTGAGCATTTTGCAAGGGACAACAGCGGGGACAATGAGACTAGTGTTTCCCCATAGCTTGTCTAAGAAAACCTTTTTTATAAATTTTTAGATTTCAACTCAGAATTTTATTGAAGAAACATCATTATCTAGCACAATCAAAGGGATTAGCCAAGGAAGAATGGCTACTTGACAGTCAAGAACAGATTGTAGTTTTGCCTTTTGATTTAATAACTGGTGCACTTAGCTTTGCAGCTGTCTTGCAGGAAGCATACATTCCAACAGTTTTTGGGTGGCCTAAATTTCTCTAAGTTTGAGTTGTATCAAGTACCCAGGTTATAATGATTTCTATTCTTTTAAAAATTATTGACAGTTCCATACTGTAAGACCCACATGCTAGCTGCCTGGAAGCCAGTATTCTGCTAGCAGCCTTCAGATGAAGATGTAGAACTCCCAGCTCCTCCTGCACCATGCCTTCCTGGATGCTGCCATACTCCCACCTTGATGATAATGGACTGAATCTGAACTTACAAGCCAGCCCCAATTAAATGTTCTTTATAAGAATTACCTTGGTCATAAAAGTCTCTCCTTAAACACCCATCCAAAGTTGAATGGAGAGTCACACAATGGAGACAATACATTTTGATTAAATAAACCAGTTGAAAGCAACAAAGAGCTTAAATGATTTCTTCAGGGCCATAAAGGTCATTTATATCTCAGCTAGACTTGCCCATATTCTTTATTAGATTTTCACACACACACACACACACACACACACACACACACACACACATAAAGGACTTTTATTATAAGGACTTTAGATGTAGTTCAGTGGGTAGAGTGTTTGACCAGCATGTGCAAAGTCAGTAGTTCAGTCCCAAGTGTAAAAAAAAAATGTTATTGATAACAAATACCATAAAGAAATTCTGTTAGACACAAACAAAACAAAGAATGTGCTAAGATCAAAATAACTCACCAAGGAGCACAAGGCAGATAGAGTGTTAGTAAAACCATCCTCTAATTAGGGCTGAGAAGATAGCTCAAATGCAGGAAAAGCTATCTGGCCTGCACAAAGCTGAAAATACCTAGTATCACATGGTCTTTGGCCTGGTGATGCATGTCAATAATTCACACTCAGAAAGTAAAGACCAGAAATTCAAGGTCAACTTTGGCTGCAGAAGGAGTTTGAAACTTGATTGTGTTTACCTGGGATGCCACCTCAAAATAAAATAATAAACTTCCCTTGTCTGCTATGGGAAAAGCAAATCAGAAACTCTGGATGTTATTACATTATTTTTCCACAGATTAGTAAAGCCAAATCCCACAAACCAAGATCTGTCAGAATAGTTACTGAATGCGCAAATGCCAAAGTTCACAAACACACAGAAACCCATATTTCTAATTAAGTAGATAGCTCTGTGGTGTTGAAAACACTTTCTCTGAACAAATAAATCTGGGAAATGCCATTCTCATGCCAATATATTTTTTAAAAGTAATATATCATCTTCACAGCATCCCTTCCATGTCATATGGAGAGAAGAAAAGTAAAATGCCTTTTAACAAACTGAAGGGATGCAGAGAAAGCATTAAAATTGGAGAACTTGATAGAAAACACACATCAGAACTATATCAATTGTTTGCAGAGGTAACTGTTTTATCAAACTGAAAGTTCATATGAATAATCAGCAGTACACTTGAAGTTACTGTCCACATCTATAAAGGCTATCACAGTCAATTCTAGAGAGCACATCAATTCTGAAGAGGAAGAAAATCTTAAAGAGTAATAAAATATGCTGAGAAACTGTCCAATGACTGGTCCCTACACACACCAAAATAGATAAACTCAATATGCTAAATGACTAATAGCAATTTTTAAAAAAATGTGCATTTGCTTGGTTTAGTGATTCCAAATGTTTTTGACAGGAAATTTTAAATGCAACACCTAAAGGGGTGCTAGAAAAATGATTCAATGATGAGGCGTGCCTACAACTCCTACAGAAGACCTGACTTCTGTTCCAAACCCCAAAGTCACAACCATCTGCAGCTCCAGTGTCAGGGCTCTAATGGCCCCTCCTACCATCCACAGGTACCTGCACTTGTGTGTACATATCCATACACTGGCATACACCTACATATAATTGAAAATTAAGATAAATCTTTAAAGAAAACCACTGAATGGCAAATTTGCTACGTTCCCTGGATACACAATGCTCTAGTTTTTTTGTCGACCAATCAGTCACCACCTCTAGAAACCTCATATTCAGTTACCTCTTCTCATTCCAAATTCTTCTTAGCCTCAACTGCAATTCTTGTTTAGCTTTCAGGTGAGAACATTCCATTGGGTTGTTAAGGGAAGCCCACAAACTGAAAATAGCCCCAACACCCATTTCCTTCTCTAGTCACAAATTCATTATCATTTTTTTTTATTTTTCTCACCTTTTAGCATGCAAATACACACATGTACACACATATAGACACACACAGACACCCACCCACCACACCACACAAACATACAAACTCCTTCTAGGAACACCATATATGCTATCTTCCCAAGTACACAGAGTGACTCTCAGAGGTACACTAAAATAAAAGATTTCCTGGGGTTCTGTTTTTTTGTTTGTTTCCTTCTTTGTTTTGGTTTTGGGATTTTTTTTGGCTTTTTGTTTTTCTGTTGACTTAACAGTATCATCATCATTACAGGAATATGTCTAATAATAATCTAGAACATTATTCACTACAGCTCCTGGCGCTGGAAACAGAAGTCCTCATTTCTTCTGCAAGTTAGGAAACTGAGTGAAGGTTTTGACAGTTTTCTGGATTGACTCACAGCCTTACAAAGAGAGCATCTATATAATAAGTCCAAAGAACTGCTGTGATTGTCTACACACAAACACATGATGTTATACAGCCAAGTATGAAAAAAAAAGGTATTCATTTTAGTATTCATATTCAGATTCCTATTTTGTATTCCATAGTGGACATTACTATAGTTTTTTGTGTGTGAATGATCTTTAAAACCTATTAAATTTTGGAAATTTTCATCCAAATATCATTGTCCAACTGAATAAAAAATGAGCTTTCATTTTGTAGCTTCAATGTTTCGCTGGTTGATAGGAGTAGATATTACACCAGGCATTTTTGCCTAATATCACACAAAGGGTTGCATTAAGGATTCCCTTTAAACAGATAATTTTGGAACTATTTAAATTCTCAAAATGTAAAATCACTAGCTACAGAGACATTAAGACTAGCTTGATACAAGTTACTATTCAAAAATGATCATTTCTAATTTGGTCCAACTAGAAACCTTAACACAATTTCATTTTTAAAAAGTGGTTTTGTATAATTTTAATCCATGGCTCAAAGGTAAAGTTCACACTCTCAGTCAGAGAGTATGTCTGTCCTTATATCTTCTGTTTTAAGAGACCCACCTTGGGAAAAGATAGCAGTTCTCTCTAGACACCAAATCTGTCAGTAACTTGACCTTGGATTTTCCATCTTCTATAACTAAAAGAAGTAAATTTCTGTTGTTTATTAACTACACAGGCTGTGGAATTTTGTTATTGTAACAAGAATATTACTGTGATAGTTATCTTGGAAAAATTAGATGTTCTCATTCATCCATTGGTCGCTCCAACTGTCTGCTATGCCCAGCCTCTCATGTACATCTCATCATTCTAGAATCACTTCAGATACTGCAGAGTTCTAAGAAAGACTCCGGTTGATACTGGAGTGAAGAAATATAAACTCATAACCATAGCCATATTATTTTTCCAATTAGATCTCCTGTTTCCTTCACACAAATGCAAACATGAAGTTTTCTAATGTCAAGAAGAAAATCCTTGGGAAGTTCAGTCATGTTAGCAATAAAAATATTTAAGTATAGTGATATTGCCATTGTCTTGTGAAGTAACTTTATTCAGTAGTAGAAATTTTTACAAAATAAATTAACTTTATTTAAAGCAGGTTGATGACATATCATGATTAGGCAATCCCAAGAAGCATTTTTTCAAAAATATACACTAAGTTTTTCCATGAATTTTCTCTGCCTGACTTGCAAGTATCTACTGTACTCTGGCAAGGGATCTCACATGAAGAACTTCTAGGTCTGTGTGATCCAGCAGGAAAGACACACCTTTAATCCCTCTGGCTGGAATATAGACACACCCTTAGTACACACCTTTAATTCCAAACAAAGTAAGGTTAGTTTGTAAAAATGAAGCAACCAAGTTTGAAAGTGACATTTAATTGAGGGGCAGACAAATGATGAATCAGAGAAATAACTCACAGAATGAAGCAGAGATAAGATATGCCCAACTCTTAGGAAAAGAGAACAGAAAAGAGAGTCTATGGGAAAGCTGCAGTGGGGAGGCAGTTTTACCAGAACATTTTTACAGACAGGTTGCAGGTGAAGACAGAACAAGCCAGAGAATGAGACAGAGCCAGAAGATTAGAACACATTGACAGTTAGCTTAAGTCTAAGCAGAGCAATTCAGTCAGAAGCCAAAAGAAGCCAGTTTGAAACAGTCAGCTTAGAGAGGAGTTTTGAGTCAGAATAGTTGAGTTCAACTAGACAGGGTTTAGAAAGATATAGAAAGGGTACACTATTCAACAGTAAGCCTACAAGAAGACATCTGGTGAATAAGATATTTTTACAATTTGCCTCATTTCTGTATACCATTCTAATACACATAGAATAGCAAGCACCCAATCCTTTATCACAGCAGCAAAATGCACTGAGTATGTGCTATGGAGTCTGTGTCACACATCTGAAAAAGTTGTGCAAGACAGAAAAGAAAATGACAGAAAGAATGGAATGTTGGCTTCTAGCCATGTCATTGCTGTGGCCTGAATTTGTTCCACACCTCAAATCATATGTTAAAAGTTAATTGTTAATGTGACAGTATTAAGTAGTCTCACCTTTAAGAGGTGATTAAGATACAAGGGCAGAGCTGACATGAATGAGATTAATGGGTTTATGAAAGAATTTGAAAGTCACCTTTTGTCCTTATATTGCCTACTGCATGAACCCCAGCAACAGTGGTCCATTACCTTGTAACAGACAAGCAGTTCTCAGGAAACATCAAATCTGCTTCTGACCTTGGACTTCCTAGCTTCCTTAATCATGAGAAATAAACCTCTCATTTAGTAATACACTCAGTTTTAAGGAATTCTGCTACAGTAATAGCAATGAATAAAGACATCTATCTAATAGAAATTATAAGTCTATAAGCATCCATTTCTACCTGCTTAAAAGCATCTTATCTTAAACATTGAATAATACTCTGAAAATTGCATAATAACCTATGATTAAGTAAATGTTTTTCAAAATACATAAATTTGTTGGTGCTAGCAAAAGCTTTACATAATTCTATAAGACCACTAGAATTTTCATAATCCTATAGACAAAATAGATTAAGAGAAATATTAAATACACATTGTGTATATTTCTCCCTTTAGCACAAAATTGCCAAGACATTGCCCTGTGGTAGCCAGATGTAAGAGTTTTACCGGAGAAACTAACACATGGTTAATAGGGAAAAGCAAACTTAAGAGTTGCAATATAATATCCTAAGAATTTAGAAGCCATGACTATATTAAATTTTCACTTGTTCCCTTTGTAAAGAAGAACAAGAGATATTATGAGATATTATGGTAAAGGGTAGAACACTGAAAACTGGAAGTCATTTATGCTAGCTGTACCACCAAGTGAAAAAGGATACTATAATCCAAAATTCAACGGTTATGTTTGCATTTTGCTGAAGTGAGGGAATTTTTGAAAGACAAGAGTATATGTTTTGTCTACTAAAGAGAAGACTTGAACACAAAAGCCAAAATCAACAAAGAAACAATGTAAGCAGTCAAGACAAATGAAGTGATTTAAGGTTTTATAAAAAGGGAATACAAAGTTCTGCAGGAAATTAGTAATTAAACCTATTCACAATGTCCTAAGTGCTCTTTTTGCTGTTTGAAATTCTTTGAGCTTATTCATTTTTTAAGATGCTTTATTTCCAGTTCAACAGTAATGACAAAATGCTAATTTTATGACTTAATTCATGAAAGCATAATTTTATTTTACTTTCTAAAAACATTCTAACATGTTTTCAAGGTATTCTAAAGTTCTCTTTTTAGTCAGACAAAATTGCATATGTAAAAATACATTGTTCACACCCACAATATAAACTATTTAATCAACATTTTGTAAAGGTGCATGCACACGCACACACCACACACCACACCACACACACATACACACACACACACACACACACACACACACACACACACACGCACACAAGCAATAAATGCTCTTTTCTCACCAAAATCATTAGATTCATTTCTTGACCCTTTCAAAGTGATTCCTTAAAAGTATATGAATGAACATATACATCAAACAGATACTGAAATTCTCAAAGGTCATTTTTTTTTTTGCTTTATATAGTAATAAAACATTCAAGGCAACTGTCAAAAAGTAGCTGGCACAGCACCACACTGAGCTGACATCAAAGAAGTTGTTGATGTTATAGTTTCTTTCAAACCAGAAAAAAAAAGACAGTAATAACTTAGTTTGAACTCTGATGATCCTGAATCCCCACTCTGTGAACTGAATCAAGTTATTTTAACAAAACACAAAGAAGCTCCTGCCGGAAGAATTTGTCAGAATTCAGAATAGTCATCACTCCTTAGAAAATGCTCCAGAGAGAGGATAGTGTTCCAGATCCCTAAGGATGTGTTCACTATAAAACATGCATTCATTATTCCTCCTCCCTCATTTCTCATCATTAATGATGATAAGCCTCTTCCCTAAGGAACTTAAAGAAACTAGAGACCTCACAACATACCTGCTGGAGCTTAGGGATGTGGGTAAAGCATAGAGGTGGGTCAAAGCATAGGAATAGGACCAGATCTTAGCTCCAGTGTGATGCCAACAACTTAGACATGGTCAACATGGTCAGAGAAATCCAAAGGAAACATAAGACCCACTAGATAAAGAAACAAACAGGGACCACCCTCTCAGTCTATCATATAGTCTAGGAGCAGGTGGATACTCAAGTCTTTTGATGTAACACAACTGTTTTCAGAAATCAACGAGATAGCCAACAAGAAATTATAAACTACAAAACTACAGTGAGAACCTAACTTGATAGGGCAAGCATGATACTCAGTCTTATAGATTTCAGCAACAAAACTTAGTTTCTTATTGGTGGAGGCAGCTGATAGTAGAATTTTAATTGAGCCTCAATTAAAATTAACAAAGGAGTCAAGTAGTGAAGTTTGTATAGCTATCTGTGTGGCTGGAGAGGACAGTGAGGCAAGTGGTGGGGGGAGGTCTATAGGAACTGAATGGCTGTAAACAAGGGTGAATGGATGAAGCTAAAGACCTGAGTCTGTGATGTAATCTTCAAAGTCATGGACTCTCCTGAGCCTTAAGATGAAAGTACAGATGACACCAGAACACAGTCTCCTGGACTAAAAAGTCAGACTGGACCAAACACTTTGGTAATATTTGGATAGACAGTTATGATGAAGAATCAATGTATAAATGGAAAGTGGCCCATGAAATCAGAATAGATGAATTTTAACTAAGGCTATATTTGCCTTGGGAGAGACATGCCTAGCACTCACAAGGCCCAAAATTCAATCCCCAGCACCACACACACACACACACACACACACACACACACACATATAATAATAATAATAATAATAATAATAATAATAATATAACTGCCATCCAAGCACTCAGGAAGTAGAGGCAAGAGAATAATATAGCCAAGGCCACCCTCAGATCCTATGTTAAACCAAACTATAACAGTCCCACCAATCTCCTCCCATCACATGAGATCATATTTCATTTGAAAGACAATTGGTTAAAATAAAAATAAGTTACTCTCTGTAGATATTTTCTATCAATCCTAAGAGAAGCATCTGCTGAAGCTGCATATTCACACAGCATGCCGTAGTTACTCTAATATGGGTTAAAATTGAGCTCTATTTTTCTCATTATCAATTCTCTCTTTTATAAGCCAAAAATTCAGCTCATAAAATTTTTACAGGAAACTGTCATCAAAAACCTTCTGGTTTTTGTCAAAATTCGGTATAAAGTAAATCAAACCCACTGTTCTTTTCCAGTCAACAAGAGGCTACATTTCTATCAGTAAGCACATTAGTTCATCTGAATTTGGTAGGTTGGTTTTTTCCAGCCCATTAGACTCCCATTTAACATTGTTCTTCTTGCCAAACAAAATAGAAATATTGAATAATATTGTATCAAATTGAAAAGTTCAGAGTACTATAGCATTTGTATAAACACATTAATTATAAACTCAGTAATAGACATATATGGGAAAACTTACTCATTTAAAATATCATTGTATGATCACTTTTAATTTCATTTATATTATATGACAAAAATTATTTTTAGGGTGCAACCCCAACCCCTCTATGCACATCTTTTACCACCATAGCTTAAAGAATATTTAACATGGAATACCTTCAGAATAAGATGCAAGTAGATGAAAATGTTTGTTATTATCCCTAATACTTGTTTAAAAGTCATGGGGATATTTCTCAAATAATTGACTCACGGTGAATCTGGTAGTTAGCAATAAGAATGGACATTTCATATAGAGAAGTCTTCCACAAGATCGTTTGGTAGATATGCATTTATCTAGAACTATAAAGGACGGGGCGGAAATAGAACCTAGGGGCATGTCCATTGGGACCAAAGAGGACAAACAAACCTGAAATTATACAAGATACGTGGTTTTCCACGTATACACTTAAAGTGAAAGAAACAAGTACAAGCATCCACGTTAACTCAAACTCTTCCTTTTACATACAAAAAAAAATAAGACCTGGTTTACATTCTAGGGTTGTTCAGAGTTATAAAATCTTATTCGGTTCTATTTCTGGTGACACTTGTATGTGGGATGCCATTGAAATGCTTAGCCTCATCCACACTGCCAACTATCATCTACCCTGAGAACAACAGATCCATGAGGAATCCGAGGGAACTCTATGATGCATACGTCAGTGGGGAAGCCTTATGAGTAAGAAGTACAACACCTAAATGTTTGTTCATTAATCTAGAAAGAACTTTTTCTGGGAAGGTCAGAGATACCAGAAATATGAACATGTAACAAGTAATATAGGCTTGCTTCCAAAATGCACAACATTTCATCTTTCCATCAAGTGTAAACACAAAATGGCAAGAAGATTTGTGGCCAGAAGTTAGAGTTTCCTAAGTCTTTTACCATCATCAGTTTGGCAGCATGATCATGGAAATGGACGTGCACTTCAGTGTCCAAGAAAAGTTTACATAAGGTTCTTAGTCCTCTGTGCTTGTTTCTAACACAATGGGGACAATGACAGTCCCTAATTTGAGTTTCTCCAAAATAAACTGGGAGAATATCTTCAAGTTTATTTGATAGATGCCTCTGGAAAAAATGAAAAGTCACAGGAGTGAGAAGACAGCTATACAAAACTAAATTGCAAATATCACTTCTACAAGCATTGCGAGCTTAAGTCAGCCAAGGTCTCTGAGATGACCTTGTAGAATTGTCTATCCAAAGGGTTAAGGGTGGAGAAGGTTCTTAACCAGCTCTCTTCACCCATGCTTGAAGGTTGACCAGAGATACTAAGTCCTGTTCAATGTGTACTAAGCGGACAACAGATCTAATGACTTCCTAATTCTTTAGAGAAAGACTGGGAGAGAAAACAAACTGATACAAAGTACAGTTAACATGTTACTCGGCATGGGTCTATGCTATCACTGTCTGCCGAAGCAATGACTGCAATCAAAGTCAAGTCAAAGATCTATAACATAGAACACTGGAAGCATTAGCCACTAGCTATGTTATCTACTTCAAAGCATTGAAGATACTGAATAAATGGATTCCTGGGATTGGGGCAAAACTGACAAAGACTAAAAGATCATTATAGATTATAACTGATTATTATTCTTTTAATATTTACTGTCCATAAGACATCAAGTACTGAAGCACAAGATTCAAAATTAAATAATAAATGAGAAGATAAATAATAGATTGTTCTGAATATCTTTCCAAACTTCAATAGGCAATAAAGAAACATTGGTTAACCAAGTCTAAAGGTTATGAGAAATGTGGACACTAGGTTGAAATGTTCCAGAATGTAAAGAGCAACCTAGTCTACACAGAGAACATGGAAACTAGGTTTCTCAGAAGACACAGTGTCTGCATGGATCCTTGACAAATACACTGAAATAGGGTTGGGAATATAATCAGAGAAAGAACAAACATGAGGTTGAGACATCAACACGTGGTTCCAGGGTCTCATGGGAATGGTCAGACAATAGAGCTCTGTCATGAAGAGATGTAGGCATAGTCATAAAGGGGGCAGAGATGTATTTGCCTTAGTTTGGACTGAATTCTAAAAAAAGATACAATGGGAGGATTAGTATTTCATGAACTTGGTGGAAGTTTGTAGTATGGCTTGGTATAGAACTCTAGAAGCTCTTATGTTTAAATATAAAATGTCCCTCACTGGCCTGTATGTATATTCAACTCTTTGGTTCTTGGATGGATTTTTTTTTCAGAATATTCAGGAAACTTTAGAAAGTATATCTTCTCAAAGGAAATGAATATGTTCTTAGTGTATATCAATCTCACTTGGGTTCTCTTTCTCTTTTCACTCTATACTTCCAGACTATCAGAAAGTAAAGAAAGTCTTCCTTCTGTACTACACATCCTCTATAATGTTCTTACACAACTACATGGCATGAAGCATTCACAGAATGAAACATCTGAGACCATGGTACAGTAGCAACCTTCTCTTCTTGAGCTTGTTCTGAATACTTTCTCAGTGACAATACTAACAGAGAGGCTACTACCATAGTCCAAGTCTTTAGTGATCACAGAAAAGAGACAGTGAGAGGCTACCACCATAGTCTAGGTCCTCCATGATCACAGAAAAGGATGAGAAGTAGGAAATGGTGACTTTGTTTTGGGCCTGTTGACTTTGAGGGATGTTCCAAACCCGCAACAGATGTATTTTGCTTCCATTGCAGACTGAGAGAAATGGTCCAGGTTAGGCGAAAAAAGATTCAGAGAGTCACCATGAGGCTTTCAAAGGCACTGCACATATTGGATTTCAAGCTGAAAGTTGACTTTAATAAATACAGTTGTGCTGTTTTAAAAATCTACCAAAGTTACTTGAACTGCTTTTGAACTCCACTAATTTATTACATCATCACTGTGGCAGACACAGGGGCCATGGTACTTGGGTGTTTTATAATATGATGTGGATTAATGCTATGTCTATAATTCGACTGCTCATGATTTATTACCTTTGAAATATTGTTCTCTCAAGGAAATTTTATTTTAAAAGTGCAAATACACTGGATCAAATACTGAAGTGTTATTACTCATTGGCAAACTTCTGTTTTTCTTTATTAATTTAGTTAGCAGGACGGCACTAAGGAAATGGGCATGTAGAGGGAAAAGGAATGAGGTCGTTTGAAGTGCTTTGGGCAAGGACAAGACAGAAGGAGGGATTTCTCCTTGGGATCAGAAGTCATCATTGGTGGGTCTAGCAATATACAGAGGGGAAGGCGGACAGCGATGGGGGGAGGGCCAAAGGAAATGACAAATCACTAAGAATGAACTCTGCTAATTTAGCTCTTTAAACTGGGTCCTTAAAATATGGTGTGAGGTATGCCCTAGATTTTTAATCTGTGGGTCATGACCCCTATGGAAATCACGTTAGTGAGTGTGGGGCTTGTGTAACACTTTGCAACACTGAAAGGCTTTTGAATATGTGATGGCCAAAGTGAATTAAAAAGCAAACATGTAATGATGGAGGTGTTCTGGGTAATGCTGACCTCAAATACATCACACAAAGCCATTGCAGCCTTTGCTCTGAACATCAGTATACGTGCTTTGCCTGGCGCTTATTTTAATTCCATGCTACACGGTGTGAGCAAACTTTGCCTGTAACGCCACAGCTCAGATTTGATACTGTTATAAGTTATGGATCTTCGTGTTTTCGCTGTGCATGCAAAGTTTTCTGCTCTTGCAGAAACGCAGTGGCTTAATTCCAGAGAGCAAATGTTCAAGTTATGGTTTCTGAGAATGTTTTATTTTAAAATTTCATTTCTCAGTTGCCAACTTGAGTTTCATAAGAAACTGTTCAATGAATTTTGGCCTAGGATTAGAACAGAATTTTAAAACAATTCTGAAATGACCCTAAACATACATTTGCCATTTTGTACCACATGCTTATGCAAAATGATGTTCTCAGCATTGACAATTACAAACTCAAAATATCAACTAAATCTAGGGAGTGAGGCCTGTATTTGGATTCTCGGAAGAGTACATAAATGCCTGGGAGGCATGGTGAATCTACCTTAACCCCATCCTCAAAAGACAGAGGATCCCAGAGAAAGCTTGTAAGAAAAGAAGCCATATTGGCAAGCTCTAAATTTGAGAGAGAAACCTTGACTCAGAGAATAAGATCAAGAAGAGATCAAGGAGTATTCTCAACAACATCTCTGATCTCTGCATGCACACAGACAGGCACATGCAATCACACTCAGCATGCATACTTCCAAACATGTGCAAAGAAAAGTACATGCACATCGATATCACACATACACATAAAATTGGAAAAATTAAAATATACTGATTAGCCCTTTACACCATTGAAGATGAAATCTTCAGCCAATATTTAGTTTTGTGTAAACTAACTAAATGGACACACATCACCAGTATGCAAATTTGTTTCCCACATTGATAAATTCATAAAGTACATGTATACCAGAGAATTGTTTTATGATGAGTTTATTTTTTAATAAATGTTCAACTTGTCTACCAATTTTATATCCCTGTTTATCCAGAGTCATGTAAAAATTACTCAGGCAAAATGTAATGCCACGGAAAAAGGCATAAGAATCCTTGATGTGTAGTAAGAAACAAAAAACATTGAAAATAGACTGCATCATGTTGTTTTGATTAACATTTATTAATTATACATATACACGTATGCATATGTATTCACAAACATGTATGGGATTTCAGTGAGCTAGTTCAAAACCTTCATGAAAAATGCAAGAATCACTGTGGCTCCCCTTCTCCACCCTCCTACTCTAGTGATCACCATCTCACATTCCATTTCCTTGTCGCTAGAGTTTGCCAAGGAACCTGGATCATCCTCTTGGTCTAATATTATTGAGTTTCTAATACTTCTCTCTAATCTAAAATTTTATAATAAAGATAGATTTTAATTTAATAATGTTAATAAAGGTAAAAGGACTGTAATTTATTAAGATACTTGTGCCCATCCCATAGCTGGGACAGAAGATGAGTATCTCTGACAGATCATTTTTTCAGTGAATTAATAGTTGGATTCCCTGCCTAATAAACTGGCACCCTGGGCATCAAATCTTCATCTCCTCTATTAACTGAAACTATTCCCACTGCCCTCCTACCACATTCTTTCATTAGGCAAGAACCTTAGGTCAGAGTTTCTTTTACCAATTATAGGCCTCATCAATTCCCTTATCTCAGTTTTAAAAGCTCTAATAAGAATTTAAGTTCCCTACAACTAACAAGAAATTCCATCCAAAAAAAGACAGAGGGAGGAAAGAGGGAGTCATGAGTTAAAGGAAAAAGACATCATTCTTACCTGTTCAGTGCTAAGCTCTATGAAAGGCAGTGGGGATCCAAAGTTGTGTCTGTCTGCCAGGTACTCCTAGTCAAGCTAAGGAGCAGGCATAAAGAAACAGAAGTTGAGATAGTGACTCTGAGAAGCCAGGACAAATGCCAGTGATGCACCATCACTAGGGGATTTGAGAGTCATACAAAGATTAAGGCAGGTGATGTGTCCAAGACCTGGTCTATCCCTCTAAGAGACAGGAGGGGAGTGCAAGCATCATAAACCCAGAAAATGCCATAAAGAAGATGAACTTATAGGATGCGTTGACAAATCTTCATTGATAACTGGGATTCATGATCACTATAGAAATACACTTCTTCATGTGTGTTTAGAACCATGTCTTCAATAGGAAGGAAGATCTGGGCCACAATATCCCAGGGTCTTATAAACTGAGTTAAACACAGAAAGGAGCTAAGCATCTCCATTTGTCTTTCTTTGATTCCTTGCTGTGAGCCAAAGTAAATCCTCCTTTCTTTTTTCATAAGGTTCTTCTGTTGGAGATTGGTGCTAATGCTTTGAGTCTACATGTCCAGATGCTGAAGGTCCTTGTCCACAATTGGTTTTTCATCCACCAATAAAGATGTCAGCAGCCAATGTCTGGGCACAAGACAGGACACTTAGAGTTGCATGGGTAGGACAGAGAGAGAAAAAGAGAATGGTGATGACTGGGGGAAGAAAAATGCGATTCAAAGGAAGCAGGAGATAAAGCCAACCAGCCATGTGAGTTTTCAGATAGGTTGCCACTGTCCATTTCCAAAATTTGGCCTGGAGGAGCAGGGGAAGGTTTAGAAGAGTCCAGTCATTGAGTTTGCCAAGGCATTTTAAAATTAATTGGTGTGTGTGTGTGTGTGTGTGTGTGTGTGTGTGTGTTTTCTATTCCCAGACCCAAGATAACTCCTGGGTAGTTGCAATCCAGCGGGAGCATAAAGCTGTGTAGCCAAAAACTCAGCACAGCATTCTTCTGTTGGTATTAGTTGCCATGATAAGAAAAGTCACTAATGCTCACAAGCAAGGTGTTATGGAAAACTCATCTGAGCACTTGATAGCTACATGTTCTCAAAGAAGACATCTCCAACCTCAAAGTGGAGCTAGGTCACAATTCCAAGACAAGAAGCAATTAGCTTGACATGTTTGTGTAACAGAAATTGGGCCAGGGTCACTGTGGCACTGTAAACAAAGAAGGCAGCAAGCCAAAATTACCCAGAATTCGGGTTCTCTGGGCCTTGGTTGGTGTAGCTAGCAATTCACATTTGATGTGAATAGAAGCCATTAAGATACTTCTGGATACTGTGAGGAGAACAGATTTTAGAAGATCAATAAAAGAAGAAAGGCAGTCAATTTGAAGGTCCTAGTTATGGTTTGTTTAAGAATAAAGGACCATGATTCAGCTAAGTTAGGATGGGAGCTTGAACCGGCAATATGGCAATGCAGAGATGACTCTAGCTGCATTTTGCAGTGAACTGACAAGAACTATTAAGAATTTCACATCTAATATAAAGAAAAGAACAAGATTTTTCAGTGTTAGCCTGAATATTACTATAAATGACACCAACTTTCTCCAAGATAAAAAGGCTTAATGAGGGGGAAATGCAGGAGTTTTCTGGCTGTGTTAAGTTTGATCCTAATTACAAACTCAACTATGTTATATACATAATAGATCTATGGCTACAAGGATAAAGATGTGTCACAATAGCATATAAATCTGTGGGTCACAGAGAAGAGATGGTTTTGAAGCTATTTTGGGAGCCCCTAGGGAGGGACTTTTTCAGTTATACTTCTAAGGCATCTGCAGTGTACAAAAGCAGATACTGGTCCTGCACTGGATGTGCAGGATGTCTGTCCTTTGGGGGCTGACAAGGGGGTGTGTAGATGCATGTAGAGAAGTCAGACACATTGAAGAAGGAAAGAAGAGCTCAAAGACAAATGAGGAAACGTGTGCTGGAGACTTGATTAATTCCAACTGAGCAATCTTTTTCTTAGAAGACACACTTCTGGTAATTCTTAAAGAATGTATGAATATAAGTGGTTGAAGGCATAATGAAGTTCCAATAGTCAACAGCAGAGGAAGAAACAGAAATGAAGAAATCAAAATACTAGCTCCCAGGAGTAAAAGAGCTTATAATCTATATAAAGAGACATATATGCACAAGCAAACTACCTAGCCAAAGAAGCCAGGAGGAGGGCACATGGAAAATTGGGATCATAACCATTGACACCATAAAGATTGAATCTGGCAGTAAAACTGTATTCAGAGAGAGAATCCAGGAAACAGTTTGTCTTAGTTCTTTTTCTGACAAGAGCAAAGACTTGTTTGGGCGTCTATCTTGAGAGTGTGTGATCCACAAGTGCATGTTGGATGGCCCCATGCTCTTAGACAGAATATGTGGCAGCACACACATGTAGCAGAGGAACCTTTTCCCTTTATAAGGGACAGGAATCCGGGAAACAAGAAGGGGACAATGGCATGATTCTTCTAAGGACTTGCCTCCAGAGCGCTGTTTTCTCACAGCAGTCTTCCTCCACCTTCTAAAGTTTCTGGGACCTCAAAAAATTGTGTCACTATATTTGGCAGGGAGGAGACCAAGTAATGAGTATATGAGCATGTGAAGAACATATCATTCAAGGACTATAACATGGCTGACTTTGAGACTGATAATGGACAGTAAAAATTAAGTCTCCTTTTACAGTAGAGGAAATCTAAGCTGATGTACCTGTTGGTACTCAGGGTAAAATAGGAAAAAGAACCTTACTAGCCTATAGTACTTTTCATATTCCATACTATTTGTTGGACCCAGTTTAATATCAGCAAAGAAATCCAAAGCTACTGTGGCTTTAGAATAGACATAAAATCCAAATTATAGGTCTTCTAAAATATTAGCTGATTGCTGAGTGAGGTGGCACACCTCCAAGATTTAGGATATAAAGCAAAAGGATCAGAGCTTAAAGTTCTATTTAGCCACAGAGGAACTAAAAGGCCAGCATTGCTAAAAGATGACAACAAAAAATAACTTGACATTTACTAGTATATGCAAAGCATTTCCAAGCAATATACAGGGTGTACAAATGATAGATTCTCTACCAAGCAAATATTAATTTATATTAACACAGCAACACAGGTCTAACTAGATATACAGTTTATTATGTTTTAAAGTATATTCACATGAATCTATGCAAATATGCACATACATTACATTATATTGCAAGACTGCTTGGGTATTTCTTAACTTGAGATCTATTTCACTAACCATTCTCCACTGAAAGAATTTCAGTGTGAAAATCTTCTGAGTTTCAGTGTAATGTGTTTGTTAGAGACCTAACTATTTGACTTCATAATCATATCTATTTCTGAAGCTCTACTCTTTAAAGAGCAAATCACCAAGTAGAACAATGAAGCCAAGGAATGCAAGAGCCTAAATTCCCATAAGCAGGGACCCACTCCATTGCCAGTAGTACCAGGAGGAAAGGGACCAAAATCCCTCCTGTTTCTGTTTCCCCAGAAGAGATGGAATGGGTTTGGATTTCTAGAGGGCAAGAGCCATCTGGTGCTGTAGATAATGGCACTGCTACCCTCCAAGAACCGCTCTTGCTCACTGGAGCCGGCCTCAAGCATTATGATATCAGACAGCATTTAAAACCAAGATGATAATATCTGATATTAAAGCCACCACAGGGGTCTACTTTATGCCTAGATTTCATAGCCCTCTTCCTTGTATTTAATTCTCTTTTGAGAAAAAAGTATATACAGACAGATGTATTGTCTGAAGCTTCTTCTCTTGAATTCATCTCTCACCATGCACCACAATTATTTTTTGCTTTCTATTCAGACTGTGTAATTTCAAGATGATCAGAGAGAAACATACCATCTGGATGTCATAAGAAAATAACTAGCTGCTAAGGCCTGCCTCAAGCCACCTGAACCAATGTAACCATGGCAGAACTGGCTGCCACACAGGCACTCACAGCAGCTGAGAAGACACCTTCAGGCTCATCCTTGTCATCTTCTTCACCATGACATTTCTTTGGCCTCTGCCAGAGGATTCATAAGGGGAGTGTCTCATATTCCTCCAAAGGCTGGTCACTCCACGCTGGGCAGTTCTGATGACTGACACCATCTATTTGTGATCTCTGTTGACCAGCTTCCGTGTCTTTGTGATCAGTCTGTCTTGGTCTCAGCACTCAAAACTGCACTGAAATCTGATCCCCTCACACTTAAGGTCTGTGCATTTTAAAGCAGCAGAACTTCACTTGTTTTCTAAGGCTTTTTTTTTTTTTCAAAATTGGCTTATTGGTTTTGCCTTCTCAACACTTCATTTACCATTTCTTCTTTTTTCTTTTTTTAACCTCATATTGTGTGATGGTTCCCACTCCAACTGTTCTCTCTCTGATTCTGCTTGACTCTGCTTTCTAACCTACAGCTTGAAATGTATGGCATGGGATCTAATCCAAACTTACGTCAGTGTCCAGCTCCAGAGAAGAAGTGAATCGGAACAAGGCATTTTGGAAGACTTTGAAACTTTGCCTCATCACTTCTTCCTTAGTGACACTTTATCAAGCTGAACTTCAGAAGATTCATAGGTGGATTCTTCCCTGAGATTTGGGATATAAGGGCTCTGAGAGCCAGGGGAAGCCCCAGGGAAGGGTAGTGGCTGCAATGTAAAATCAGTGGCCTTACCTTGAAGTACCTATTATGATGTCATACAGAGAAATTCTGGAGACAGAGACTTTGAGTTGAGTTGTTGAGTTAGTTTAGTTCGGCTTGAGTTATGGAGCCAACTTGGGTGGTTGTCCCAGGCTGGACCATTTCAGGATTATTCTACTTAGTCTCTTGGTGGTATCTGGGTGTTGTTTTCTAAGTATTGGAGCCAGACACAGGTGGCAGTCAAGACCTAGGTATGTAATAGCGACTCTCTCTCAAAACCTACTTCTGTGTGTGCTGTACCCCTATAGGTTTGTACGAATGCTTAGCCTCTGTGCTATCTGAGGGAATGAGAAGAGTAGAGGGGGAGCTGAGACAATGCCCATAGATGTCTTTCTCTTAGTTCATTTCAAGAAGCTTTAGGCCAGGCATGGTAGTGCACACCTTTGATGTCAGCACTTGCCATTTCAAAATAATGAAATACTTTATTTTGGAAAAGTAGACTTTAAAACAACCCTGAGATTTCACTTCACACCAGTCAGAATGGCTAAGATTAAAAACTCAGAAGACATCAGGTGTTGGCGAGGATGTGGAGAAAGAGGAACACTCCTCCACTGCTGGTGGGAATGCAAGCTGGTACAACCACTCTGGAAATCAGTATGGCGGTTCCTCAGAAAACTGGGTGTGATACTTCCGGAGGACCCAGCCATACCACTCCTGGGAATATACCCAGAAGATTCACCAGCATGCAATAAGGATACATGCTCCACTATGTTCATAGCAGCCTTATATATAATAGCCAGAAGCTGGAAAGAACCCAGATGTCCCTCAACAGAGGAATGGATACAAAAAATGTGGTATATATACACAATGGAGTACTATTCAGCCATTAGAAACAATGAATTCATGAAATTCTTAGAGAAATGGATGGAGCTGGAGAATGTCATACTAAGTGAGGTGACCCAGTCTCAAAAGAATACCCATGGTATACAGTCACTGATAAGTGGATATTAGCCTAGAAGCTTGGAACACCAAAGACACAAATCACATATCAAGTGATGTCTCACAAGAAGAAAGGAGTGGACACTGGTGCTAGAATGGACCAAAACATCATTGTGGGAGAGTACAAGAACAGTAAAGTGGGAGGGGGTGGATGCGGGAGCAGGGGGAGGGAAAAGGACATGTGGGACCTTTGGGGGTGGGGAACCAGAAAAAGGGAAATGAATTGTAAATATAGAATATATACAATAAAAAAATCAAAAAAAAATTTTCAAAGATTGGGAAAAATCTACCCAAGCCTGCACATGATTTCCTTTATTATTAACATATAATGCTAGTGTAGTATTTTTCTCATAGTTAGTGAGACTGTGCTGGTACATTACTATTAACTGAAATTCATCCTTTTTCCAGCCTCACTTAATTTTCACCTGATATCCAGGACCCATCTAGATAGCATGTCAGGCTGTGCTTGACTCTGAGTTTCTAATATTAAAGGATTTTTTATTGATTTATTTCATTGTATCAGTGTATCTGTAAGTGCATACTCATACTCAAACATGTGGAGGCCAAATGGGTCCCCAGTGTTGCCTTCTCTGATGCTCTACCTATGCTCAAGGCAGAGTTTCTCCCTGAATCTGGAACTCACATTTTCTTGGTGATGCTGAAAACCAGTAAACAACTGGATCTTCATGTCTGTCTTCCTCAGAGATGGGACAACAAGTATTTGCAAAAAATTTTTGACTTGTTCCGTGGATGCTGGAATACTCCAGTCTTCAATGTGGCAAAGCAAGAATTATTGACCACTGAGCTATTTGTCCAATCCTACAGACTGTCTTTAATTCTGAAAGCGTTGATACTTAGGGCAAGTCTTGTCAAACATTTTGTAGAATATGTCTCTGTGTATATTTATATGATTAGACCAGGGCGGGCGAAGGAGAGCCACAGAGGAACAGTGCCATGACCACCACCACACAGGAGCAATAAATGACATAGACATGACCTCCCATCTGTCAAGTGTTCTCCCTGTAAACATACTCTTCCTCTTCATCACATTCTAGTCTCTTCTCATTGACAGGATGTGGTTTTTGCTTAGCCCATATTTAAAATCTGGATGTCTAAGCTTTGTGTCCATGAGAATGGAGGATCCACATATGTTATTTAAACTTCATCTGCAAGAACTGCACATGGATATTTGTCTTAATTATCATGCATTTACATATCAAATAGTTTATTTCGTATAGAAAAAGATCTGTGAACAACATTTCCTACTTTGGATGACAATCCTCTAAAACTTTATTTTGTGAATGAAATCATTTCATGTTAGCCTACTGGCAGGTGTTTTTAGGTACTTGTATCTCTCAAAAATAACCATACATTGAAAGGATTTTGTTTTATTTTTATTAACTAACTTATTTATTCAAATATTACTTCACTTCCAGGTACTACAAGGTGCTTGGCCTAATTTTATTGTGCATGTTTCTCCCTCATATCTGAAATTAACCATTTCTACTAGATGTGCATGTATTTGAGTATATGTTTGCAGGTGTATTTGCTATGCATACTTGTAGAGTCCAGATCAGCAGTTCTCAATGTGTGCATTGTGACTCCTTTGGACATTAAACAACCCTTTTAGATGGGTCTTCTAAGACAGAGATTTATACTACAATCATAACAGTAGCAAAATAATAGTTGTGAAGTAGCAACAAAAGTAATTTTATGGTTAGAGGACATGACAACATGAGAAACTCTATTAAAGGTTCCTTACCTTAGGAAGATTGAGAACCACTGGTCTAGATGCTGACACAGGTTAACTTCTTCTATTGCTTTCTGTCATATTATTTAAGAAAGAGTCTCTCACCAAACCTGGAGTTCACCATTTTGAGTATACTGGCTCCCTAGTGAACCCCTGATAAGCATCTGTCTCTGCTCTCCAGCCCCGTACCATGGCTGTAGAAATGTACTGCCAAGCCTACATTTCATATGAGAGCTTGAAATCTAAACTCTGTTCCTCAGGCCTGTCAGCAGCACTTCACACATTGTGCTACCTCTCCAGCCCCTTAACTGTGTCTTTTAGTTGACTGCTATTTAATTTCTTTTTATTGATGAAAATATTCCACCGCATTGCATAAGTGTATAAGTTCCTTGTCCTGTAGAAGGAATGTTGATTACTGCTCATGTTTTGGACATTATGAAGCCAGCTGCTATCAACTTCACAAGACTCAAAAGTGTAGCCATCACTATCATTGTGCTATAGCTATGTTACTCTACATAAGAAACTGCCAACTGTCTTCTAGCATGTCTATATCACTTTTGCTTTTCTTTTTTCCCCTTTTTATTTATTTATTTATTTATTTATTTTTTAGAGAGGATAAAAATTTTTATTGGATATTTTCTTTATGTTTCAAATGTCTTCCCCTTTCCAGGTCTTTCTCTCAGAAACCCCCTATTACATACCCTCCATCCCTGCCTCTATGAGGGTGCTCCTCCACCCACCCACTCCCATCCTCCCACCCCGGCATTCCCCTACACTGGGGCATCGAACATCCACAGGCCCACTGGCCTCTCCTCCCACTGATGACCAACAAGGCCTTCCTCTGCCACATATGTGACCAGTGCTGTGTGTCGATCCATGTGTATTGTTTGGCTGGTGGTCTAGTCCCCAGGAGCTGGGGGTCGGGTGTATGGCCTGTTGACACTGTTGCTCCTCCCATGGGGCTGCAAATACCCTCAGCTCATTCAGTCCCTTCTCCAACTCCTCCATCAGGGATCCCAGAGCTCAGTCCAATGGTTGACTGTGGGCTTCCGCATCTGTATTTGTCAGGCTCTGGCAGAATCTTGCTGGTGGGATTGCAAGCTGGTACAACCACTCTGGAAATCAGTCTGTTGGTTCCTCAGAAAATTGGACTTTGTACTACTTGAGGACCTAGCTATACTACTCCTGGGCATATACCCAGAAGATGTTTCAACATGTAGTAAGGACAAATGCTCCACTATGTTCATAGCAGCCTTATTTATAATACCCAGAAACTGGAAACAACCAAGATGTCCCTTAACAGAGGAATGAATACAAAAAATGAGCTACATTTGCACAGTGGAATACTACTCAGCTATTAAAAATGAGTTCATGAATTTCACAAGCAAATGGATAAAACTTGAGAATATCATCCTGAGTAAAGTGACTCAGTCACAAAGCAACAAACACAGTATGTACTCACTGATAAGTGGATATTAGCCAAAAGTTTGGAATACCCAAGATTCAATTCAAAGATGAAATGAAGCTTAAAAAGAAGGAAGAACAAAATGTGGATGCTTCAGTGTTTTTTAGAAGGATGAACAAAATACTCACAGGAGAAAATATGGAGACAAATTGTAGAGCACAAACTGAAGGAAAGGCCATCCAGAGACAGAGACGGCCATTTTGACTTTTCTACTAGCGAAGGATGAGGCTCCCTTTTGCTCTGTATCCTCTCCATCAACTGGTACTATTACTTAGATTTTAAACACTACAAAGAACCACAATATTAGTGTTTGAACTTGAAATTTCCTATTTAAAATTATATTTTAATTACCTTCTATGTTTATTTTCCATCTCCATATCTTCTTTAATAAGATGTTTTTCATCTATTTAGCTTGTTCCTTTAAAAGACCAGATTGTTTGAATTTTTACTGTTTGAATGCTAAGAGTTCTTTCCATAAGTATTTCTAAGAGTAGAGTTTTATCAGATACATTATTTAAGGGGAAAGTACCTTATTTCTTATGAGATAGGTTCATGGTAATGATAGGGGGCTTGGTTGTAGCTGCTCATTACCATCTGACAGAATGACTTATATTCACAGTTCAATGAGAACGTTTATCATAAATGCCTACTGAATGGTGTTGAGTGCTTTTTTGCTAATGTGATCCTCACACAGTGCTTTTCTCTTGGCTTGCTGACACAATGATTCTTTTTCTCTTAATATATGCTATCCTTATCTTTATACACATGGTATGCATACTATTTCCTTTGTTTCTACCGTGTAAGTAAAAGACGCATTAATTTTCCAATAACCAAATTTTCACTTTGTGCTTGCTCTTCACAAAAACCCAAATCTGTTTTCCCTCATGAATTATTCTTCATTTAGATAGCCTTCATTCTCTACACAGAGTTGATATTTTACCACTCAATAAATGGTGTTACTCTTGTAACTCATTAAATTTAGTTCCATATCAACCAATAAATATTTATAGCATGTTATCTACACACTAGTCTATTCTAACTGCTGTGGGTTGAGCAATGAGCCTAATACTCAATGACCTTACTCACATAAACCTTGCATTCTGATCAGGGTGAAACAAAATGAATAAGTCAAAGTTTTGTAAAGAAGAAAATCTCTAATAAATGCTATGAAAATATACAAAAGCTGATATGAAGACATTAGAAAAAGGGAAACTGAGTCATTGAACCTGGTGAACAGGAGATTTCTCAGCTACAGGGATTTTTGAAGAGTGAGAAGCCAGTTTACTGGCATTTTTTTTTTTTTTTTTTTTTTGGATCCTAAAACCCAGCATGCTTATCCTTCAAAGCTTTGCATTATTAATCACTCAGCCAAGCAAGACCAAGGACAGAGTTCTATTGCTGTGTGACCTTTGAACTGTGTACAGCTCAAGTAAGCAGGAAATGTATTTCCCATAATTCCTTTCCGTCGTGGTTCGTGGGACAAGACTAGCCACCAAGGAAATGTATGTAAATTGGAAGTCAAGACTAGAGCTGCAGTTCCTTTTCAGCACCTACATATCAATCCTGAATCTGCTGGTCAGCCTTGTTGGCATGCGCTGGTTGTCAGTTGTCAGGATACAGCTCTCTCAGCTCCTTTGTTCTGGCAGATGCCTGTAGCATCAGAACCGGAAGGTTAGCAAGGCAGCGGGATCCAAACTATGTTCCCCACCTCCTGGTTTGTCTTTATTCCCTATCACTTCACATCCATCTTCTTTTTTTTACTGCCTTCCTCTCATGTTATCCATTTCACAGTTCTATAAGATCAATTCCCCATTCAAATCTCGTATTCTCTTCATTCCTAGGATTTCCAACCTCTATAATAGACCTCTGACTGGGTACGGGGACCCAATTCAGTCTTCAACTTCTATCGAACTCCTTTTTTCCAAATATTTCTGACTTACCCTGGAGGAGACAATAATTCTGCTTGCTATGAATTCATTTAAGATTATGATTGCACCACATTTCTACACGTGAGCTGTGTGTATGCCATTAGGAGCTTTGTAAATACCTACCTGAAAAATCAAAACTAGCATACCCACTACTTTCCTTGGACCTGGCAGTCTTAGAAATGTGTTATAAGAAAAACAAATGAGGTTAATTTGGCATGATTCCTGGTGATTACAATCCTTATTTCTAGGAGTTGACAAGTTACCTGTTTAATAATTCCTCCCAGAATTTTGTAGAAATTACTGTCAGGCTCACTACCCAGTAATTTTCAGGATTCATCTTTTTCCTTCTTTGAAAAAGAAATGGCACCTAGCTGGCTCCCTGCAATTCTTCAGATTACTGCCAGCATCTCTCTAATCACAGCTATAAATTCTTTCTGTACCCCAAGGATGTAATTTGTCTGACCCAGGAGAGTTATATTAATTCAAAGCAGTTTGATGTGCTCTCACTGTTTCTTGTCAAGTCTGTTACCAGCTGTGAGCTAATGTCAAGCATCCACTCACTCTGGCCAAGAGAAAAATACAAGTGGGGTACAGCCCCCAAGGAAGCAGAGTTGTTTAATCTGTGCTATTATGTGATGCTTTCCCAGTACCAGCGTACATGTGCACATAATCACCCAAGGTCTTCACAAAATACAGTCTTCTCCTTCAAGCGTAGATGGGTCAAAGATTCTGCATTTCTAAGTTCCCGTGAGTTACAGTATAGCTGTGCTTGGACAACTTGCAGAGTCAAGAAGAAAACCTGGGGAACATGAGCATGCTCCCTGGGAGTGTAACAAGGTCTCAAGGCCCATTCATTACACTGTGCCTTTGGGGAATTGAGCGATTCTATGAGCTAGGAATAGTCTGTGTGAAAGCAAGGAACTCAAGCTGTGATCAGGAACCATGTTTGATAAAGTGCTTAGACACGCCACAAATGGAGATCCAAATCACCATATGATGCAGGATCCATTTTGATTTTTCTCTCTTTCCAAATATTTAACCTGTATCTGATACTGTCAGTTGGGTACCACTTTCTACAACTATGAACCTTTCCATGTGGCAAAAAGACTCCAAACAATGACATCACATACTCCTCACTCCCAGGTTTTTCTTGTCAACTCCTTTCCATATTTACACTTGCTTTCAATCAGCAGAACGTAGTAAGAGTAAAATCAGTCCTTGTGCTTAAGTTAGAAGGGCTGGAGAAGAGTGAGGAGAGACCTGAATAGCAGGTGGACTTTTCTGCTGCTCCATGAACTTCCTGTGGAAATAGTGACATATATGGGAATTATCAGTAACTTGTAGAGCCAAAGGCCTTAGCCTTAGAATACCAAGATTCTGGAGTCCATCAGCAAGCCCACCAAGCCCAGATCATACATAGAAGACCCTAAGCTTCAACTGGTACCTAGATGCAGTCTTATTCTTCCCTGCTCAGAGGATCCAGGCAAGGTGTGCCCAGCCTGCTGCTCACAGAAAATGCACCCCACTTGTATTTTTCTAGGTCGGAGTTGAGTGGGTGATCAACCATCGCTCACAGCTGGTAACAGGCTTGACACAAAACAGTACGAACAGCTTGGTCTTCCTGTTTGTCCCCCAAGAACTAGAACGGGGGTTATCTCTGACTTGGACTCTGTTGTCTGTCTTTGCCCTGGACAGACTGCCTTGTCTAACCTCAGTGAGAGAGGACGCACTTAGTCCTGATGAGACTTGATGGGTCAGGTGGGTTGCCACCTATTGGGGGCAGCCTCCCCTTTCCTGAGAAGGTAGGTGGGGAGGTAGGACTGGGAGGGGAGGAGCGAGCAGGGGCTGTGATTGGGTTATAAAGTGAAAAAATAAATTAATGAAAAAAAGAAATAAAAGAAAGTAAAATAATGAACATAGATTGTTTTAACCTATCCAGGGAATGGAACTTTGTCACAGACAATAGAACATTTTATAACTCCTCAAGCAATATGGATATCCAGAAACCACCATGAAAACTAACATAGGGGATAAGGGTGTCAGACCCCCAAGATTAATATCTTGCTTACAAAGCACAAAGTTCTTTCTACAGGAGCCTTTGAGTTCATAGTCTGCCTTAGAGAGCTTAAGGATTCTCAGCACATGTCTTTAGGGGAAAGACTTTGGTGTGGCCTATTACCAGAACTGGCTACATGTGGGTCTGTGGTGCCAAAGTGTCAGTCAGCTTTTTAGTACTGCAGCAAAATACCCAAGGTAACTCATTTCAAAACAAGAATGGCTTATTTTGGAGTTTCGGAGTTTCAGTCCATGATTCTCCCTGCTGTTTGTGGAAAGAGGGCATCTCACAGCAGGAACAGGTGGGATACAAAATCCTCACTACAGGCAGGAGGCAGGAATAAGGACTAGGAAAAGACCTAAGATTCCCATCAAAGGCACACCCCTAATGATCAGAAGATTGCCTGGTAGGCTTCTACTTCTCCACAGTCTTTCCCATCTTTCAATGGTGCCAAGCTGTGGACCAGCTTCAATCCACAACTTACAGCACCAAGCAAGGAGCTCATAGTAGTATACAGCCCAGTGTGACTACACCTGTCTCAGACACATGCCTGAAGCCAGAGCTCCCAGCCATACCTGATATGCTTCAAGCAAATTATTTAAACTCAATCTCAGTGTTCTTGTTTGTGGAATGTGTAATTTTTCATCGTCCTGGATTATTGTGAAATGTTAAGGAGATGATAAATGTCTAAGTCCCTAGTTCAGGTGCTCAAAATATACTCACATTTGCTCCATGTTCCTTTTTAAATCTTTGCTTATTATTAAATTATCAGCCTCAAAGACATATAAGCTTCTTAATCCATCATCTTTTTTGCCCCTAAACATAGTCAGTACAATTCCAGTTGTAACTAATGACATACTGGTTACAAGTAGAAATAAAATTAATCATTTCTTCTGAGACATGTTACTTGTCTTTAGGTACCTTTTGTGCTTTATTATTTTTTAAACAAGCAATTTACCCCAACGTTTATAGCACAGGTTAAAACATCTCAAGTCTATCCAACAACAATAGAACCTGCCACCTGATTACCATATTCTTATAAGCACATGGTTAGAAAATGTCCCCTACCAGCCATTACTGAGCAGGGAGACAAATTGCCAATTACAGCAGTGACTCACCAGGAATGGTTTCCCATTGAGGATGCCTTGGAGGTTGAAAGGAAGAGCTTAAGAATTAAAGGTTAGTAGACAGAGAAGGAATCTCTGCTGGCTGTAAAGGCTAAGGTCTGTCTTGCCATCACTGCTTTATAGAAGGCATTGGGAACACTGGATCCCAGAGGACTTCCTACCCAGGCCTGTATGAAGCTTGTATCTTTTTTATGCATTGCTACTTTGTGACTTTATCACATAAATTTTTATGCAGGCAACCCACAATTTAATGTTGGAGATGAAGGTAGTTCATGTGGAAAGATATCAAAGGGTATAAATTCACAGACCCACACTTGACTAACCCATGAGAATAAGAGCCAATTCTGTGCCTAGGGAGGGCACTGAAACATTAGCTTTCATATTTTGTGTAAACAGAAAAAGTAACATTCCATGTGCACAGGTGGGGTGAGTGGGGACCAGGTGACAATAATCCAATAATCCCGAGCCCTTTAAACCCAGTCACTAATAGAATCACAGTCCAAAGTTCCTAGTATTCTGAGAGAATTCAAGGGGTTTGCTTTCCTGAGACAATTTTATAAATGCCAGTTAATGCTTAAGTTCATTATAATGATTTTAATGGTGTTTTGTGGGCCACCCTGGACTCTAAATATTTGTAATGACATGTTAATTGGATAAGACCCCCAAGGTAGCCATTTAAAAACAAACTTGGGATACAGACTGCGCATGATTTGGGGTCCACATGAAATCTGTGACATTTAGAACCATCAAGAACACAAGGAAGCTGGTAACATGGGTCAGAGCGTGAAAGCACTTGCTGCCAAACCTGGTCACCTAGGTTCTATGCATGGGACTAGTGTGGTAAAAAGAGAAAAATTAGTTCCAAAAATTACCCTTTAACCCCCACATGTTCACCATGGCATGCATGTATACATACACACACACACACACACACACACACACACACACATACCTATACACACACACATCCTTAAAGAAACATTTTAAAGTATAATCAAAGAAAGCCATGAGGAAAGCGTTCGCACATTGGTGTATATGTTTACTGTCCTGTCAGAAAAGCAGGTCCCCACATCCACTGAATACCTTTCAACTATTATCATTCTTCACTCATTTGAATCAATACTGAGTCGGTCAATATAGCTATAGTACTTTCCAGCTGTTTTCCTACATTTCATGTTCTTAGAAAAAAATAGTAGTCATCAGACAACAGTACATTTCCCCACCTAAGAGACCAGAAGTCGGCATATATCCTTTGAAGAACAGCAAGCAATAAGTTGGAGAGGTAGTTCAGTGGGTAAAATTCTTGCCATGAGAACCTGAGTTCAAATCCCAAGAACCCATGTATAGCTGGGCATAGTAGTCATGCCTATGAAATGGAAGACAGAGCCAGAAGAATGCATGGAAGCTCACTGTCCAGACTGTGTAGCAGTCACCAAGAAAAGAGATGCCCTCCCTCAAACAAGGTGAAAGGCAATGGTCCCAGAACACAAAGCTATCTCCTTACCTCTACACCCATTTTATATGTGTGCCTATACCAGCATGTGTATACACACACACACACACACACATATATATATATATATACATACACACCATATACATATGAAAAACAAAATAGAAAGGAACAGATGGAAGAAGGAAGGAAGGAAGAGAGGGAGAGTGGTTGGGAGGGAGGGAGGGAAGGAGGGAGGGAGGAAGGATTGATGGAAGGAAAGAAGGAAGGAAGGAAAGAAGGAAGTGGGCAGGGAGGGAGGAAGGAAGAAAAAACATCAAGTAGGACTTGTATTTATAGTGAAGAACAAATAAAGAAGGAGAATGATGGTATGAAAGAATAAAATCAGGAAGACCGTAAAGAAACCAAAAGAAAACAGTTAAGAGCAAAATAGCAAGATGCACACCAGGGAGACCAGAGGAATCAAAGACAAAACTTCAAGCGAGTGGAACTAGAGAAAATACCCACAGCAGGTCTGAGATGGGATGTCTAATATCCACGGTGCTCTTTAGAGGAAAGAACTCTTATTTATTAAATAAACATTGTTGTCTTTTATATTCATGGTCACAAAAGAATAGGGCACATTCTGGCAACGCAGTGACAGCTTGGAGACGTTCAGCTTCAATTTAGAGAGGATTACATCTTTTTTTCTGAAAGGAAACATTATTTTCACAGTTTATTAATGTCACTTCCACAGAGTTAAGTAGCTATGCCTTCACATAAGATAAAAATCAAGTAACATTCCTCATCTCTGACCTTCAAGGAAATCCCACCTGAGTAGTAATGAATATCAAAGGAAATCAAGGGACAGGATGGTCTCATCTGACATTTCAGGGAAAGAATCAACAAGACCTCATCAAAGTAGAGGAAGATGGAAGAGCAACAGAGAAAAGCACAGTCACACCTCCATACAAGCTGAGAGTACACATTTAGCACATAGAATGTATTAATAAACTCGAGGAATTTTCAATTTAACCCCAAATTTGATTCTGTCAAGACTAAAACTGATCTTAATGTACTTCTCTTAAAGCGGTCAGAAGCCACACGATTGTTTCTTTGGAGGTTATAAATATAAAACCAAGGAGAATATAGAGAATACCTGTGAGCTCATTTGCCTTAGTACCTCAGAGGTTTGGAGAAATCAATCTCATCATACTGAACCTGTGATCTGCAGAACGCTGTAGCAATGTGCAATATCACTGCTCTGACTCTTGGCATGCATGTGTGATAGTTGTAAATCTTGGCAGATTTGAACAAGACGGTAGTGAGTTAAATGCCAGTATAAGAGCAGCTTCTAGGAAAATGTAGGTGTGGTGTGTACTCTTCACCTCACAGAGAAGACAAGGAAAGATTCTCATTCTAGATCAAAAGGTAACAACATTTTACCTTCCTCCCCTTCCTGAGTTCCCTCTGCTGCTGAGTATCCTTCAGGGTTGGCCCCATTCCCAAGGGCAGAACACACCTCTGCCTCACCCAATGTCTGTTCCCCTAGAATCAGACCTTCATTCCCTATAGGCAGAACCTGGGGATGGGGGGATGGGAGGACATGGCTTTCCATCTCTCTAGGAAAAAACCTCATAATGGCAGGTCTGGTCAACCCGGGATGGGTCTATCTTAAAAAGTCATGGCTTTCTTACCATCAAAAGTATCCAGAACATTTATGGGCCTAAATAAAATATAAATATGAGGTGTGTTATGATATTCTTATTTTTAAGTATCAAAAGGTGATTGTACAAATTTTTAGTCAACAATGTGATCTTTTAACACAGAAAGACAAAGGTGACCTTACGTGTATGTAAGTCCAAGAAAGCAGAACTGAGGTCACAGGACAAACCATTAGCCTTACTACCTCTGCAATGATGGAGAACTATAGAAAATCACAACTGGATAAGGTTTGCAGGAAGCAAATGCATCTGGAACTACCCACTGAAAAAGGATTTAAATGGTGACCATGGTGATTTAAAGCACTGTCAGAAGCTGAGTTGAAGGCCTGCTTGTAGTGAGAGGACTAACTTTTGAGGCTAATTCTCAGAGTGAATACTGGTGAACATTACCACAGGATCCCTGCTGAAGTCTCAGCAAAAATCCAATACAACTACTCACATTTCTGGGATGGTGGAGGGAAATATCTTTAAATGAACCTAGAACAGTTGCTGCCATCCAACCTTCAGGGAGACTTAAATAGACCCTTATCCAACCTAGAAAAGCCTTAGCCTATTTGGATTCCTTGTCTTACCAAAGCAAAGTGCAATAAACACAGTAGTGATCCTAGCTCAGGGACACTAGCCACTAAAAGATGGAGACTTAATAAACAAAATTATAGAGCATATTCTTAACATCACCTCACCAGACTTGAGAGTGAATTATATCTGAGAGAGAAGACAGCCATACATAGCAAGGAGTTTTCAATGAAAACACAAGAAAAGGCATGGAAAGTATATTTAAGCCCATGGCAACACAGCTGTCACAAACACTAAATACAACCTTGTTCTTCATCAGAAAAGCATAAATTCTCTCACTATAGATTATTTGCATAATTTACCCTGGTCCAGTACAGCATGTCTTCAAATTGAAATTTTAAAATGGTTATGATTAACATATCAAAGACTTTAATGAAAAAGTTAGACAACATGTAAAAATAGAGAAGTAATATAAACAGATGGTTTAACTCTGAGGTAGGAAAGGATGCTAAACTTCAAAAGCACCAAGTATCTTGATGTGACTCTAACCAAAAAAGTGTAAGATTTATATGACAAAAACTTAAGGTCTCTGAAGAAGGAATTTAAAGAAGACCGCAGAAAATGGAAAAATCTTCCATGCTCGTGCGTTGGCAGGATTAATATAGTTAAAATGGCAATCTTGCCAAAAGCAATATACAGATTCAATGCAATCCCCATCAAAATCCCAACTCAGTTCTTTATAGAGTTAGAAAGAGCAATTCTCAAATTCATCTGGAATAACAAAAAAACCAGGAGAGCTAAAACTATCATTAACAGTAAACGAACTTCTGGGGGAATCAATATCCCGGACCTCAAGCAATACTACAGAGTAGTAGTGCTAAAAACTGCATGGTATTGGTACAGTGACAGGGAAGTGGATCAATGGAATAGGATTGAAGACCCAGAATTGAACCCACACATATATGGCCAATTGATCTTCGACAAAGGAGCTGAAAACATCCAGTGGAAAAAAGATAGCCTTTTCAACAAATGGTGCTGGCTCAACTGGAGGTCAACATGCAGAAGAATGAGAATTGATCCACTCTTATCTCCTTGCACTAAGCTCAACTCCAAGTGGATCAAGGACCTCCACATAAAACCAGACACACTAAAACTAATAGAAAAGAAACTTGGGAAGACCCTTGAGGACATTGGCTCAGGGGGAAAATTCCTGAATAGAACACCAATAGCTTATGCTCTAAGATCAAGAATAGAGAAATGGGACCTCATAAAATTGCAAAGTTTCTGTAAGGCAAAAGTCACTGTCAAAAGGACAAACCGGCAACCAGCAAACTGGGAAAAGACCTTTACCAACCCCACATCCGACAGAGGGCTAATATCCAATATATACAAAGAACTCAAGAAGTTAGATCCCAGAAAACCAAATAACCCTACCCAAAAATGGGGTACAGAGCTAAACAAAGACTTTCACCTGAAGAAATTCGGATGGCTGAGAAACACCTTAAAAAATGTTCAACACCATTAGTCATTAGAGAAATGCAAATCAAAACAACCCTGAGATTTCACCTCACACCTGTCAGAATGGCTAAGATTAAAAACTCAGAAGACATCAGGTGTTGGCGAGGATGTGGAGAAAGAGGAACACTCCTCCACTGCTGGTGGGAATGCAAGCTGGTACAACCACTCTGGAAATCATCTGGCGGTTCCTCAGAAAACTGGACATGATACTTCTGGAGAACCCAGCCATACCACTCCTGGGTATATTCCCAGAAGATTCCCCAGCATGCAATAAGGATACATGCTCCACTATGTTCATAGCAGCCTTATTTATAATAGCCAGAAGCTGGAAAGAACCCAGATGTCCCTCAATGGAGGAATGGATACCAAAAATGTGGTATATATACACAATGGAATACTATTCAGCCATTAGAAACAATGAATTCATGAAATTCTTAGAGAAATGGATGGAGTTGGAGAACATCATACTAAGTGAGGTAACCCAGTCTCAAAAGAATACCCATGCTATGCAGTCACTGATAAGTGGATATTAGCCTAGAAGCTTGGGACACCAAAGACACAATTCACATACCAAATGATGTCTGACAAGAAGAAAGGAATGGACACTGGTGCTGGAAAGGATCAAAGCATCAGTGTAGGAGAATACCAGAACAGGGAAGTGGGAAGGGCTGGATGAGGGAGCAGGGGGAGGGAAAAGGGCATGTGGGACCTTAGGGGGTTGGGGAACCAAAAAAAGGGAAATGAAATGTAAATATAGAATATATCCAATAAAAAATTTTAAAAAAAAAGAAAGAAAAAGTATTGTTGTGGGTTCTCAATACATATACTGCAAAAATAAATAAGCTTGAATTCAAAAACATTATTCAAGAACTGTAAAACAAGACCAAAAGGCATAAAAATATATACAAGTAGAATAAGAAAAGAGAAAGTCCAGGAGAATTATACAAAGTAATAAGGGCCACCAATTTTGTAAAAGTAATGATATGTCACCAAAGTTATCACCAAACATATCAGATTATGGAAAGCTTAGGAAACACTCAACCTTGGCACGTCTTATTTAAAGGAAAGAAGTCCACAGATGCCAGAGAACAATAACACTTTATACCTTTAAAAAAATAAGAGTAAGAAACAATATCAAATTTCTAACTGGAAATCATGTAAATAAGAAGGAAATGAAGTATTTCGTATGTTGGAAGAAAAATAAAATGACAAACCTAGAATTCTATACACAACAAAACTATTGTCCGAGAAAAAGAAATAGTGATGAAGAATTTCTCAAACAAAAGTCAAAGAATGTATTCATAAATTTATTTGTTTTGTTTAAGGAGAGAAGAAAGTTTATGTAGATGAATTTAATCTATAAAGTAAAATCTAGATATCAGATTCCATTGATCAATCTGTCTGTTCCTATACTAGTATCATACAGTTTTTATAACTATTGCTTTATGATAAGAGGTTAATTCTCCAAGAGAACATACCAGATCTTAATATATATTTACCTAAGAAGGAGGCACAGCATTCTGAGGCAGCAGCTGAAGAGCTGCAAGAGGAAATAGCAAAGCATGACCTCAGTTGCACACTTTTTATAGTAATAGACCACATGTGAGAAACTTTAGAAAATGAATCATTATACAAAATCAGTCAACTTAACATGGTGGCCATGTTACAACAAAGAATTATATCTCAAGTTTGTATCCCCTTAGAGTACATGTGAATAATTAAGTCATGTACATTTTACCAGTTTTTAAAAAGGAATTAAACTGTAAATGCAACAAAAGAAATAAAAAGGCATGTATTAGTTGACTATTAAATAATACTCTTCTATATGATACATGACATGGTTCAAATTGACATCTCAGGGAAGATTTTAAAATGTTGAAATGAAACTGTTATCAAATTTTCTTGAATACAGATTAAGTCATATTTACAAATAAATGCACTGTTCAAAGCACTTGCTAGTTAAAATAAAACCCATAATTAATAATTTACATAAATACTGGCAATAGTTTTACAAAGTAGTATTTGGTGAAAAAAACTATCAGGCTAGACCAGACATATAAGCACATAAAGATATGTGAAAGAAGTCAGTCTGTAAGGCTCCAATGTGCATGATTCTAAATGTGTAGTGTTCTGGAAAAGGTAAAGTCATTGAGCCATTTTAAAAATCAGTGTTTGCCTAGAGTTCGGAAAACATGGAAGATGAGAAGTGGGTAAAATAGACCGGATTTGGGGAATGTTAAACTAGTCTATATGATGTTTTGATAAGATTTATAACACCACACATTTTAAATGCATATAAAATACAGTACACAAAAGTTTCCAACCAGGTAAATTTTTTGCTTTAGTTGCTTTTCTATTGCTTTAGTTATAATTTCTATTGCTAAGATTCAGAATAACCAAGGCTATTTATAAAATACATTTTTTGGACTCATAGTTTCAGAGGGTTAGAGTCCATGATCAGCATGGCAGGGAGCAAGGCAACAGGCAAAGAGGGCAAACTAGGTCTGGTGTGAACTTTTGAAACCTCAAAACCTTCCCCCAGTAACACACTCCCCTCCAGCAAGGTAATGGATACTAATCCTTCCCAAAGAGTTCCACTAACTGGTGATCAAGTATTCAAACATAGAAGCTTATGAGGTCCTTCAAACCATCACAATTTTTACATTTAAATTTTAAAATAAATTATAGATGTCAAGGCATCCAAGCAGGAATGTAGACTACCGTTGGAGAATCTAAGTGTATTTTAAATAAATGGGACAAATTTACTGAAGCAGACAAGGAAAGAATTAGCCTAAGTGACTCTGACACTGAACAAAGACTAAGAGACTGAAGGCTAAATAAAACACACAGAAGTATTGTTCTCTAAATGACATGGTTGTGTTCATAGGAAGATATGTGAGTTTATTCAGACACAGCTATAGTCATATTCTAAAGCTGAAAAACTAAGCAAACAGGTGGCAAATGGCAGAAGCTGCCCACCAAGACTGTCTCTGTTGGAGTGAGACTTTGAAGCAAAGCAAGAAGAGTAACTAGAAAGACTCACAGATGGATATACAGCAGGGCTCGATGCAGATGACGGTTCATATGGGTAGAAATATATGGATGCATGCTCCCAGGCAAGTTACGTCTCTACATGCAATTCTTCATGCTCCCAGGCAAGTCTCTACACACAATTCTTTGTGAACTAAATATTGATTGTTTAATAAAAATGAACATCTAACACTTATTTCCACACCCTTCTGCAAGAGAAGGAACCTGGACTCTGAAATAATGGCCAGTCTTAGGACTACAACAAGAAATCTACAAGGGTCAGAAAATAAAACCAAAAACCTTAGCAATGGGTCAATCTGAATGTACGAGAAGGGCACAGGGAATCAAGTGAAATAGCCTCTCTTGGTCAAAGCTAGGATAATTTAAATGATCAAGTAGTATTGGTCTAGAACATGGAGTTAAATGAGTCCATGTGATGAAAATTGATGCTGAATAAAAAACCAAATAACCACAGCATAAAGGATGTATCTCAGAGGCAGTTTTGCAGTGAAGACTTCTAGCAAGTAGAATTGATGCAGGTGACCTGAGGACTACTTTGTCAATGGCAAACTATGTTCAAAATGTCTACCTCCCACGTGGTGGGATAAAAATAAATTTCATTTCACCCATTTTATTTCTCTTTCCCCTGAAAACACAAAACTACTATGCAATCATAGAAGCGTCTCTGTCGATTCCAAACCAAGAGATAGTCTACAAAATGTCAAAGCTGCCTGCCATCTTCAACCAAGGTCATTACAAACAAGAGGGAAGAAATGCCATGACCGAGAGACACTGAAGAAAGGGTGGTAAATAAATGTCATGTGGTATCCTGGATGGGATTCTGAGAGAGAGAGAGAGAGAGAGAGAGAGAGAGAGAGAGAGAGAGAGAGAGAGAGAGAGAGAGAGAGAGAGAGAGAACAATGTCATCCAGTAAAAATTCAGGAAATAAGAATAACTTAAGCTTTAGTCAGTGATGTATTAATATTACATCCTTAATTATGAGTAGTGCTGAAAACAAGACGTTCTGAGATACGCAGAAATTCTCTGTCCTCTTTTCTCAATTTTACTTTAAATATGAACCTAATTCTAAACCTGAAGTCTAAAAATAAGAACTATTCAAATAAATGCCAGGTTTAAATGCCAAAAAGTTATCCTGCTGGGGTTTGAATGTACCCCCCCTTCCACCATGAAAAACAAGAGTTAGAAATTTAATTCTTACAAAAGAGATGGTTTCTTCCATTTTAGTGTAGCATCCTCTACTAGGTAAGCACTGCATGTGTGTTAAAAGCTAGAGAAAGCAGAGTGTGGTGGCTCGTGCCTACAATGCTTAACCTCAAGGGTTTAAGGGAAGAATTCAGCGTTGTGTTCAGAAGACACAAGCTTGACAGCAGCCTTGTCTGTCTAAGGAAACCCTGAGAAAGGAAGGAAGGAGAGAGGGAGTGAGACTGGAAAGGCTGAGGAAGTTTCATTAAATATCTTTTCAAAACCAACAGGCTTCTGCAGGAAAAAGAAATACAAATTGGGGGGAAATGACACAATTACTTTGACTGGATATTAAATTACTGTATTTATATTTTATTTAATGATCAAGTCCTATGTGGTACAAAGCAGAGTGTTGTTTTAGATTCAGATACATTTTCCCCCTTTATGTTAAAAACAAACCATGTTCTCAGTCGCAATCCTGAAAGGATGAAGTGGGAGTCTGGCATCCTGACTGCGAGCCAGTTAATGGGCCACACTTCATCCCACTCGGCTTCAGCACTGAACGCAAACTTCATCACCATGTTTTAGAACGCTGCCCACACGTGAGATCTCTCCACGTTAAAGGAAAGCAGTGACGACAGCCCACGTTTCTGTAGAATTTACAAGTTGCTCTCACATACTGAGTCCTTTTACTTTGGGCTTCATAGCTGGGATCTAATGTAATGTGATGCCGGATAAAGGAAACAGGGTGGGGAGGGGGGTGTCAGAACACTGAAAAGGTCTGATTGGTATCAGAGGACTGAAAAGGGACTGGGCTTGTCAGCTTTAACACAAAAGCCTAATTTCAAAGCATTAAAGTTTTCATTGCAGAAATTTAGCATTGCATATTTTTTAAAGCCTGTTAAATCGTGTTGTCTCCAAGGCTTCGGTTTTGTGTCGTTTGATTTCAGCTGTTCAGCAAATATCCTTCCCCGTGGGCAATTTGCCAAGAGAAAAAAAATGACTTCATACTGCAGTGTCAGAATTTAAAAGAACAGCAGTTAAAATGGCTTCAGCTATGGCATCTACATACTCTCTACTGCCTGGGGTTCAGGGAGAATTTTTCAAAAACGTGTATGGTGGGCAGTCATCACGAGCAACTAAATTGGGGAAAGGTGAAGGTTGGAAAAGCCTAAGATTTGGTCATCAGCTTCATGGCTTTAAATTAGCTCGTGGCAACCATGCCATGGTAACTCTGATTTTTCCAGGTCTTGTTTGTTTGTTTGTTTGTTTGTTTCTCTCTCTCTCTCTCTCTGTGTGTGTGTGTGTGTGTGTGTGTGTGTGTGTATGTGAAAGAGGGGGAGGGAGAGGGAGAGGAAGAAGGGGAGAGGCAAAGGAAGGAGGGAGAGAGAGGGAGAGGGGAAGAGGGAGAGGAAGGAGGGAGAGGGAGAGAGGGAAGAAAAGGAAGGAAGGAGAGAGGGGGGAGGGAAAGAAGTAGAGGGAGAGGGAGAAAGGGAAGGAGAAGAAGGAGGGAGAGAGGGGGGAGGGAAAGAAGTAGAGGGAGGAGGGAGAGGGAGAGTGGGAGGGAGAGGGGGAAGTGGGGAAAGAGAGACTACCATGCCTGTACAGGAGTCAGGGGGTAACTACAGAAATCAGTTCTCTCTTTCCACATTGTTGGATCCTAGAATGTCTCACAATCCCACTTATTTTTTTTTTAATTTTATGTGTAATACTCCCTTTTTCTAAATCGAGTCATAGAACATGGAAAGATCAAGCTGCTACTAACATAGAAGTCTCATTCCTACTGGATAGCTCTCATGGTTCTAGAAGGTACGATGTGAGCTACAGGGCAAAGAAAAATTCATCACCCATCTCACTCAGCTGTGAATCCCGTGAGCTGTAATTACAATAAGCCTGGCAGGGTATGCTTACTGGTGCAGCAGTGGCACAAATGCCATAGGGGTGACCCACCACTCTCAGTCTACAAAATGGAACTTATTCCCACAACTGTAAACAGCCCACAGAACCTCAGGGAGAGCCTGATGCCATTATCCTGTTAGATGGATATAGCAGTAAACTGACTTCTAAGGATTTATTATTATAGCCATAGATAATCTCATCTCTCAACACTCATCAAAGAATCTGCTCCTTATAGCAGATCATGCAATAGAGAGAAGTTTGCACACAGCTGGTCAATAAACAGAGAATGAGACTGCAATGTGCTCATCCCTAAATGGTACACATATATCATGTGCCTCCTCCCAGGGCTCAGAGATCATCGGGGAAGATGGAGGAGAAAGACTAAGAAACGGAGGTAGTACATGATTTCAGAGAAACAGTCATTTGTGAACTCAACATGACAATTAACATATGATCTGACGACAGCTGTAACTACATGCACAAGTTCGAGCCGGACAAAAATCCCTCCATGAAGAAAGGAGAAGGTCAGGGCATTCCACCTCTAGTTAAGGAGCTCCTGACTGCTGAGAGAAAGTCAGTTTTCTTTAAGGTTGCAACCCTGACCAGCCATCATGTTTTAGTAAAAGCTCTGATGTTTTGCATACACTAGCAGTATTAAGTGGATTCCACAGGCTTAATACCAACAACAAAAAAATGCGAACACATGAAATTATGGAGAAAAGATAGTGGTGGGATTGTAGGAGGAGTGGAAAGCAAGAGAGAATAGGGTTATACTTTATCCAAACACACTATATGTAAGTACAAAATGTTCAGTAATTAAATTAAAAATGTATTCACTTACTTACTTATTAGAAAATTTACCTCCAAATAGAAAAAACAATACATTTGAATAGTAGGGTACTTAAAAAGAAAAGGGGATATATATTATATATACGTCTCAACTTCTCAGTAAATATTAATAGTAGGATGCTTACTGTGACCATTTGTTTTGCTTATTCATTTAGTATTTTGTCATACGAGTTTTCTCTGGACGTTAATATTTTGTTGAAAATGTTCTCAAGTGCTGCATGATTCTCCATCCTAGGAAGGCTTAATCACTGTCCTGAGATCTTTTCCTCTTAGTTTGTGGAAACTGCTTCAAGATGAGGTCAGATTGGGACATTGCTTCTGAGATGAAAAATGTCCTCATGGACTCAGAAAGTCTAACATACCTGTTCACATTTACACTAACATGAGGACGGCACATGCTCTGAGATCTGTGCATGTGTGCACTAACATGAGGACGGCACATTCTCTGAGATCTGTGCACGTGTGCACAAACATGAGAATGTCATGTTCTCTGAGATCTGTGCATGTGTGCACTAACATGAGGATGGCATGTGTTCTGAGATCTGTGCATTTGTTCACAAACATGAGGATGGCATGTTCTCTGAGAACTGTGCATGTGTGCACTAACATGAGGATGGCATGTGTTCTGAGATCTGTGCATTTGTGCACAAACATGAGGATGTCATGTTCTCTGAGAACTGTGCATGTGTGCACTAACATGAGGATGGCATGTGTTCTGAGATCTGTGTACCTGTGCACTAACATGAGGATGGCATGTGTTCTGAGATCTGTGTACCTCTGCACTAACATTAGGATGGCATGTGCTCTGAGAACTGTGCACCTGTGCACTAACATGAGAATGGCATGTGTTCTGAGAACTGTGCACCTGTGCACTAACATGAGGATGGCATGTTCTCCGAGAACTGTGCACCTGTGCACTAACATGAGAATGTCATGTGTTCTGAGATCTGTTGCAGAAGAAAACCTCTGCACCCTTAAACATAACAACCCTTGTAAACAAGTGCAGAAATGACTCTGCTGTGCATAAAAGGTTAATGCAGAAACAACACCAAAACGAATCCATAAACGATCTCAGATCACTGGCAACAGAAGTCTGTGACATGACAGACACAGTTCCTTAGCATCAGCCTGAGAATGCATTGATCCACGCAGTTCCATCTACTCCCTGCTGCCGTCCCTAATCCATGACCACATAGACATTTGTAACCATTTCAAGATGCCCTGAAGTAAAGAGAGAATGGTAGTCTGCCACAGACACTGGGGTGCCAGTAACATCATGTTTATTTATTTATTCCTTAAGATTAGAGATAGAAAACCAAGCCAGATGGCCTAGGTTCAATTGCTGGGGGGCGGGGGGGGGTGCTCCCATAGTGAACAGTGAGAACCTTCTCTTGGAAGTTGTCCTCTGACCTCCATATACATGCACAAAAACATACACTATAAATAACAATACATACATAATGAATAAATATAAATTACATCAAACCACAAAAAAACAAGTAACTGTCCATCAGATATGGAAATCCTACACACACACACACACACACACACACACACACACAAATTACCCTTCGCAATATAGAGTAATTAAGCAGTCACATGCTGGTCAAAAGCCCATGAGGCTCCAAATTGCTAGAAGACAGAGAATGTTCTATATCTCTCAGCATCCAGCCCACTATGTGGAGCAATTCCTGGCCACAGTAGAGGTCAGTCGATGCTAATCTAGGCCATCTTTCAATGCAATAATCAAGACAGCAGAAAAAAAATCATGGAAAAATTGAACTGATGGCAAACTGATTCCTGTAGTCAGAAATTAGACTCTGGCTGTAAGAAACTATTTCTGTGCCAGACGGTGGTGGCACATGCCTTTAATCCTAGCGCTTGGGAGGCAGAGTCAGGCAGATTTCTGAGTTCGAGGCCAGCCTGGACTACAAAGTGAGTTCCAGGACAGCCAGAGCTACACAGAGAAACCCTGTTTCGAAAAAAACCAAAAAAAAAAAAAAAAAAAAAAAAAAAAAAAAAAAAAGAAAAGAAAAGAAAAGAAAAGAAAAAGAAACTATTTATGTGAGGATTTTCCTAAGATATCTCAAAGTCCTAATCAAAGACTGATGGATGGATGGGTTGTGGGATACGCACTGCTGTAATCACCTGTGCATAACGAACTGTGGTTACAAAGGTGAAGCAGAGGAGAAAGGTCAATAAAGAATATACAAAGATAAGCACACTCTATTTGCTATGAGGTTGATGCAAACAAAGTTGAAGTATAAATAATTGCATTTCTAAATGAGGAACCATAGAAGTTGATAAGAATGTCCTCAAAACAATAAACACACAGCAAGAAATTTAATAAAACAGAAGCAATATATTAATGAAAAACTTTTGAAGTGTCATTCAAAATATTTAAAGAGCCAAACACATAGAAATGTTCTACAGGATGGTGGATTAGGAGATTGAATATTTTATATAGTGAGTTCTACCCAATTTAGTTTGTCAAATCAATATAATTAAAGACAAAGAAGCAACTATCTACTTTTGTTTGTGGTGTTAACAGTTTGTATCTATATACTTGTGCACTTATCTTTGCATCTTCCTGTCTTATGGCTTCTGTTGCTATGACCAAAAGCCACTTAGGGAGGAAATGGTTCATCTTGGCTTACAATTCTGATGTCACAATTCCACACTGAAGAAATAAGGGAAGTCAGGGCAGAGGGAGAGGGAAAAGCGGGGCAAGATCAGGTGTGGGAGGAGATGGGGTTGGGGGGAGGGATGTACAGAGGGTCAGGAAATTGAACAGAGGTGTGTAGCAATGGGGAATGGGAAACTGGGGGTAGGCACGAGAAAGCCCCAGATTCCAGGAAAGCAAAAGGTTTCCAGGACCCAACAGGGTCGACATTAGCTGAAACACCCAACAAAGGGGAGAGAGAACCTGCAGAGACCATATCCAGAGGTTAGGCACAGCCTCTGGGTGAGGGATGGGGCCACCCACCCACCTCAAAAATATTAACCCAGAATTGCTCTTGTCTAAAGGAAATACAGGGACAAAGAGTGGAGCAGAGAATGAAGGGGATCCATCTCATATGCAGCCACCAAACCCAGACACTATTGCTGATGCCAAGAAGTGCATGCTGACAGGAGCCTGGTATAACTGTCCCCTGAGAGGCTCTGCTAGAACCAATACAGATGAGAATTCTTGCAGCCAAACATGAGACTGAGCACACCAGGACCCCAATGGAGGAGTTAGGGAAGGAGTTAGACTGAAGGAGTTGAAGGGGATTGCAATCCCATAGGAAGAAGAAAAATACCAACCACCCAGACCTTCCAGAGCTTCCAGGGACTAAACCACTAAAGAGTACACACGGAGGGACCCATGGCTCCAGCTGCATATGTAGCAGCTGTCTTATCTGGCATCAGTGGGAGAGGAGGCCCTTGGTCCTTTAGAGGCTTGATGCTCCAGTGTAGGGGAGTTCCAGGGCGGTGAGGTGGGAGTGGGTGGTGGGTTGGGGAGCACACACATAGAACCAAGAGAGATGGAATAGGGGGGTTACACGGGGGAAATTGGTAAGGGGATAACATTTACATTTGAAATGCAAATAAATAAAATAACCAGTTTTTAAAAATCTTGAGTCAGGAATGATGCAGAAGCTATAAAAGAATGCTGCTTACTGCCTTGCTCTTCATGACCTATTAGCCTGTGTTTTTATACAATGTGTTCTTATACAATCACCTGCCCAGGTGAGCTGGTCCTCTCACATCAATAATTAATCAAGAAAATGTGCTACATTTGCCTACAGCCCTACATTATGGAGGTATTTCTCAATCGTGGTTCCCTCTTCTCAGATGATTCTAGCATATATCAAGTTGGCAACAATTAATATAGGATACTGCCTATACACAATCCAAATGTATTTACTAGAAGAACAAATGACCCAAATAACTGTGATGCCCTGAAATTAACCAAAGAACAATGAAGACACAACACACCTGAAGACAAGAAACCTAGGATAGGCCTTTCCAGATTGCAAGAGTAAATGGAGTTACAAAAACTAAGAATATCAAGTTCTGGTGCTAAGGATGGTGCTGACTGGGGATGAACAAGGCAATCAGAAACAATATACTGGACCAAGAATCAAATCAAATGCACAAGAGTTTGATTTGTGCAGACTTGAACTCAAGATCACTACGATAAGAACAGACTCCTCAGCAAAAGGTGTTGAAGCAAAGTTGGGAAAAACATCAGATGAGATACCTACTGATCACACACACAGACACACACACACACACACACCCTACAATACTGTGTAAGTTAAAGAACTAAGTCTGACAGATAAAACCATAAAATTTAAAAATACTAGAAAAAAGATAAACCCTAAGAAAGAGAATAAGTTCTTAAATATAAAGAGACCAAATCATAAAACAAAATGTTGACATTCTTGATTATATTAAATTATAAACCCCTGTCAAAAATATAATATAAAAACTAAAAATTCAAATGACAAACTAGGAGATAGTAGTTGCCCTTTTTTAATAGAGTATCATAAAACTATGTAAAGCCACAGGCAAATCAATAAAAGTATGGAAATTTTTCTCATAAGAAAAATAGCACCTCTTTACAGAACAGGCAATAAAAAAAGGCTCAGGATTTTAGAGGTTGTAATTTGGAAAATAGTTGGCATGTAGCAAGCTGTAGGTATATATATTAACTGCAAACAAACAGTTCAACTCATACACATCAAAGAAGCATTTACAAATGTCATTCATCAGTCTTTATAATGGTGAGATATTATCCAAAAATAAATCAATATGTCAATTATGGCAATTTTATATTGTAGAACTAATATCATTAATCTACAATTACATACAACGACACAGATGAATCTCGGAATAGATCAAGAAATGAAAACCCAGGTTACAGGATACAAGTGCAATGAACCCACTGCATATGAAAGAAACAAAAGAACACAACTGATTGAAGCTGGGAAGACATAGGTACAGCTGTGAAGAAAGAGCAAAGCAAATCTGACCACAAGATCCAAGGAGCCTTTCCCTCTACAAAGCTCAGAAACGACCGTGAGCTGTGCAGCTGTGGGACATGCTGCCCCACTTCTCTGCATGCTATCTGTGCAGGATGCTACCACTTTCAACCTGTATCCCTTACTAATGCGCAGGGTGTTTTGTCATTAATTAAGAAAGAAAGGAAGGAAGAGGGAGAAGGAGGAAGGAAGGGAGGGAGGGAGGAAAGGAGGGAGGAAGGGAGGGAAAGAAAAAGAAAGAAAGGAAGAAAGAAAGAAGGAAGGAAGGAAGGAAGGGAAGAAAGAAAGAAAGGAAGGAAGAAAGAAGGAAAGAAAAAGAAAGAAGAGTGAAGAGAGAAAGGGAGAGAGAGAAACAAAGTTGTGTACTCTTATCATTGACCTGATAACCTTTTAAGTCTGTGTCTTCACTTTATAAAATTAGCAATGACTACAGGACTGGTTAAAAATATTGCAGTGGTTAAAACAAGACTTGGCATATTATGATCATCATGCCAGTTAACTATGATCATTTTTAACATTAATTTCATGTCTATTGCTGCAACTATAACCATCGATGTAGCTGAAGAATCTAAGGACTCTCTTCCCACCCAATCTCTTACTTTTCTCCACAAACAATAAAATCCGATCTGATGAAATCTCACTTCACTTGATTAGTTCTTAACCTTCCATACCTGATGTTCTCATCACAAGTTTTTCGGTCTAAAACTTCTACAGTTTCTGAGTCTTTTTAGTGTGCTATGGTAGGTTGTCTGTCAGCATAAGAATATTATCTGAGGTACTGACGAGATGCCGGTGCTAAGAGCACCTGCAGTTCTTGTAGATGACCAGGTTCACTTCCCAGCACCCACATAAGAGCTCTGAGTGTTTTTAACTCCAGTTCAAGAAGACTGGGTGCTTTCTCTGGCATCACTGACAATAGGCACACATATGGTGCAAAACACTCACACAGAAACGATGAAAGTAAATAATTCTTTTTTAAAAGAAAAGGATAAGGGCTAGCAAATGACATGGAGCAGCACTTGATGTTCTACTAGAGAACTGGGATTTGGTTCACAGCACCCATATGATAAACAACAATCATCTGCAACTTCAGTTCCAGGAGATCAGACACCTTCATCTGGCCTCCACTGCACTGCATACATATGGTGCACAGACATACATACAGGTAAAACACCCCTACACTTAAAATAAAATAAAATCTTCTTTTTAAAAGAAAGTGTTATCTGAGGGATATTCAATGCTTCTATTTTTTTACCATTCCCCCTAAAACAAAGTCTGTCATCACCAACGTCTGTTATAATAAACAGTCAGGTTAGGAGTGCAGCCCAGTGGCGGAGCATGTGCTTACCACACGCAAGGCTCTGGGGGACTAAGTCGATAATTCCTTGATAGCATTAGCCTTCCATGACTACAGGATCAGAGTAGCAGGTCACCGCTTAATGCTCTACTCCAACACGTCACCCTGAGTGACAATGTCACTTGTCCATGTTCATGAGATTCTTACAACTGTGAAATGAATGAATTAACATGGAAACGGCGGAATCAGAGAGCTCCTTTTGAGTTAAGTAAAAGCACACGTCGGCCTCTCCTCCGTTCAAAGACAACAATGTCACAGAAATGACAAGATGGGATCTCTCTGTAAAGAGAAGTTGCAGGTTCTGCTGTCAGGTTGTTGGACTCCTGAGGCAGGGAAGGTTAGTCTAGCAGATGTGTTAAGTGTGCAAATACAAGAGACCGCAGACCAGGAATGAAAGCAGAGTAGAGTCGGCGGGAACTGCTGATGGCAAAGGAGAGACGCTAAGCAGGAAGGTCAAGAGAAGTCTGCTGTCAGGAAAACCCGCCTCGAGGAGCCTCTCGCCCACGCAAAGTCGCGCGGGCACAGTCAGCAGCAGCTGTTTATATTCAGCCCGAAAAGAAATCTCAGAGATCTCATTCTGAGAGCCTGAATTCTTACAGACACTAACAGTGATGACAGCAGCACCTATCTGTTATGGCATTCTGAGTTCACAATCTTTGACTTGTTTCAAAAATATTAACGGGAAATTCTGTCATTTTCTTATTTGAGGATTTTCTTCTGGTTTTCCAGTGTCTTTCTGCTTTACACAATGCCAGTTGCTTTCTGGGTCTGCTGTGCGAGCAAGATTTCCTTTCCACTGTTTATTTGTCTCTGGTATTCCTCGTATTTCTTCCTTTCTTGATTTCCGTTCTCATTTGAGCAAAGGTGTCCCCCATGTGACTTCTTTGTGAGTACATTAGATATACATCTTATCAACCCTCCAATATATGAAAACAAGTCCGACTGGGGCTGAGGGGATGTCTCAATGGGCAAAGTGTTTGCTCTATCCGTCAACCTGGAGTCTGGACCCACGCGTCTCCGTGGAAAGCCAGTCTGGCTCGACAGCACGCTAGCTCACTTGTAATCCTAGCACTCGGAAGTCAGAAAACGCAAAACAACAGAGACGATGCACTGCTTCCAAACTCTACTGTCCAAAGATATCAAGCTCTTCTACATGTCTCATATCATTTCTGCAGCTCTCCTGCTTCTGTGCACTGTGTTTTCCGCGACTGCCCTACGGCAAGTTTGATGACCGAATATTTAAAGTGAACATTGCCACAAAAGTAGTCTTCATCTCCTGGTCAATATCCTCTGCATGGTTTATTTATTTAATTCATCCGCTCTTGTTTTTCTATCAAGAACATAGCAAGCCTCCAGTATTTTTCTTATTCTACGGGTGAGTAACGACGCAACGAAAATATCTGTGTGTAAATCTGCACCTCTTATGATTTTCGGCGCTCAGAATTCTTAAACTAAAATATTGAATCTTAGAGCTATCCAGTAAGTTCAAACTGTAGTGATCATTGGGAAGAGTCATAATTCAAATCAAAGGATGGCAATTCTTTGGCTTATGGAAAGACTCGAGGGAGGAATCAGCTTTTTAAAGACTGGGTAGTGCCTCCTTTCCACTGCCTATAAATCAGTAAGAAAATATAATTCCTTTTAGGTTGAATGAACATGACCTTAGAAACAGCAGCTTCTGTTCTTCCAAAAGGGAGGCATATTGTGCACCAGACAAACCCTGCCATAGGTTTTGTGGACAGTGCATCTTGACAGAGGCAACGGAGCAGGCATTATCCCTGTCCATTGGATGATCCAGGGTGTGCTTTCAAGGCTGTTCAAAGAAGATCATCTCCTGAATTACGATTTCTCTCTCATCCTAATGACTCCAGTGTGATATCAATGTAAGGTAATGAGGTAATGCTATATAACTGATCAAATGGAGACCAAATTGAACAGAATCAGATTTTTCAATAATATTGGAGAATTAGAATTTTCTCATGATTCACTGATTTTTTTTCTTCTTTCTCAGGATTACGGAAGAAAAAAAAGGCAACCTAATTCTTTCTAATTATTTAAGTTCTACAAGCAAAGCACCAAATGCCGTATCTGTCTCTTTCTACCCCTGGAAACACCAAAGGGCACTGGTAATGTGACACTAGCAAACTGGGGTTTCTTCTAAATGCTTGACCATTAACTCTGGGTGGCAATCCTGATCTGCCTTTCTCACCACAGGTCACTTGGGAGAATATCACCCACGGCTTATTCCATGTTCCGTCACGAATCTTGTTTCTTAAAGCAAAAAAAAAAAAAAAAAAAAAAAAAAAAAAAAATTCAATAGATTCCAAGATTCCCTTTCAAGGTGCTAGCCTGCTGTACTGGCTAGTTTGGTGTGTCAACTTGACACAGGCTGGAGTTATCATAGGAAAAGGAGCTTCACTTGGGGAAGTGCCTCTATGAGATCCAGCTGTGGGGCATTTTCTCAATTAGTGATCAAGTGAAGGAGGGCCCCTTGTGGGCGGTGCCATCTCTGGGCTGGTATTCTTGGGTTCCATAAGAGAGCAGGCTGAGCAAGCCAGGGGAAGCAAGCCAGTAAGTAACATCCCTCCATGGCCTCTGCATCAGCTCCTGCTTCCTGACCTGCTTGAGTTCCAGTCCTGACTTCCTTTGGTAATGAACAGCTGGAAGTGTAAGCTCAATAAACCCTTTCCTCCCCAACTTGCTTCTTGGTCATGATGTTTGTGCAGGAATAGAAACCCTGACTAAGACACCTGCCAAAATGACACAGAAGTCAGAGGTGTACGGGCCATGACGTCACAGAGCCTGCTGAGGCTGGCAGCCCCCGGCTTCTAGCTTTGGAACACATTCCTCCTTTATCAGCTGCCATTAAGAAAACACGGATAATTTAAAACCAGTTTTGACAGCTCTCCACGTGCACAAGAGTAAAACTGGAAAAAGCCAAGGACAGGGTGTAAGATCAGAAGCAAAGAGACAAGTGCTTTGATGTATGCGATACCTAAACCCAGGAAGGCCAAGGGTACCCATTTCCACTCACATAAGGACCTTAGCTTGTGGTGGCTATCTGGTCCATCTTTCTCACCAGAGGCCGCATGAGGGAAATGTAGGTTATGTGGATAAAGCATTAAAAACTAGACAATCGCGCTGAAGGGTAATGAGAGGTCCTGCTTACAATGAGGCGGGTGGTTGACCGATGCCTGGAGTTGAGGCAGAGAGTGGGGACGAGTGATGAAAAGGGGAGAGAAATTCACCAGAGCAAAGTTTGATTGAAAATGCCATAACAATGTTGTGTGCTAATTAAAATAAAGTGGTTTATAAAATCAAACAGGGTTTTGAGACGGCTATCAGCTAATTAGCAGTTCATTATAATTTCGAGAATATATTCCTGCAAGAATCAAATGGCAGATGCCCAGTAAATAATTTTAACCAGCTGAATTTGAGTAAAGACTGTCAGTAAAATCATGTTAGGTTTTTATTTTCCTATTGGCTAAGAATCAGATTTCCACAAAGGCTCTATTTGCATTTTTTTTTCCAGAAAAGAGCAAAACATGACTTTTTTTTTTCCAGTTCTACATTTGAATTTTACTATACGGAATCCTACACAGTGTGTTTTCTTCAGTCAAATGCAGAAATAGAGGTAAGAAATGTGCCTGTGTTTTCTTAGTGGATTCCAGCAAATCTTGAGAAAAATGAAAGTACAGAAAGTGGGGGGAAAAAAAGGCAGATTAATGCTAATTCTTGTTAAACACTGTAAAATAGAAATAACAGGGGAAATCTCAGCTCTCCGTATGAATGAGCTAAACCCTGACATTAACAGTCAATGGAAACATATTAAACATCTGGACTTTCCACCTCACTCAGTACAAGGCATGTCCTCACTGAAACCTCTGGGACCCAGATACTCATGCAGATGTTACTGACCACACCCTTCCTCCTTCCTGCCTTGGGCTCTTCCTCCTTCTGGCCTCACCCTTCCTCCTTCCGGCCTTGGGCTCTTTGCCCTCTCTGCCAGTAGTCTGGAATGTTTCTCCACACAGCTACAGAGTTCAAGCCTTAACTTTTCTTAAATCTTTAGCTTAAATGCCATCTTCACAATAAGATGTATGCTGACCATCCCACACAAAGTGGCAACTGTCCCGCCCCACCTCTGTTACCTCGGGTTCCCTTACTCGGCTCTGGGAACCTGAGTATTTCTGGCTCTGGTATTTCTGAAACATGTTGGTATCATCTTCTAAACCTTACTAAACTATATATCATGATTCTTTTCTCCCATACTATAACACAGACACTAAAGCCTATGACAGTTAGCTTTACTCCCCATATTGTCCCCCATTCTGAAGATAGTCCCAGGCATACAACACCCAGTTGATTATTTTCCAAATAAATGACTGAAAGATGATATTTTTTATATGTGAAGAGAAAGCACAAAATACTCACTACAGGCACTAAAAAAATCATTTCACAAATACACATTACTGCCAAGTATCCATCCAAATACATTCTGATGACTGTGTTAGTCAGGATTCATTGATGGATACAAATGGATCTCAAGGAGGGAAAGGTTTATTTTGCTCACGGTGTCAGAAAATTCAGGGTTGGGGAGACATGGCGGGGCTAGGATGGGCTCCGAGGGGCTCCCCACTCTAACAAGCTTTAGCATTTTTTCTCCTCTTAGGCCATTCTTCCCCCAGCCTATGAGATGATACCACCAACATTCATCACGGGTCTTTCCTCCCTAGCTAATTCTTGCACAGAAACATCAAGAGGTGTCCTTTGCTAAAACAGAGCCCTCTCAAAGCAAGCCCATCCTCCATCAGCATGAACCCACAGGCAGCATTTACTCACACCATGACAATACGACAGTACATTCACAGTCACCCAAAGGCTCCTGTCCATCTCCATGGAAACTTCCCTCAGCTCACCACCGAAATCCCTTATCATCTTAGCCTCTCTTCCTGCTCTAAAGTCCAAGCTCACAGTGTGCTTGAGACGCAAGTCTCAATGATACAATGGCAAAAAAAAAAAAAAAAAAAAAAATAGACATTCAGATTCCACGATGGAGAAATGAGAGACAAGCAGGGACAGATCTAACCAAAGTAAGAGAAAGACTGGCTGAGTAAGCATTGCATCCTGCAGCTCCATGCCCAGTGTCTCGAACATGCGTTGCCGCAGTAAAGCCTATGAAGGGATTGCATAGGCAGCCATAACCCCACATCTCTGCTCAGCACCTCCCGCATGCTTCCATGCCCGTGCTGGCTCTGTTAACTGTCTGGAGCTCCCCCAGCAAGCCGTCTGTCTGCTCTCGGCATCACTCACTCCATGGAGTCGCCTCAACATCTTCAGTTCTGCACTCACAGCTTTAGACATCACCCTTTCCCCAGGATGCCTGCAAGGATTCTGATTATGCCACATATATAACCCACATCCACATACATGTTTTGCTTTGAAATATGAGTAGAAACATTCTTCCGTCGCTTCATAACTATGACATCCCACACGCCTTCAAACTGAGCACCGTGTGTCAAGGACTTCTGTACGTGGTGGTAGCAGTAGCCGAGGCTCCGTGAATCATGGCTATCGTGACTTCCAAATGTCTGGGTGACTGAACACAGGGAAGCATTCATAGTGGCCTTGCTTTAAATATAAAACAATTTAAAAGCTCTGATATATATATATGTATATGTATGTATACAGACATATATATACATACATTTGCATATATGTATACATATGAACTTAATCTTGAGAATTTATCATTAACTTATACAATGATATGGCTATATCTATTACCACTGAACTACATAACAATAATAGTCAAAACTGAAAAAAAATACACATTATATATTTATTTGACCACAAAGAAGAAATGAATTCGCCATCAAAAATGTGATCAGTGGGGCTGTCAATCCTCATTTCGTCACGGAATGAAATATTTCACATTAGTTTGCTGTGTGTCTTAACAGTTTAGAATGTGCCTCTGTCCCTGCGGTGTCTGATTTGATAGCGCATAAATCCAGGCTACACTTTGATCCATCCATACTTTTTATTCATAGATTCAGGATATAAATATTTCACTGTCATAAAGAAGAGAAGTCCACTGAGATTAGCATTTCAGTAGTGGGATCACCACTAACGCTGACAATAAATCCAGTTCTATACATCTCAGCTTATTCATGTTGAATCCCTGGGGTGGGTGGGGCACAAAATGCTCTCCAGCATGCCTGTATTTTTGTCTCACTAGTCAACTGACTAACCAACGGACTAGTAATGTGTAAGGCTGCCACGAATCTCCACTGTAATACCAAAGCCGGTAAGGAAACTTCCCCAAATCCAACCATGGTCAATATCATACATATTTTACATCTGACCTCTAATGCTCTCATTGTAAATAAAAATACCTTAAATATGTTACCATCAGCAATGATATGTCGGCTTGACAGCGTTTTCCCTTGGTTTGAGCAGGGCTGCCTGCCCAGAGCAGCAGGCTCTTTGCGGGAGTGTGCTTACTAGTAGTCTTCATTCTTGTATTCCTGTCTTTGCGCTGAAGCTAATAAACTCATCAATTTCTCCTCTGAAGTTCCCCAACTTACCTCTTTGGTGGCTTTGTGTGTGTGTGTGTGTGTGTGTGTGTGTGCGCGCGCGCGCGCGTGTGAGCATGACTAGATCCTATATTGACTCTCCTTAGGTGTCCAAATTTCAGTCTATGGTGTCAGATTGATACTGTGTTCTCTGACTTGGGGGCTGGGCTGCAGATGTTGGTTAAGTCCTCTCAGGGTGCCAAGTCTCCTAGAACATTAAAACTGGGTTTGCTGTAAGTTGTTTCCTCCATCTGAAACAAGAGTCAAGTTGCATGACCAATGGGCAGGTACAGCGTTCCACCTTCTTTATAGATGATCTGAGTCTGGGATGAAGACAGACAGTCTCCATCAGCTACAGGAGCTATGTTCTGCTTCTTTTGTAATTCAAGCCTCGGGTGAAGGCAAGGGTATTTGACAGTACTATAGTTTTGTTTCAGTTGCTTTACTGTATTTTATAGAGACTGAAGTTGCTTCTCTCCTTGTTCTTTGTGATGTAAATCTGCCTTTGACTGTGACCAACACTTTTGAGTCTGACCTCAATAAAAACATATGAAAGCCAATTTTTCTTCAAAGAAAAGCAAAGAGCTATTGATGCTCCTAGCTTGAAAGGATGCTTTAGACAAACACAGCTCTAAAGAGAAAATATCAGGACTGTCTGGATGTGCAGTGGTCTCACGGGTGTACAGAAAAAGATCCCCTTTCAGAAACATGCTTGCAGCCAGAAGGTACACAAAAATGCTGGGTGCCTGGCACCTCAGCCACCCACTCGTTCTAAGATATTTGGGTTTGCAAACTACAGAAAAGAGTAAAACTTACTCAGAGGTGATACTTTGAGGGAAAAACTTATAAACAACATACTTGACTAAGACACAGGCCTGAGTAAGTCACATCAAAATTAAAGAAAATTGTCTATTCAAGCCCAAGCCATCCATGAAAACCCCATCTGACTTTGTGCACAAGACTGTAGAACCTCAACTTACTGGTACCTAGAAAACAGTGTTCTCTCATGGCAATCTCAACCCTCAAGTGGCCAAAACAGAGAACATTGAAATTCAATTTTTATGTAGATGTATTTATTTATTACTTGTATGAATGCTTGCCTATATGTATGTATGTGTACTGCATGCATGCAGTGCCTGCAGGAGCCAGAAGTGGGCAATGGATTCCCTGGAATTGGAATTACCTATGCTTGAAAGCCACTAAGTGGATTCTGGGAACTTAACATGGTCCTCTGCAAAAGCAGCAAGTGTTTGTAACTGCTGGTCCATTTCTCTAAACCCTGGAATTCTAGAATTGTAATAATTTATATGTTCAATTGGGAAACTGTTTTAAAGCCGAAGACTGGAAGGTTGTTCCCAGTGGTACTTCAAAGATCTGCTCCCTACAAATAGTTCATTAAAACTTAGCTAAGATTCTCTTTATCTAATAAAGTTTCATTTGATGCTGTCTTGTGACCCTCCCTTCCCTTTTGCTTTCAACCCAACCCCCAGTCTCCAACTCCCAACCCCATGATTTTTTTCTACTGAAGAAAAGACCCATTCCTCAAAACTTAGCCAAACACCTGTAAGAAAGCCAATGTGTTGTGACATTGCTCTAGAAGGAAGAAAATATGACGAAGACCCCACCCTTCCTGTGCACCTCCTCCCTGTCCCCACTTTCCCTCACACAAAAGCACTTTGTGTCCTAAACTTTTCTGGATAAAGATTTGAGGAACATAGCCTATATCTTCTTTAGGGCTGACTTTGAACAACCCTGCTTCCCAGCCTTGCCTTCTAGTAACATCTGGACTAAACATCTGCCAGGGCTGCTTCTGTACCCACCTGTGCTGCTGCAGCTTTCTGCTCTCCAAGGATCCAGAATGCACCACTTAGCCTCTGTAGCCTGGCTTCTGCTATTGGCCAGGAAAGCATGACATTCAGGGACATATCTGGGAAGCTGTAGCTTCCCTTTGAGCCCCTCCACTTGTTTGTTGTTTGTTTGTTTGTTTGTTTGTTTAGATTCTTCAGCCTCATCAGTACAACCCCTGCATCTCCCACATGTTGCTCCTTAGACACCCAGGAAGTCTTGCCTTCCCATCTTATCGCCCCCCCTCAGGAGAAAGTAAACGATTAATGAGAACAAACCAGGATCTTTCCAATCTCAACTCTGTCATGTGTGTCTGATCTCTCCCAAGTACTGAAACCACTCAGATTGCAGCATGGCCTTCAACAAGTCTCTACCATTTCTGTCACAAGTTGAGTTACTTCTGGCCTCTCTTCAGCTTGTCCACCTACAGTATTACATCCTTTTGATGGAAATTTCCACACATAACATGTCTTCACTTCTCACAGAAGAGAACACCTTCACAGGAGTGAAGCCAGCACTTGGAACATTACGAGAACCAGACACTCGGCTTCTCTTCCATAGTTAAGATGGGATAGGAAGACAGGGGTGCAAGAAAAGAAGGGACTTGTTATTCTCAGGATCTGACTTGTTACTAGCTAAGAATCATGGGGTTTTAACAAAGCTGACCTGTAAACATCTGTATCCTCTTTACTAAGAAAACTTCACAAATGAGATTACAAACCATATTTGGTCAAAACACACGTCTTACCCTCGTTTTGGCCAAAGGAGGCACAGTCAGGACAGCAAGAATGACAGTGAACACAGAAAGAGGCCTCTGTGCTTTGTGGTCTACGCTTTTATCACAATCCCCTTTTCTTCTCTGTTAACTTGTGTAGTGCAACCTACAACCTCATCGATGGAAGGAATTTTATTTAGATAAAAAGTAATTTCTAAACATTTGACTTGAATAACTGATGCTCCCAGAAAAAAAGGTGGGTCACAACTAGGCTGATGATTCTACAAAAATGTTTGAGTGGCTAGTAATTCCTGGTTGTAGCAAGGGAGAATGTTACAGATACATAGGCAGATTTGCTGTAAGAGGTCAGACCTATCCATTGCTCTCTTCCTTCAGTACTCACCTAACAACCTTCTAACCGTGAGGTCAAACATTTGGAATGTGTTCTTTGCAGAGTACTGGTTTCTAACAACCCAGAAGCTAAGGACGCCATTAAGACAACATGTAAGACCTAACACAGAGACTCCCTACCTTGCTGGAACCCGCCTACCTCTTCTCTCTACCAATGCATTTGATAAGTCTTTGATTATGTTTTTTTTCCCCCTGAGACTACAAAATGTTCAATACTTCCAGTGCTGAAGCACGTTGTTCAAGGCAATATTCACTTGTGTCCCTGGTTCATGGTCATGCACATTTAGCTCCGAATAAATTGATTTATGATTTGAATGGGAAAGCTGTCCTTTGTGTGGATGACTTAGTCTTTTTAGCTTAGATACAGATTACACTCTTTGAAGAACAAGGCTTTAAAACCAGGAATTCACATAGATGCAGCTGCATGTGTGTATGTGTAAGGTACATCTGTGCCTATTTCTTAACTCTATCTCTTGGCGTGTACATTGTTGGAGCTGAACAAACTCCAGCTTGCTTCACTCTCCTGAAATCCTTTTCTGTGATGTAAGTGGAGCATACAGATACACTGGAGCAGAGGTCCCTGCAAGACGGCAGGCTGCTCAGCTGACATGCTGACTTCCATCACGCTTCCGATTGACTTCATAGTCTATGGACTTGGAAAATGTCTTCCTACAGCATTCTTTCCTAATGTGATGAAAACATGGCACAAATTAAAACAAAAAGACTTCTAAATATACCCAAGCTGTGCAGTCAGACAGGCTCAGTTGATGCACTTTGCCCTACATGCCCTGAAGCCAGCGACTAATTAATAAACAAATTCCAACAGCATGCCTTAGACCACCTAATACTTTTGCATGACTACTACTGTAAAACTCTTATAAAATAAATTTGCTTTTATAAGGGGAATTGCCTGTCTGAGAGCTTATAGTAAGAGAAGACTGTGAGTTAAGCTTGATAGCAAGCCTCACCCTAGACCAGTTAATCTCAGTCAGTCTTTTATCCATGTTTTCTTCATCTCTGCAACAACGAGTATCTAGGTCTAAGTTCTAGTCCTTGAAAAAAATATTCTCGCCTCATCAAAAAGTCAAAATCCAAAGTTAGAGTTGCTTCGCTCTCTAATCAATTGGTAAAATAAAGTAGGTAATAGAAATTCCAAGTCGCTAAGGAAAAGAGAGCTTAGAAGCTAGCAAATAAAGCACTGAATGAAAAGTTCCAGATCTCTCTCTCTCTCTCTCTCTCTCTCTCTCTCTCTCTCTCTCTCTCTCTCTCTCTCACTGTGTGTGTGTGTGTGTGTGTGTGTGTGTGTGTGTGTCTACTGTGAAACATGCAGGAGATTATGGCTATACATATATTTGTATGTTGTTGTCTTAGGGTTTTATTGCTAGGAAGAGACACCATGACCAAGGCAACTCATATAAAAAAAATGAATTGGGGTTGGCTTACAGTTGCAGCGATTTATTCCATTACCATTATGTCGGAAGCATGGCAGCGTGCAGGCAGATGTGGTACTAAAGGAGCCGAGAGTTCTACATCCTGATCAGAAGGTGACAGAAGGGGACTGACTGTCTTCCAAGGCACCCAGGAGCCTCTCTTCCACACTGGGCAGAGCCCGAGCATAGAGGCTTTAAAGCCCACCCCCACCATGACACACTTCCTCTAACAAGGCCACAGCTTTTAATAGTGCCACTCCCTATGGTCAAGCACTCAAATTCATGAATCTATGGGGCCCAAGCCTATTGGAAACATCACAGTTGTCTTTATGATATTAAACTGATGAATAGATGAGCACTTATAAATTAAGTAAAATGAATCCAAAAGCATCATGTGATTTGGGAAATATTTAAGGTTCTGCTAAACTAAATTAAGTGACACTGATTACATATACATATCATTTCTAAATAACTTAAACTTCTAAAATAATTACAGTGTGTGTCTAAACTGTATAAATGGCTTGGTGGTTGGGAGCACTGACTGATCGTACCGAGGACCTAGGTTCCGTTCTCATACCCCTCACTGCAGCTCACAATCATCTGGAATTCACTTCTATGGCATCCGATGTCCTTCTCTGGCCTCTGCAGGCACCAGGCACACATGGCTCACATGCACAAGTCAGTAGAGCACCCATAGATATAAAAACAAATAAATGCTAAAATTTATAAATACCTGAGTATATTATTTGATATGATTTCTATATCCAAGGATTGTATTATTAAAAAATGTGATTTCGGCTGCAGAAGCTACTTGGTGGGGCTCAGAAGCACAGGCTTGAGGGCCTTCGCCTAGGGTTCAGAGGGGCGAGCGATAACATGGGCACGTAGAGTCTTTGGAGAAGACATTTTATTTTGAAGTTTTTGGAGAGAGTCTGAGGCTCTGCTCAGATTGCCTTGGACCTCTATGTGTCGTCCAGGTCAATCTCAACCTCTGCCAGTCTTCTGTGGGCTACACCAACATGCCAGGCTCTTCCCTTGTGAGAACGGGAGCTCTGACTCTCAGCTCCAGCTGGCTTAGAAATCCTTGAGCTGCCGGGCGATGGTGGCGCACACCTTTAATCCCAGCACTTGGGAGGCAGAGGCAGGTGGATTTCTAAGTTCAAGGCCAGCCTGGTCTACAAAGTGAGTTCCAGAACAGTCAAGGCTACACAGAGAAACCCTGTCTCAAAAAAAACAAAAGAAAACAACAACAACAAAAAAGAAATCCTTGAGTTGCCAGGCTGCTTAGCATTTGGATGAAGGAGTCGTATTAATAAAGGAAGACAACTCTCCTCTTTGGGATGTTGTTTAAAACTTTTTTTAAATGTTCGTTTCTGTAAATTATAAATGTGTACAGTTCTGTTGGGTGCTGTTTTCCAGCTGCTGTGCATTAATATACAGTAAAAGTAAAAAGGGCTATAGATGAGGAAAGTCAGACATTTTCATAAAGTAACTTATAAGTGTGAATTCATTTTTTGGTTTCGGTACATTAAAAGAAAATTGATAAATTAAAGGAAAAAGTATAGGTTGAGAGAGAAATATCTATTGATAAAACTCAACAAAATTATAGGCCCAAAATAAAGATTTAAACAAGGCACAACACATCTGAGCAGGCTGCAGTTACAAAAGGTTTAGAAAATAGAATACAAATTTTTGTTTAAAAGCAGTTTTCTCTGTGAGCAAGTTGGGTATAATTAGAAGAGAATTGTCTGTAGATTAAGCTTTCATGTTAAAGACACATACTCAAAGCTGAAATACAGTGTTAAAACAATACTTTTCCTTGGAATGTTGATTTGCTCTTACTATAAGATGGTGAGAGGTATTACTTACAGTTCAGATTGCTGGCCTGAGAAACAAAGATCCAAGACTCTAACAAGGTAATTTCTAACAGCCTGTGCTGTCAGTTACCAGGTCTTTACTACATAGGAAGGTGAGTTTTTGGAACATTGGAAGTACTAAGTTTTATGAATAATGTTTACAGAATTAAGAACAATTGCTTCTTAAACTACCAAGATTTGTTTGGCTTAAATACATTTGGGCTTTAAATGCATTTACGACACTTGGTTTAAATGGTTTATCTCATGTGGATGGAAGGCACAGCTTTTCATGGTCTCCTCATAACAGGAAATGTACAGGTGCCTCAACATATTTTCATAATCATAACTGTTCAAATTTACATTCTGTTTTTAATCATTCTGTTCAACCTGGATTTGTCTTCATTTCTTGTTGTTGTGTTGTGTTTTGTTTTGTTTTGTTTTGTTTTGTTTTGTTTTGTTTTGTTTTTGAGGCAGAATTTCTCCGTATAACAGCCCTGGCTGTCCCGGAACTCCCCAAGATGGCTTCAAACTCACAGATATCCTCCTGCCTCTGCCTCTGAGTGCTGGGATCAAAGGTATACAACACCACCACCCATCTTTTTTAGCCTTGGCTATCCTGGAAGTCATTCTGTAGACCAGTCTTGTCTTAAACTCACAGATAACCTCCTGCCTCTGCCTCCCAAATGCTGAGATTAAAGGCATGTGCCACTATCGCCCTGCAATTTGTCTTTATGTTAATTTTGTTTAAAATGGGATTCAATATAAAAAGTGCATTAAATAACATGACCTATCTTATAAGCCATTTTCATTTTCAGGTTCATGCTTTAGCATGTGTTTCAAACCATTGGTATCTTTTTGAGATTATAATTACATCTCTCCTCCCTACAAACCCTCCCACACACACATCCCACCCCACTTCCAATTCATGCCCTTTTTAAAACTTAATTGTTCTTACATTTAAACATAGGTATTTTTAATAAAGTTTTCAAAATCAGATTCTACAATTATGGGTTTTTTCAATCTATATTTAACCTTGATATTTTCACAGAATTCATGGATATTTAAAAGATATATATTAGACATGTTATTATAAATGTGTTATTTATGTTTTATGTTTATAAAAGATTACTTATTTTTTGTCTTGGTATAGTAGTTCACATTTGAATTATGTGGTTATTATTTGATGAAACTATTATAGTCTATAAAAAAATAACCAAATTCTCTTTCATTTGGAACAGTCATGAGTAAGTTCGTTAGCCATGGCTGTTTAATGTCCTATTCACAGTTAGACTGCCTTAGTCTTGAAACAATCTAGAAACTTTTGCAAGCAGCATGAACTGTGTCTTCAAAAAAGGCCACGAAAGAATTAAAGCAGCTGTGGCAAGTACTGGCTTCTGTGAACATGAGGTCACACCTCTGGACTCTGTTGGGATCTAGAGAACACTAAGAAGAGGCTGGTCGATTTATAAAACTTCTAACAAAAAGTGGCAGAGCAGGCTTGAGCCATGTGAAACTAAATGAATTGGAAAGGATTGTTTTGTTTTGTTTTTTGTTTTTGAGGAGTTATGGGCTTCTATCAAGTTTTGTTGCAAACCCATCTTTGAAGGTAAAATTCTGATGTGACTGTAACAATAAAGAAAGGGCTTTCCTCCTCCCTTGTAAGTTCCCTGAGAGAGACACTTAAGCAGAATAGGCCTAACTTGCACATGGCCTTACCTTGCTATCTGTTCTGTTTTGAACATTCTGCCAAACACTGTTGCAATACACCCACAGTTTCTTAATTCCAATGAAATATTTCGTTTGCTGTCTTCAAGAGGGAGAGGTTGGGATTTTCAAATTGTTCTTTTGCTGGTCATCAGTTTTTGGTTTTGTTTTTGTTTTGCTTTAATTATGTACCTTTCAATCCTAATTTGTATACCCTAGTAATTCAAAAATGTGAGAAAAATTAAAATTGTGGTAGTCTAATCATTAGATGTGCTCTAGGAATCTACAATAGTCACATGACTGAGGCCCCTGATGAGACCACTTGTGGCTGCAGCCTCGCTTCTTCCTTACTAAGTGGGACATGGCCAACTAGGAATGAGCCTGCCTATCAACATCAGACTTTAGTGCCTTAGTTCTTAGCAACCATTAGTCAAGGAACAATACCTGTCATACAAAGCTTATTGTCAAGGCTGGAAAAAAAAAGAGAGAGTATTTTAAATGTCATAAAAATGAGGTCACAAAATTGAAGAACAATGAGGCATGAATGAGACTGTAGTCACCCGAGTCATTCTGACCTAACACAGATTTCCGAAGACTCCTTGACATTATAAAGATAAGGAATTATAACCCTCACTAAAGGGAGAATATTAACAATACTCTACCACATTTTTTGTATCCATTCCTCCATTGAGGGACATCTGGGTTCTTTCCAGCTTCTGGCTATTATATATAAGGCTGCTATGAACATAGTGGAGCATGTATCCTTATTGCATGCTGGGGAATCTTCTGGGTATATTCCCAGGAGTGGTATGGCTGGGTCTTCCGGAAGTATCATGTCCAGTTTACTGAGGAACCTCCAGACTGATTTCCAGAGTGGTTGTACCAGCTTGCAAGAGTCATTAGTGCTATGGCTGTAGCAGGAGGATCTGAGAACCCAGCTCGGTGTTGCGGAAGGTGTCTGTCCGCCTCCACTGCCTCCACTCACGCATTTCTAGGCTGCCAAGGAAGAACCATGCTGCAGTGGCAAGGGCAGTGGAGGTCACTGTTTCAGACCAAGACGACACACGGAGGAAAGGATGGTGATGGTCAGCAGGCAGCACTGGCATAGAAGCACAGCCGAGAGCTGAGTCGCCATTTTCCTGGTGCCTACCCAGAAGAAAAAGCTCTGCGAATCAGGTGCTTGTCTGTCCTTGGCGCAGGAGTGCCACACCTCCACCCTCCCACTACACAAACACGCTAACTAGGAGAGAGTTACCAGGGAAGCATTAAGAAATCGATGGAATTAACTACACTGCAATTCAGAAAAGGATACCACAGTTACTGTCATCTCCCCCAAATTATCACAGTAACGATGTCTAAAACTCAGCTGCTGAGATAGGGTTCCTGGAAAGGATCTGACAAGTTTTTTAGCTAATTCATAGCACCAGTAGTCTTATGTCACCCAGATAATAAAATCAATTGGATGGCTGTTATCTCAAATCTTATTAGTTTATGTATGAACTCAGCTGGCCATCTAACACTAACAGTTTGAATGCTATTTTTCCAGTTAACTTTAATCAGCCTCTCTTCCATGCAAAGTATGGCCTATATCTATTTTTGGTCACCGAGTGATCCTTGAAGAAAAATCCAGAACCAACACATAGTAGTCCCAAAGTATTGTGTACAAAAAAGTTAAATAACTGGATAAATGTGTACTCAGAAGTCATTTCCAAGTCTCAAATTTAGGTCAATAATTCAATTACACACACATACAAAGGTTAGAGGAACCTACTAAGCACAAGGCGCTATAGGAAATCTATGCAGGCGGGACAAAACCATTCCTCCAATCCCTCTTCTCAAAGAGAAGAAACCCTAATGAGAGACAGCTGTCTGTCACATTCTTCTATTCTGAACTCTACATTCCAACAGCAGCAGAACCTTCAGGAAGTCATGCACCTATCATCATGCATAGGTCCCTGTGTCTAGAATGTTAAGGACAGTGAACAGTCAGTTTGCAATGTTAGGCATGTTCAGCAGCTACACTGTGCTAGAAACCATGTTCCACTGTAGGCTCTCAAATGGAGACAGCTCTTGTCTCTGCCTCTGCATGCTACCTACCACTGCGGTGCCATGATTTAATTTTTTGTTTTCCTTTTCCCTCTTTGAGAGTTAGGAGCTACTATTATGCATTTGTTATCACCATGGGTGTTTCATCAGTTCTACTAAGTTCTGTTCACGTTCACCTTCGCAAACACTACGGTCATGCTCCCCTCCGAATGCTCCCCTCCGAACATGACCTGCTCATTTTCAGAAGCTAATGGGCCTCACAGACAGAAACCTAGAAACAACCCTGTTATTTTATTGGTGCCATTTCTATGATAATGGTTTTAACAAAATAGAATAAAAATATACATTTTGGAGCATCTATTCTAGAATCCATGGAATCAGCGCTAAAACATCCTTTCTTGTTCTGATACACGGCCTTAAGAGACTATAGCTATGGAAGCATGTAAATTCCATCTGAATTTTAGGAGCACACTCTTCTAGAACATCATTTCAGACAGAAATGGGGGATTTTCAACTCTTCCTCACATGTCAAACATAAAACAGAAAGTTCCTTCTATACTTAGGATCACGTGCTCTTGTGTGTCACGTGTGATGATCCAGGTGTTCGTGGACAATGTCCAGCCTCCCCTTCTCCCTCCATGCTTGTAATCACAGTACGGCAACGCTGAGAGCAACGTTAAAAACTAAGCTGCTCATAGGAGATCACTCATCTCTCACTCCAGCCCAGCGCTCCATCACTTTCCCCAAATCCAACAAAGAACTCAGAATATGCTGTTCCTCTCCCAGCCAATGAGAAGGAAAAATAACACTCTATCAGCAGCATCTTACCTTTTGTGAACAGGAATCTTTTCAGGATAGAAACGACGGTCTCGTTCTGAGCATTTCTTATAGCAACTCCTTCTGTCATTCATCACCATTAATTGGATAAAAAGCAAGAAGAAATGTCGTAGGGCCTTTTGAAAAAAAACCTCTCTCTATTACACAGAACTAAAATCATTCCTAGCTGGGCTCAGAGCTCAGCTCAGCTGCAGAAGTCACCTGGGCTAATGCAGTCCTAAGGCAGCAAGGCGATGGGTCTCCAACGTCAACCCCCTCCTTTTGTCCCTATTTTACTGAGCAACGTGATGGTGTCCTGTGTTACTCACTTGAGCTGTGGTTTACACCTTCCCACTGGCATTAAAAAGATAAAGAAATAGACAGTATCATGCAAAAGAAGTTGGCAAAGCTTTCTAGTAACACATATTATAGATCCAGGCTAATAAAAAGTTTTCATGCTAAAAGAGCATTGCACCACCAATGGCAATAATGAATGCAAAGTCTGTAATATATATTACATATATAGATAGATATAGATTAGATAGATATAGAGAGGCAGATAGATAGGCAGATAGATATAGAGATATAGATATATGTAAGTGATCTGTAATATATCGGTGTCTTATGTGCTAAAGAACAACAAACTGGAGAAACTCCACTTCTTCTTCCTATCTCTCACTTCACACAGTTTGTGTCTTTGGACAGTCGTTTATATTCTCAACTGGAGCACTAGGAATTCAGTAAAACATAGTGGTAAGTGTTTAAAAATTGTAATAGACACTTCTCTAGTTAATCACTAAGAACACTCTGTTCTGCATCATCTCACTGGATCTGCTTTGCTGTTCCCTCTGAGAAATGGAAATAATGACACATGCCAGCTCTACGCTTCCCTGGGGTGGACGGGCTGCAGAGTGCTCTGCCTTGATTTCTGAGGCGGTGAAGGACATCAGGTAGAAGATGGCATACAGTCTCTGCCCTACCATGGCATCTTGCCATTGTGTTCAAAAGGCAGGGGATTCTAGAGTTTGGACCATAAGTGCCCTCAGAGTCCTTGTGCTTGCTTTCCAGGATGTCTATATTGGGAGTGGGATGATACTTTAGTAGAAGGGGATTAGCAGGAAGACTTAAGACATTGGAACAGGTCCTTGAAGGGGGGCTGTGGTATGCTCCCCTCATCTCTCTCTTCAGTTCCTGGGCATGAGATGGACAGCCTTGAACCACCGCCCCTGCTGTGCTGTCTTGCCACAGGCCCAGAGGCAACAACACTACTCATGGACTATATTATCCAAAATTGTAAGCCAAGAAAGGTTCTTGTATTTATGAGTTTATTACCCTGGTATTTGTTCCAGTGACAGAAACTGAATAACACAAGAGAGAAATGTTAAAATGTCGGTGGAGGGCGGGAGAGAACAGGACCAGAACAGAGAGTGTCCTGGATAGTTTGTGACACAAGCTAGTTATGTGAGAGGAGGGACCCCTAAATGGGGAAATGCCTCCGTAAGATCCAGCTGTAAGGTGTTTTCTTTATTAGTGAGCATTGGGGGAGGGCTCAGCGTACGGTAGGCGGTGTCATCTGTGAGCTGGTGGCCCTTGATTCTATAAGAAAGCAGGCTGAAAAGCCATAAGGAGCAAGCCGGTAAGCAGCACCAATCTGTGACCTCTGCATCAATCAGCTCCTGCCTTCAGGTTTCTGTCTTGTTTGAGTTCCTGTCCCGACTTCCTTTGATGATGGACAGCGATGTGGCGCTGTAAGCCAGATAAACCCTTTCCTCCTCAACTTGCTTTTGGTTACGTTGTTTCATCACAGCAATAGAAACCCAATCTCAGACAGCAGGTTTTTACCCTCTAACTCCCCAGTTTATCTGTTTAATATCTTAGAAGCTTTAAAAGCACAAAACAGTTGTCAAATATATTAACATAAATCATAAAATAAACAAAACATAACATAAAATAGCATAAATCAGAAAACCTAAATCCATCTTTCTCCAGACAGCAAAAATAAACTGAAAGCTAAGATAAAAATAAAAACAAGGAGATAAATGGACACCCCTATCTAGCTGAGCTACCTTCCTCTTTAGACAAATAATTCATCCTTTTTTTAAAAAAAATATTTTATATGCTTATTCCATGAAGATTGGAAGAGCTAATGATTTAGGTTTTCTCTGACTGACCAAAAAAATCATACACAGACACTCGGTACTCGAAATAGTTCTCAATGCCAAACCAGAGACAAGTCGAGTGGGGGGAAAAAAGATTCATAAAGTAGTATTGTCTTACAACTCAAAGATGATCACCTCAGAACACATTCTAATATAAATAAACGATTGCATAAATTAAAAGAGACACGTCTTTTGTGCATGGGATTTAAACAGCCTGTGTAGATGGCTCACCTCTAAAAGTAGAGAGCAGTGTCCACACTCCTTAGTCATGAACTGTATGGGGTGAGTCCCTTCTGAGGGAGGGATAGTGGTGACACAATTCTGTAGTGTGACACGGACCAATCACTCCCAACAGGTGACCAAGGTTAAATTGCAAAATCTTGTCATGATATGGAATCTTAATAAGTAGTGAGAAGAGCATTGTAATCTTGAGGTCCCCCCACCCTGGAGAAAACCATGAAAAGCCAGCCGTATCGGATGACAGTCTCACACTCCAGCCAGGCATCCGCAGTACATCTCACTGGCATTCCTCACAACTGCCAAGGTCAGCCAAAGCCACACAGGTCTGTGGAGCTGTCACAGGCAAATGGGGACTCCGGAGCCATGACAACTCAGAAACAAGGTAAAAATCAAGGTAAAAAAATGAAATTAGATAAAAAGTAAAGTGAACTGTGAGTGTAGTTAATGGTACAGTTAATGACGAGTGCCGGTTCGTTAATCATAACAAATGTACCATCATGAGATTTTACTATCAAGGAAAATCAGGTGTGGGCTGCATGAGAATTGCATTGCCCCGATTTATCTACAAATCCCAATTTGTTCTAGAATAAAAGCAGATTTTAGCAAAAGCCACGCAAATATAACTCTATGGAAGTACAACATCGCAGTTTAACAACCTGCTAGTTACTCACGAGTTACACATAAACTGTAGCGAGAACACTCAGCCTGGCCTCCCTGTCAGTCACACGGCATCTTTGGATAGGAATCGCCTGTCCTTGATATCTATGCGACATACATGAGTCTCAAAGAATGCTGGATGAATCCCAAGCGCACCATTCTATGCATTGGCTACATTCACTGCTAATTTTATTTTTATTCAGTACAAATCAGGAACGTGGTTAGAAAGTGTATTTCAAAAATTATGATCCCCTACTTTAAAAGTTCAATGAAAAGTTACTGCAGGAGGAGAACGTTTTCTTCCAGAGATGATTATAAAGTGTATCTTCCCTTGTGCAAATCACTTGTTGTGTATTCAAACAAGATGCCTTGGATCCTGTCTAACCACTGTGTAAAGAAAATAAAGGGCAGCTTTATTATGAGGTCACATTGCTAAATTTGTGCCACCATCACCGTTTCTCTGGCAACAAACCGATGTGAGGAAAGGAATAAACTGATTTCAGGATGGAGACAGGCGTGCCTTCCCCTGGCCTACCTAGCCCACCCTCTGGAAACACCTCAGCCTTCACACCACAACGGGAGCAGAGACCTTACTGGAGGGAGATGGCGGGCACCACTATCCACCCTTAGCACTACACCATTAGGATAAGGAAGAACTCAGAATAAATTAAGTAGTCACAACTCAAAGTTGGTCATTTGCATTTTGTAAGAAATTATTTCATTAATAAAAACCTGACGATATTCTTCTTTAGTATGTTTTCATACTAGCCATGGTTGCAGGTTAAGTTAGCTTCCACAAAAAAAGTCATGGGAGAAGGGAAAAGGAACTACTTAACCATTCCTTTCAAGCAAAGGATTAACATCACACCTTGAAAAAAAGAAATGGGAAGATCCTAAAGAAGTCCAACTTCTTTAGAAAACTTACAAGATAAATAAATACAAATACAGCTACACATAAAAAATATATGTATAATTAATTTCAGCTGTTTATAAAGTTATTGAATACCTTGCATTGCACTCATTGAGCAAGGTAGTTGGTCATTCTGGTGTGTGTGTGTGTGTGTGTGTGTGTGTACACACGTGATGCCTGTGCTTACACATGCATACATGTATGTGTTCAGAAACGATGAAAGGTCATTATTTCCCCTCACAAATCCTGAGTTTCTGGGAGTTTGCTTTTCTTCACAGGACATCTGGATGCTTGGGGAAGCCAGCGTTTATCCTGTGCTGAGCGTGCCCCTAGTGCTGTCTCGAACAGGAAGAACAGCGCTGCTCTTTGACTGAACGCAGAACCTCAGTGGACAGTGCAACGCATCAGACAGTGTCCTCTCAACACCCACGTTCACCCAGAGCCCAGATTGTGACCTTATTGGAAAACAGAGCATTTTCAGGCAGGTAAAGCTCAGAAAGGGGTACACTACATTGAGGTGGGCCATAATCCCAAATTTGCCAGTCCGAAACGGTTGTCCTTATAATAAGGGGAAATAGACACGGGAGGAGAATAGCTTGTGACAGCAGAGGCAGAAACAGTAGTGACTCAAAAATCCATGAGTCAAACAACTATGAATGACCTTAAAATCCAGAGATCCAGGAGAGAAGCAAGAAAGCCCCTCCCCCGAGGCCTCTGAGAGAGCAAGGCCCTGAAAACACCTTGATTTCTGCACACTTGGGTTCAGTTCCCCCCTGGAGCCCACATGACAGCTCACGACGACGACGACGACTTATAACTCTAGTTCCAGGGGATCTTACACCCATTCCGGCTTCTACAGGCCCCGAGCATGCAGGTGGTACACATACACATGCTGGCAAATACACAAATAAGATCGAAATAAGTTTAAAAGTAGAATAGATTTAGGTGGAATAAACTCTTTAAAATCCTACGTCCCCGCCCATATATATCAAAACAGATGCCACAAATGAAAAGTTCTAAGGCACACACGATTAAGATGGGGTCAGGGAGAGAATGGGATTTGCTTCTTTGCATCACCATTTCGAAGCCCAGTCCTACAATGCACACCGCATTCATTCATTTAGCAGGGTGGTTGACGATCCCGACCACAGGATAAAAGTTTTTCAGTGAGGTTTCCAGCCATGGCTAAAAAGCAATAAAACTAAAGATGTGTGAAATGAAATTATCAGTCACAGACCTGATGAGGTTCCGAAAGCAGGAGCAAGCAGCCCCCTTCGGCCCTTTGCAATCCCGGCGTCCCACCCACCCACCCCATCTCAGTCACTCTGTCTTACAACACTGAACTGTGCAGGGATGACTTCCGTATTCCTGGCAGTGCTGCTGCCCCAAACTCTGCCCAGCCCGTTCACCCTCCCCTGATTCAATCATCTTTTCTCCAAAGAGTGCTTTTGAGAGGCTGGTAGGCAGGGAGAAACCGCAGTCAAACATGCACCCGATTAAATACTTGGCTCGCCCACCCACACCATCCTGGGAGCTGGAGCTAGGTTCAATACGCATTGCCCAGAAAGTAACCATTCAAGAAGAAAAGAACGAGTAGGTTTCCAAACCATTAATATTTCTCGGCTCTCTTTCATCATCCTATCTAGTATTTTATAGTCTTAACGTCTGGACTAAGAAAATAAAAGTGCCTCACCCAATTTTATGACTAGGGCCACATAAAAAGGAATCCAAAATAACGACAAAACACACCAGGAAATTGGGACTTCTTAGATAAACGTGTGGGTGGGTTTGGGGCTTCCTTTTGCTAGAATTAGAAAAACTATCAGCAAGTTTTGCAGAAATGGAGAGGGGGAAAGACAGGGAGGGAAAGAGGGAGAAACTAGGTAAGGCGCCCTCTCCTGCCACACGTCCGGAAACCTGGAGAGTAGCATTGTGCCAGTGCCAGCGCTTCCCACTGAGCTACCCTGTCCACTCAAATCCTCACCTCCACCAATTATTCTCCCTCAGACCCAGACTTCAAAGACCATCATCATGCCTCCACTGAGAAGTGCCTGCCCTCCCAGACAAACACAAAAGCAGCTTTTTATACTATTATTACAGCTTTCCAGGGGGACATTTTCCATGACATATTTTTAGAAACTTTGAAAAGAAAATAAGAGATGCAGTATGAATAGGCACACGTGGGTGTGGGTGTGTCCGTTTCCGAACACACCAACGTTTAATAAACAGAATTACAAGCTCTGTAAAAATTGAAATTTGAATAAACATAATTGTTTCAAAGTCTTTATTATAAAGATTCCATTGACAAAATAGAAAAATAAGTCATAGACTTAGATTACAGAGTACGTGTTTCACATGCTCAAGGCCCTGGATTCAGTTCTCAGCAACAAAAACGTTAATTAACTCAACCTTAACAATAAAAAATAATTTTGGTTATGGGGTAAGTTTAGCCATGTTGCCACAAACAATGACCTCATTATACTCTTTCTTTCTTTTTTATTAATATATGTCAGTGGTGCAAAATAGATTTTCATTTTGCCATCTTCATACTTGCATGTAATATATATGTATATATATATATATATATATATATATATATATATATATATACACATATATATATGTATATATATATATATATACACATATATATATATGTATATATGTGTATATATATATATATATATATATACAACCCCCATGTTTCTCTCTGGTCCTTTCTTCTTTTCTCCACCACCCACTGGTCTCTTTCATCTCCCAGATGATCTTGCTTCTGCATTCGTGTTGCCTTTTAAAATCTGGATGCCACATATTCTGGAAAACACATGCAATCCCTCTTTGCAAATTTGGTTCATTGTGATATGATCAGTGGAGCAGCTGGGACAGAAGTCTTCCTGGTGCCATTTGCACCAGGGAGTCAGGCAAATGCATAGCCCTCCAGGAGAGAGGGATCTCCCAGCAGCACTTTCACTTCTGAGCATGAAGGTGAGATCTCTACCTCCTCTCTGGAGGGGAACAGCTAGGGACATAAGATCAGTGGAACAGCTGGGACAGAGGAAGCCAAGGGGCTCCACAGCCTTCTGTGCACTGACCCTGACAGAAGAGAGTTGGTCTCCCAAGAGTATGGACACAGGCTTACAGGCCCACAGAAGGGAAAAGCTCCAGCCAGAGACAACAAGACAAATCAGAGATAAGCAGATGTCAAAAGGCAAGCACAAGAACCCTACCAACAGAAACCAAGGCTACTTGGCAACATCAGAACCCAGTTCTTCCACCACAGCAAGTCCTGGATACCCCAACACACCAGAAAAGCAAGAATTGGATTTAAAATCCTATCTCATGATTCTGATAGAGGGCTTCAAGAAGGACATAAATAATTCCCTTGAAGAAATACAGGAGATCATGGGTCAACAGGCAGAAGCCCTTAAAGAGGAAACACAAAAATCCCTTAAAGAATTACAGGAAAACACAAACAATCAAGAGAAGGAACTGAACAAAACCACCCAGGATCTAAAAGTGGAAGTGGAAACAATAAAGAAATCACAAAGTGAGACATCTCTGGAGATAGAAAACCTTGGAAGGAAATCAGGAGTCATAGATGCAAGCATCAACAACAGAATACAAGACAGAAGAAAGAACCTCAGGTGCTGAAGATACCATAGAAAACATTGACTCAATAGTCAAAGAAAATACAAAATGCATAAAGCTGGTAACTCAAAACATCCAGGGACTCCAGGACACAATGAGAAGACCAAACCTAAGGATTATAGGTATAGAAGAGAGCTAAGATTTCCAACTTAAAGGGCCAGTAAATATCTTCAACAAAATTATAGAAGAAAACTTCCCTAACCTAGAGAAAGAGATGCCCATGAACATATAAGAAGCCTTCAGAACTCCAAACAGACTGGACCAGAACAGAAACTCCTTCTGGCACATAATAGTCAAAACACCAGGATATAATGAGAAGACTAAAACCTAAGGATTATAGGTAGAGAAGAGAGCAAAGATTTACAACTTAAAGGGCTAGTAAATATATTCTACAAAATTATAGAAGAAAACTTTCCTAACCTAAAAAAAAGAGATGCTCATGAACATACAAGAACTGAAAATGTTTATAATTCCACTTTCAATCAACTTAGAATTAATTTTTGGTTTTTTCGAGACAGGGTTTCTCTGTGTAGCCCCAGCTGTCCTGGAACTCACTCTTTAGACCAGGCTGGCCTCTGCCTCCCAAGTGCTGGGATTAAAGGCATGCGCCACCACTGCCCGGTTAACTTAGAATTATTTTTATGCTTACCATTTTATCTGTATAATTTCCATAATAATCTTCAATTTAACATGTTTTCCATATATTTCTTCAATTTTATCAGAGATATATTCCATGTAAATCTTCAACATTATCAGAAAATGTTTATAATTCTACTTTCAATCACCTTAGGAATACTTTTATGCCTACCATTATTATATTTATATAAAATTTTCCATGATAATCTTCAATTTTAACATTTCTGTAAATTTTTCTACAATTTTATCAGAAATATTTTCCAAATAATCTTCAATTCTATCGTAAAATGTTTTTATTTAATTTTTCAATTGATTTAGCAATGTTTTTTGTCTACCACTTTACTCTTTAATTTCCCATGAAAATTCTCAACTTTAATGTGTTTTTCTCTATATCTCCTCTTTCTTATCAGAAATATTTCCACATAAATCTTCAACTTTATCACAAAATGTTTTTACTTCCTTTTCCAATTAAAAAAAATGTGCTTTTGAAAAAAAATTTGGTTCATTTTGCTTAATACGGTGAACTCTGGTCCCATCATTTCCTTGCAAGTGACATCATTTCCTTCTTTTTTACAGATGAATGAAACTCTCTACTGTATAATATTGCATATAATATGCAGTACATGTTCTTTATCCATTCATCTGACCACAGATATCATGGTTGGTTCCAGCTTGACTCTTGTGGATGATACCCCAGCAAACATGGGTATGCAAGGCTCTCTGTGCTGTACTGACCTGGATTACTTTGTCTATATTTCTAAGAACTGGCAGAACAGGCTATAGGACCATAGAGTAGCTCTGCTTTCAGTTTTTGAGGCACTTCCATACTGGTTTCTGTGACTGCCTAACTTACAAACGCACCAATCTATAAGGGCTCCTATGCACATGTGAGTCCTGTGCAGGATGCTTGGATGGACCTCTGCCCTGTCCCTCAGGACCATGCACAGCTCTGTAACTTGTTGCTCCTGGATCGGAATACCCTCTCCCTCACTGTCCACAGGAACTAGCCACCTCAGCAGCCCTTACTGATCATTGTGCTGCTCTTACCTATAGCGAGCCCTCCTTCTTTATGAGGTATTGGTACCATCGTATGCAAAAACCCAGAAGACAGGAACTTATCAATTTAGCTTATTACCAATGCCCAGTACTTGAAACAATGGGGACTTCCATAGGCTTGGGAGCCTTTTGCTGGGCAATGAGGTTCAGTTCAGCTTTGGACTCTACGGTTTCTCTGCAGTGTTTTCCATACCAGGAAAGGCCACTCAGATAGTTAGACAGTTCTGCTGCCAGTCTCCGTAGCAATGACGGGGTGGATTGAGGGGAAGAGTGTTCTCATGAAAGCGACAGGCAGCCTTAGCAGGTTGAATAAAGGAGACCACTTCCAAGGAGCAAGAGCCGAAAGCAGCTGTACCTGGAGCCGAGATCCTTCTGTCGCCTTAGGTGAATGACTTTGAGTAACTGGGCTGACATGTTAGAGTCATTTCATTCCAGCCCACCTGTAAAGCCTGGTCTCCTGCTGAAAACACAACCCAGAGCCTGACTCCCACAGTCACCAAGCAACAGACAAGATTCGGCATACCAAATAGAACAGCTCACAAAGGCACTTAGAAGATGCAAAGGAAAACTTAGAGGATGACAAAACCAGAATGATAAATCAAGGCTTTGATTTCATCCCAGTCTGCAGAAGCCAGCAGGACGAGGGATAGCACTCAATATGGTTTAGGGCTGAAATTCTACACACATTCCTTCATTCCCTGGAAGGTCGATCTGAAGACTATAGTAAGTTGCCAAAACTGCTAGGCAGTGGTAGCACATATCTTTAGTCCCAGCACTTGGAGGTAGAGGCAGGTGGATTTCTGAGTTCAAGGCCAGCCTGGTCTACAGAGTGAGTTGCAGGACAGCCAGGGTTATACAGAGAAACCCTGTCTTGAAAAACCAAAAAAATAAAAATAAAAAATGTTGCCAAAACTAAAACTCAGATAAGGATGTGGCAGAAGCTGTTTTGAAGTCTCTTTTAAACTCCAGGGGCAACAAAGCCCTGTCGTTGGGAAAATTAGCACACAGAAGAGCACGCATAGATATGTGCATACACACAGGACTCACAGACAATGTCTGACCACAACTGTTGACTAACAACTCAAGAAGTGTTATGGTGAATGCATCCATAATCCTTCCCCTTATACCAAAGTGAATCCAAATCTAAGGAAACCTCAATTAGACTTCATATCTTGCAAAAGGAAAATTTATGTGAACCCCATTGTTGCTAATCCTCCCCCAGCCGATATCATGACTCCCATTCCTACACCACCTCCCTCATGTCCAGCCCACACCACCCTCCCCTGTGCCCAGCCCACACCTCCCCCCCTGTGCCCAGCCCACACTTCCCCCCTGTGCCCAGCCCACACATTCCCCCCTGTGCCCAGCCCATACCACCCACCTGTGCCCAGCCCACACCACCTCCCTCATGTCCAGTCTGAACCACTTCCCATCATGCCCAGCCCACACCTCTCTCCCCCCATGCCCAGCCCCACCTCCCCCTGTGCCCAGCCCACACCAACCCCTGTGCCCAGCCCACACCTCCCCCCCTGTGCCCAGCCCACACCATCTCCCTCATGCCCAGTCCACACCACTTCCCGTCATGCCCAGCCCACACCATCTCTTCCCACACAGCCTTTTCCTGAAAGGAGTAAATTATGGCACCGGATTCAGGTTCTGTTCCTACAAATTTGGCATCAAAGAGTTTACTTCCAGGTGAGGCTTTTGACTTCAAATAAAAATAATGTAGACCTCAATTAGGTCAAATTGGAATAAACCTTGCTTTGTCTAAAGGTCGTGTGAATTTAATTGATTTTGAGCAAGTTGATAGAAGTAGAAATAGGTTGGATGTGAAGACAGGACTGTTTCTATTTCAGTTGTCAAGTTCATTATCTGTCCCTGCTGTGACAGTACCCACAAGAAAACAGGCATGCAATATTCAAATGAGAACTGTGGGCTGCCAGAACATCCTCTCCTTTGGCAACTTCATGCATGTGCAATTGATTGGTTTGCCTTTGTATAATCATACAGTACATAAATACATTATTGTATTATTTATTTATTTACTTGGTTTTTGATCTCCTAATGTGAAATTCTTGGCTCCAGAAGCTGAAGGAAATAACATGTTTACCAGAGTCAGCATCCTTTTGTTCTGACGGTGAGGTTTCTGTGTGTCTTATGAAACTGATCGTGGAGATTTGATTGATTTTAAGAGGACCCTATCTCATACTTTCTATTACAACTTCATATTAGTTATAGTTGATTAAGGACTTAATTTGTGCCCTGCATTATATTAGAAAACTGTATAGATTACTTTCTCAATATTGAAGGTAGGCTTTTCTATTTTCTCTGACTGGTTGTAATCTTGGATTTTTGTTTTTGTTTGGTTGTTTGTGTGGTGGTTTGAATACGCTTGGCCCAGGGAGCTGCCTTGTTGGAGGTGTGGCCTTGCTAGATTAGGTGTGGCCAGGTTGAAGGGAGTCCATCATAGTGGGAGTGGACAATGAGACCCTCCTCCTAGCCACATGCTAGTCAGTCTTCTTTTGTTTGTCTTTGAAACAATATGTAAACCTCTCAGCGTCACCAGCACCATGCCTGCCTGCACATCCACCATGATAATAATGGACTGAACCTCTGAACCTGTAAGCCAGCCCCAATTAAATATTGCCTTTTATAGGAGTTGCCTTGGTCATGGTGTCTCTTCACAGCAATGGAAACCCTAACTGAGACAGTATTTTTGTTTGTTTTAGCTCATATTATAAAAGTCTCCAATGAAGATGTAGTATTTATTGCATTCTCTTGATCCTATATTCTTTTGAGTGAATGGTTTCCTTGCCTGTTGTGCTACTTTCTCCTATAGCAGTTCGCTTGAATACGCTTGGCCCAGGGAGCCGCCTTGTTGGAGGTGTGGCCTGAAATAGTCAGTTTTCTATTTTCAGGAATGTGCTCTTCCTTAATTAAAATGATACTACAAGATAGCTATACTTTTCTGGAGGAAAATATTTTTCTTTATTGTTAAGGAACCTAATGAGCATGATAAAACACACATGTTGCATTATAATATTTATTTTTGATGCTCATAAATATACTGTTTGTGTATTTTATTTTTCAAATTTCCACCAACTATATGGCTTTTGTCCTTTTTTTCTACTTGTTCTGTGACTTTCCAATGATAGCCACATATGAATTATTTTCCTATATACTCAACAATCTTACTGATAAGCAGAACGACACATTCCAATTTATCTCTTAAGCATAAATTAAAAACAACAACTTCACTGCTGGATTTCTGGAGAGAGGACAGCCTGGCAGATGATGGCCCCTCAGTGGCCTGTGATTACCCATTACTGGGTATTGATGGTACAGCAGGACCATATTAGGTCTAGATACACTTCCTAGGTCACATCATACCAAGAGGAGCAAAGGCATGAGGAAACCTTAGCTTCCAACTCTCAGCTAGAAGGAACACATACTCATCTATGGGAGATAATTAGATATTGCCCTTTGTCCCCTAAGACCAGAACTAGTAATCTGTAGGAAGACGCTTTATGGAGAGTAAGTTGTCCTACATCTAGAAGAATTTCAAGAGCCCCAGCAGGAAGTGAACTCCCTGCCACTGGAGACACAACAAAAACTGGATCTAATGATTGTAATGGTGATCTGGGAAGTTTGACTAAAAGAATTTAAAATTCCTTACAAATGGAACAATGAAGAACAATTTTAAAAAGCAAACACCCTCTGCACACTTATTCTGTGACACTTCATGTTCATTGTCACATTTAATCCTGATCTCAACAATGGATAGGTACATTATAAGCACTCCATTTTTTTAAGTGTGTGCCAAGTCCCCACTGCAGATGGAGATATAAGCAGCCACATGCAAGTGCTGGGGACCAAACTTCAGGCCTTATAAAACTTACTTTAATTTTTTTCACATACTATATCCTGATTATGCTTTATACCCACCAAATCCTCTTAGCTCCTCCCCATTTCTCCATTCACCCAAATCCATGAGCTATTTTTTCTATTTTATTAGAAACAATTATTATCTAAATAATAATAATATAATAATAAAATACAGTAAAAACAAAAAATAAAAGAAACCAGAGGAAAGAAGAAGAAGGAGGAGGAGGAGAAGGAGGAGGGAAAGATTCAAAGATTAAAAAAAAACAAAACAAGAATGAAAGCACCAGAAACACAGATAGATGCACAGACACATATACATTTTCTTTTTTTTTTAGTTTAAATTTGAATTTTTTATTAGTTATATTCTTTATTTACATTTCAAATCTTGTCTCCTTTCCTGATTTCTAACCCCCTGGAAAGTCTCATAACCTATTTCCTCTCCCCCATTCCCCAATCTTCTCCTGCTTCCCTGTCCTGGTATTCCCCTATACTGCTGCACTGAGCCTTCCCAAGACCAGGGGCCTCTCCTCCCTTTGATGCCCAACAAGGCCATCCTCTGCTGCTTATGCATCTGGAGCCATGGGTAACTCCATGTATGTTCTTTGGTTCATGTTTTTGTCCCTGGGAGCTCTGAGAGTACTGGGTGGCTCATATTGTTGTTACTCCTATGGGGACGCAAACCCCTTTAGCTCTTTGGGTCCTTTCTCTAGCTCCTCCATTGGGGACCCTGTGCTCAGTTCAATGGCTGGCTGAGAGATTCCACCTCTGTATTTGTCATGTTCTAGCAGGGTCTCCCAGGTGACAGCTATATCCAGCTCCAGTCAACAAGCACTTGTGGGCATTCACGATAGTGTCTGGGTTTTGTAACTGTATATGGGATGGATCCCTAGGTAGGGCAGTCTCTGGATGGTCCTTCCCTCAGACTCTGCTCCACACTTTATCTCTGTATCTCCTACTGTGGGTATTTTGTTCCCTCTTCTAAGGGCCAGAGTATCCATACTTTGTTCTTCCTTCTTCTTGAGCATCATTTGGTATTTGATTTATGTCTTGGGTATTCCAAGTTTCTGGGCTAATATCCACTTATCAGTGAGTGCAGATTCAATGCAATCCCCATCAAAATTCCAACTCAATTCTTTATAGAGTTAGAAAAATCAATTCTCAAATTTATCTGGAATAACAAAAAACCCAGGATAACTAAAACTATTCTCAACAGTAAAAGAACTTCTGGTAGAATCAGTACCCCAGACCTCAAGCAGTACTACAGAGCAATAGTGTTAAAAACTGCATGGTATTGGTACAGTGACAGGCAAATAGATCGATGGAATAGAACTGAAGACCCAGAAATGAACCCACACACCTATGGTCACTTGATCTTTGACAAAGGAGCTAAAGCCATCCAGTGGGAAAAAAAGAGAGCCTTTCCAACAAATGGTGCTGATTCAACTGGCAGTTAGCATGCAGAAGAATACATTTTCACACAGAGAAAATTTTCATAAAAACACAAAACTGGAAACCATAATATACATGCAAAGAACCAGTATGTTTAAAAACAAGACAAAAAAAAAACCAAGACAAACAAACAAGCAAGCAAACAAAACCCTGACAAAGCATTAAGAAACAAAGAACTTTCCAAAACAAACAACAACAACAACAACAGCCATTTAGTTCACTTTGTGTTAGCCATCTGCTGCTGGACACAAGGCTTGACCTGTAAGTGGTTTGATACCCAAAGAGACTGTGTAAGAGAAAACTAATTTTTAGTTACTTTAAAAAATCTTATCCTTAAAAAAAAAGCCAGAACTAGGAAAGAAAAACACCCTTATTTTTTTATTACAAAAATTGGCAATTATGCAAAATGAAAATCTTGGGATTCAGGGCTGTTGTTTTTGACAAAGTATGAAGGACATTCTTTAACGTTAACCCCATCTAGAGAATTGAAACTAGGAAATGCACCAAGGGGAACAGAGAGATCTACTCTGCAGCCTGGGGTTGCTTGTTCTTACATGTCAGACTTTTCTAGAACCGTGACATTTTAAAGGGCAAGGTATTTGCATTTTGTGAATGCATTATCTTAGTTTATTTCTTTTGACATCCAGAAGGCCTCTTGCCTTTTAAAATGGAGCCGATTACCTGAATTGCTAACTTGGAGTTGGTTACCTGAATTACTAACTTGTCATCTGTGGGAAATAAAGATGCCCAGAGAGGAGTATGCTCATTTGACTTAGACTCGTCAGAAGTTTCAAATGTTTTCATTATGTAAGATTTTCTGTAATTTTATGTGGTTGCTTCTAGTCTGCAAGCATATTGTCTTCTTTGTTCAACTCTCAGGTAGAGGTATAAATAGAATGTACCTATAGTGTGCCAAGCTTTTCGCAGTGTGTCGCTGACTATCTTGCAATGCAATCACTGAAGAAAGCTTATCACCTAGAATAATTCTGGGAAATGCACCTGTAGGCCAATATCCATACAATAAGGAAGTGTGTCGTGAATGGCAAACTGACAAAAATGAGGAGTGCTTGGTGTCACACACTAAAGGTCACAGCATACTTTGGTATCTCATGCCTAAAGATCATATCCACCCAGCATGCTTTGGGATGGCTGGAGGGTGCAGCTCACCTGGGCAGGACCTTAAAGTATGAGTAGAACATTAGATACAGAGATATGATGGATGGAAATGGGTACTAAAGAGATAAAATGGTGTGAACAAGCAGGAAGTATTTGGGGAGATCAGCTAGTCTTGTTCAGTAGAAACACAATGTTCAAGGTCAAGTATCAGAGTGGTACAACACTCAGCCAGGGTTCTCAACTGCCTTTCTCTCTCTGTTACAGGGATCCTTGTACATTTCCTTGTGTGTCTTCTTCTAAATCTTATCTTTATTTTGGACATGATGCCCTCTATTTGGAAGGGCTCAATTATCATTCAATGTAAATGAAACTTTCCTGAAAGTTATTTTTTATTTTAAGATTCCACTTTGAGCAGAGACACAAGAAAACACTGTCACTCTTTTTGTTTTCCTATTCTGAGAATCAAAATTGGAGAACATAAATCTTCCTAAGCTTTAGTTAGTTTAGATATGCTTGTAAATTATTTGAATTCACATGTGAGTAAGGCTCGTATATCAAGTGTCACAGACCAAGTCCTTCATTTTTAAATAGTCTTATATTTCAGGACAATGCCACACAAGAATTAATGGCATTGACTCCTGTCTTATGTCCCTTTAGGTTTGTCCCTAGAGATGGTACTTTTTGTCTTCAAATCTCTGAGTCCTGATAATTAATGAGGCCTGTCCCTTTCTCCATTGGCCTAATACTAAACATCTTCCTAGATATTAAAACAATAGAAAAAACATTCTGTGTCTATAGGTTGAAAGAAGCCACATTGCTAAAAGTGTCCTTACTACTTATAATGATCTCTAATTCAATAGAACTCATCCTAATAACAAGGACAATTTTTACAGAATTGGAAGAACAATGATTATTTTTAAAATAGCAGAAAATGTATGGCTAGGAGCAACAATAAATGAACTCATCATGTATGGTGTGTGTGTGTGTGTGTGTGTGTGTGTGTGTGTGTGTAAAACAAAATAAGAAGAGGTCATGGATTGAGATAGAGTGGGATATGGGGCAGTTAGAGTAGAAAGTGAGTGATAAAAATTATGTAAATACAGTACTGATGCATGAACATTTCAAAAAACTAATATAAGTGAAATCAGAAGGAAAAAATTACCCAAACTATCTTAAGCCATAGTAAAAAAAGAACAAAGAAGACAGCATTAGGCTACCTACTTCAAACTTTGTTGCAAAACTGCAGTGACTAAAACAGCTTGGCTTTGACCTAAAAACAGACTCACAAACCAGTGGAACAGAATAGAGAGCCTGCATGCAAGTAGTTCTGCATTGATAGTCAACTCGTATGCATGAAAGCTGCTAAGAACATGCACTTCTTAGTTCTTTAATAGGTGTCTCCATAAAAATTGGGTATGTCAACAAAGAATAATGAAACTAGATTAAGAAACCATAAAGAATATGCTTCAGTTACTGGCAGAAGTAACAAGATTCCCAACAGCAGAGGAAAATAGAGAAATGAATTACACCCAACCAACAAGCATCCAAACAGCAGGGCAAACGGGTCTCAGGGCTAAGAGACACCTAGAAATGAAAGGAAACTCCAAGAATACTACATCGTCGCAAAGGGTTGATATCCAGATTAAATAAATGAAGCACCTTGGTAGCAAAAACAAAAATCCAATTAAAACTGGCAGTAAGTTACATGAGACATACAAATTACTAACAGGTTTATAAAAAAGATTTTGATGTTCAATACCAACTATATGCACCTGTGAACCCTGAAAGCTACAACAAATAACCTGGCAAGACATGCCCATCGGTGCCCTAGAGACACAAATGTCATGAGAGTGACTGACCACTTTCTGATTGGATTCAAGTCCCACTTCATAACTTAAAATTCATACCTGACCCCATTGCCAGGCTAAGAACCCATGACTAGACTGACCGGCCCTAGGCTCTGGGGAACTTACTACCATTACTCTGCTAAACAGACATAGCAGTAAATCCAATCCTGGAAACGTCTTGCTACACCCACAGACTAGGGTGTCTTCCAGCCCTGGTGTGAGGAGCTTCTCTTTGCAGTAAAAGACTACAGCACAGTCTTCAGCCATAAAAATTCAACGAAATGCTGTCATTTGCAGCAATATGGCTAGAACTGGGCATCATCACAGTAAGAGAGACAGACCAAGCTCAGAAAAGCAACTACTACATAATTTCACTCCTATCTGGAGTCCAAAGAGTTTGAGTCATACAAGGTGAGAGTAGACTGGTGGTTGCCAGGAACCAGGGACAGCAGAGAGGAGGGAGGGAGTGGGGAGTTGGCAGAGTGCACTATCTCATAATCAAATACAAGAAGTAATTCTGGTGCTCTAGCAAGGAATGATAGTTGTATAATTATCGTGTGTAAATTTTAAATCACATGCACAAGGAAAAAAAATCAGACAAGCAAAAACTAAATAACGTTGTTTCGACTCCAGTTATTTGAAATTGCTAGGTGACTGAAGACTTGTGGAGGCCTGATCCTTGCTTGTAGAATCTTCCCCAGGGAACTGTTCTTTTGGATGTTACTTCCCAGTAGAAACTCACAGACAGCTATGTCTGTCTCTTATTCACTCTCCCCAGAGCTATCCACCTTCAAGCACACAGGGGGAATGAATGACCCAGCACGTTCTTGAAAATAGCCAAGATTAGGTACAGTGGCCATTTCCTTTTGTAAAGCCCTGGAAGCTTGAAGTCTTGTTGAGCTAGCTTTCAGCTCCAGATCCTGAGACTGGAGCAGCCTGTCTTTTGCTACGGGCCCTCTGATGCCTTCTGCTGCTCCTTCAACTCCCAGGATCTTCCTCCCTTTACTGTATCCAAGGCCTTCGTGGGGAGCACAAATCAGGCCCTGGCACTCTGCCCTCCAGGCCTGTCGCCTCTTGTTTGGCAAAGCCAGGGCTTCTTAGCATCACTTGTTTGTCTCTCCTCAGCAATGACTTGTTCTCTAAAACTGCTCTTTGTGGGAAGAGTTTCCCAGCCAGCCCTGAGCTGCTAGCATCTGAGTCATGCTGTATTGGCTCAAGCTGCTCTTCCGTGTATTCAAGGTGCTGCAATGCTCTGAATATTAGCAAAAGTTAATTTTATTTTATCTGTTCCACTTGAAACAGAGTCTTCGAAACCAGCCATCCACTCATAAGCTAGAAGGTCCTAATGTTAATTTGGGGAAACAAAGCCAACAACAATTTGCCAAAATCTACTAAAAGAGATTCAATAATATCCTGCTCGCAGAAGAAAATACCCCATCACTTCTGGAACTGCTGAGAGCTCAGAGTCACACTCATCACAGATATACTGAGTTAAAGTAAACAGCAGAAACACGTAAGCTTTTCTACAGCATGGAAATATAGACAAGTCAAAAGTCAAAATGTAGCTCACAAGAGCAGATTCAACCCCCTCAGAAAGCTGACAGAAAATGAGATCATTTGGGCCTTCTGATGCTTTGTGTTTTCCAACCCTTCCCATTCATAGTTCAACAAGCCAATCAGACTCTATATGGACACATTATGATCATCCACCTGTACAATTATTACAAACTGGCCTATCCCTATAGCGTAGATTCTATACTAAACATTAGGCAGATATTGGTGAAGAGTCTCTAACAGGAGGCTTTGAATTAGTCACAACTCGTAAGGTTAAATATTTATAAGATTCCTACAGAAATAAAAGATAGCAGTGGATTTTGAGAAAGAAACAAGACACATTGAAAGTTATTTGACAGATCTGACGAGGAAAGAAAATGGAAATGGGTTAGACATCTTACGTAGACTTTCTAGGATCTGCCCCATCTACCCTTCCCACCACATCAAGGTTGGCATCTGGACAATCAGACCAGGCATGCTGTCTTACTTAGTTAGGGTTTCTATTGCTGTGACAAGCACCATGACCAAAGAGCAAGTTGGAAAGGAAAAAAGGTTTATTCTGCTTACTTCCAGATCATAGTCTATCACTGGAGGAAGTCAAAATAGGAACTTAAACAGGGCTGAAACCTGGAGGCAGGAGCTGATGCAGAGGCTATAGAAGAGTACTGCTTGCTTCATGTGACTTGCTCAGCCTACTTTGTTATTGAACCCAGGACTACCAGCCCAGGGATGACACCACCCACAATGGGCTAGACCCTTTCTCCTTGATCAGTAATTGAGAAAATGCACTACAGCAGGTTCTCATGAAGACATTTTCTCAACTGAGGATCCTTTCTTTCTGATGACTCTAGCTTGTGTCAAGTTGACATATAAAACTAGCCAATACATGGGACCAGTGGGAAGAGAGTGGGTCTGGGTGTTTCACTCAGGTCTCCTTCCTGGGAGGTCCAGAGTTGCCTGCACCTGTGGCAGAAGTTCATGGCTCCAACCCGCTCTCTGTACACTTCCTTCAGGGTGTATCCACTGACATCTCATCCACCACTGCCTCTCCTGAGTCAACCCTTCTTGTGGATGGCCTTCAGCATAGCAGATCACTACAGACAGATGTCAGTCCTACCGACAGCACAGTTTCCAGCAGTAACACCAGAGAGAGAATGGTAGGGCAATATCTTCCAAATGGGGCTGAGAGGAGGAATTGTGTCACAGCCCTGTTCAATGTCAAATGGCATAAGCAGCAATTTCGGGAAAACAGAAATCAAGAGGGTTCTCTAACAATAGTCATTCCCTACAAGACACATCCATGGAAATAGTAAAGTTGCATGAAAATATTGAGAAATTAGTAAAGTATCTGACAGCAAAATCAACACATTATAATCAATACTGTGTCTAAAGGCCATTGACAAAGAGATGCTATTTCAAATAACACAATTAAAATAGGACAGCTAAGAATGCATATAATACAGGAGATAGCAGGCCTCAAGGTAACAGGCCTACTGAGATACTCTACCAAAGAGAGATAGGCTATGTTTATGGAAACGAAGATAATAATAGACAGTACAAGATGACTGACCTACTCAAATTAACCCAACAATTGACATCATTCAAATCACAGAACAATAGAGGCATAGGAAAAGGTATAGACACGCTTAGTTTTTCTTATATAATTCACTGCATGTATGCATGCTATTTTACATTCAAAAGTTAAAGTTTAGGGAGAATTCAGTATCAAGAAACTCAAGAAAATAATTTTTTGAAGAAATAGTTAAAACTGTCTCTGAGACTGCCAAATGATAAAGTAAATTAAAAAAAAAAAAACAGAAATCTACAAAGTCTCCTTTTCAACCACCTGGATGGCCAGCCTTCACTAGAGCTGTAGAGATGGAGGCCAGACTGTTTCCATAGGAGCTGTGGGAAATCTTGAGCCCTCCTGCCTCAGTTCTTAGTTCTCTACTGGGGAAGAGGAAGGAGGTAACCTGAGGAGAGTGAAGAGGGAAAGGGGGCTTTATTCACATGAAGAAGTAAAAATATTGAATATGTTTACCAGCAAAAGGATAGGAAAGAGGAGAGAAGGAGGCATACGGGGGAAAGAAAGTGCCCAGGAGATGTCCTGCAGGCTTCAGACAGGACTGCAGCCGAGAGCAGGAGTCCAGCTTCAGTTTGGCCCAGAAGAGGACCATAGCATGCTGACGAGAAGCTCGAGCGAAATAGAGCAGGTGAGAACTTACTAAAGGAACCATGTCTCCCTTTATTTCAGAAGTGAACAAATGAAAGGTTCCAAAGAGGCACTCCTCCCTCACACCGATTTTCCTTTTCCCAACGTCAGTGCTGGGGAGTCAAGTAGTAAGTCCAAGAAGACACATGGATAGGCAGAAGCAGTCAAGACCCCTGGTAGGTATTTACCAGCAGACAGGGGTCCCATTGTCTTCCAGTTTCATGCAGCAGACTGAATCCTGGACCTATGAACCACATAGGGCCTTGCACTTCCTGCTCTGCTCCCTTTGACTCTTCAAAAGTTATCTGGAAGGCAGCTCTGATTGCACAGCTCAGAGTGCCACAGAGCAAAGGAATTGTGAATGGTCTGCTTTTGCACAATAAAACATTAATCTCCCCACAGGGGGGCAACTTCAGTCATTTCTTTGCAAATGTCTTCTTCAAGGATTCATTAGGGGAAAGGGAGAGTCTTCCCATCCATTAATTCAAAGGACATGTACATACACATTCCCCTGTGTTTTCAATGAATGATGATAAGGAACACTCAAATTCTTCTTATGTTTCCAGAAAGCTTTTTTTTTTTCCTCCCAAGATTAAGCATCTGTGTTGAAGGATCTGCAAACGAACCTCACCAGTATGCCCGGCAAACAGAGCTGCAACGGTCATGCAATGCAAGTTCACAACTGCCTTCCCTTAGAAGATGGAAGATCCTCCATAAGACGGAATTGGTCCGTGCTTATCCTAATGGAGACTTGCCACCTGTGGTGTGCTCAATTTTTTTCAAATACATTGTTCTTGCAGTATAGCTGCATTCCCACGGTATCTGCACTATAAGTAACCACGGCACAAATAAACCCTTAACAGCATTGGTGCCATCTGGGGTAAACAAAGCCTTCTTAAAAATAAAATATATTTTGTGCTCAACACATATCTTCTAAGACAGCAGGAGGGGAAGACAACTCAGCACATACAGTGGCTGTTCTGCATTTAGCCACCAACATCTATAGAGAGCTTTAGCCAGTGCCTTTTATGGAAGTTAACATTTATTTCTACTTATGTGGAATGTTCAGAGTCGAAAATTCAGCAATGAGGCGAGGTTTTAAGCGTGCCCAATGCCCATAAAATGACCGTGTAAATAAAGCAGATTGGTTTCCAAAGCTCTGGTGGACAGCACAGCAGATGCTTCCTTCAACTAAGATGGTTTTTTAGGCCATGAAACAAAATTTGGCCTAAAATGATCAAAGTGAATGATTAAAGGCTTCCAGCTCCTGGATGATTTTATGCTCATAATCACCACAGGATCTCCAGATATCAGGTATGTCCTCAATAGAGTGATTCCAGGCAAACTTCTACAAGGATCTTCATAACCTCAAGTAGAAAGATGATCCCACAGATGAGCGTGGTTCTAGCCAGACTCCCTCACTGATGGGAGCGATCATACCAGTCAGTTCACACACAGGCAAAGCCTTTCCTGCTTCTGCCACCCTGGCTTCAAGCCTTAGGGAAAGAACGGGCAGGAGGATAAATACTTTCTTCCCCATGACAGAGTATATGCATGCTAACATAGAGTGACTCTTCAGTGCCAAATTCTCCCTGAAATAGTAAGGACTTACTACTAAGTCAAGACTATCTAGATCTTTATCTCCATTGTTAGACCAGCTATGTGATTTCCCTTGAGTTAAATAATCCTACTGTATTGATCATTCACTTATCAAAACTATATTGAAACTATTAAATGCAATGAGTCCTACTGGGCATTAGGCCCAGTGATTACCTGAAACTCAAAATAAATATACCAAAAGCAAATACAGACTCCCAATAAAGGAAAGAAAAGTGTGATATTTAATTTCAACATTGAATTTGATTGGATAAGGGTAGATCCAGGGCATTACTGAGGTACCTTTGGGTACCTCTGTGAGCGTTTTTCCAGACATGAACTGGATATGGGTATGATCATCCCACAAACACAGATCCTGGTCTGAATAAAAGCTGTCCTATGTGTGGTACCAGGATTATAAACATGTGTGTCAAAGCAAGCTGTTGTTCTTGATAGGATTTACCCATAGAGCTCCTCTCTATCAAGCCTGACCTCAATAGCCCATACAGCTTGCCTGCAGAAACTTTATGACATCAAATAATAACTGAAAGAATTGCCTCCTTCTTATCCAAAATCATGGGAACCTAGGGAATGATTCTGAATGTCCCATCATATTTTTCTGCCCAGAGGGTGTAATCACCTACTATACACTATTACTCATATCATAAATTTAATTTGAATGCCATCTAGGTTTAGATATGTTCTAAAATACGTTTTGATGTTATTATTGAACTGCTATAAAACTTTGGTGTCTTTATTTGTGGTTTTACCACAAGCCATCTCAGGTCAATTTTTTTTTTAAGTACACAGGGAATAAATGATGAATAAATTAGTGTACGTACATAAATAAAAATACCCAGTTTCGGACAGCAAAGGACAGCAAGGCCAGTGTGACTTCTCTAGAGTGATTATTATTCATAGGATATTTCAGTAAGGCTACCCTGTCTCCATAAGGACCACAGGAGACTGTTGAAAGACTGCAGCCTACCACTCTCCCTCCGCTTTCCAAATGTGTTTGTGGAGTTGTTACCCAACAATACCATTTGTCTGGGTCCCTCCTACCTTTAGCACTGGGGGACCTCAGAGCTGAATGAATTAGTATGTTGTTCATCCGAAAATAGAATGTGGAAATAGAGACTCATAGAGAAGTCCTGCTGAACTGAGAAGGAGACTTTTACTGTTTATCAGTTTTATTGTAAATAATGTTTAGGTGCACCAGTATGCTAGAAGAAGAAAAAACATACTTATCAATATGAGTTTATCTTTTTTCTTTTTCTGTTTTTTACATATATGTGTGTGTGTGTGTGTGTGTGTGTGTGTAGAATGCATGCACATGTAGATGCATGTGTGGGGGCCAAGGCGTATGCAGGAGTTTGTGGACATCATAGGTTGACATTGGGTCTCTTCCTTGTTTGTTCTTCACTGTATATAATGGGGCAGGGCCTCTCCCTAGGACCCCAAATTCACTGATTCAGTTAGTTTAACTGGCTAGCTTGCTCTTTGTGCATGAGAATCCAAATAAATGTGTGAGTTAAAACACTAGTGTGCTCTTCGGTTGACAGCATCCTCAGTTCCTGCTGTACATTCTTCTCAGCATCACATCACGGAGACCTTCTGCCAGGGGCCTTTAGACAAGTGGAAGAGAAACTCCTCTGAGGCTTTTTGGGGATTTTCACCTCTGGTTCAAACACACAAGCAAATGTAAGCATTCAAAACAGAATGTAGAAAAGAGCAAATGATCAGAAGAAGCCAGTTAGAAAGCCTTCACTTGGCCTCACCTGTTGCTGGGTTACCCAGGCCATGGATGTCAGTAGATTCTGACTGGCAACCCACCAGGGGAAAAGTCGTTGCAGTTTTAAGCAGGCAGATAAACCTGATTCTTGCACAGCACTGAAGTTCATAGTTCAGATTAGCAGTTCCCTAAACAATTCCCATCACACAGAGCAGCCGTCCTTGAATAATGTGACTACAGGTGTAGGCATGGCACAGACTTTGAAGACCCCTTGGGAAAAAAACTTGCCTGAGACTATCCCAAGCAGACAGAGCCCTCCAGTTAGAGAGAAAGAAAATGGGGATAATTCCTGGTGAGAAAACAAAGGCTTTCCTTCTTGTGTGATTTGAATATGCAAATGGTTTTCTACTATAGGTCAAAGTATCTGTGTTGGAATAGATAGTGAGAAACACATAAACAAATTGTGTGTATAGAAATATTTCTGAAGTACAGCTTGAGGTCAGGGATGGTGATTCCCCTAGAAGTTCTTTTATTGTTGAGAATAGTTTTTGCTATTCTGGTTTTTTGTTATTCCAAATGAATTTGAGAATTGCTCTAACCTAATAAAGAATTGAGTTTGAATTTTGATAGAGATTGCATTGAATCTGTAGATTGCTTTTGGCATGATGGCCATTTTTATTATGATATTGGTACAGTGACAGGCAGGTAGATAAATGGAATAGAATTGAAGACCCAGAAATGAACCCACACACAAAGATCAAAGATCACTTGATCTTTGACAAAGGAGCTAAAACTATCCAGTGGAAAAAAGACAGCATTGTTAAGAAATGGTACTGGTTCAACTGTTGGTCAACATGTAGAAGAATGCAAATTGATCCATTCTTATCTCCCTGTACAAAGCTCAAGTCCAAGTGGATCCAAGGACCTCCACATAAAACCAGATACACTGAATCTAAATGAAGAGAAAGTGGGGAAAAGTCTCCAACACATGAGCAGAGGGGACAAGTTCCTGAACAGAACACCAATGGCTTATGCTCTAAGACCAACAATCAACAAATGGGACCTCATAAAGTTGCAAAGCTTCTGTAAGGCAAAGGACATTGTCAATAGGACAAAACAGCAACCAACAGACTGGGAAAAGATCTTTACCAATCCTACATCCGATATAGGGCTTATATTCAATATATAAAAAGAACTCAAGATGTTAGACTCCAGAGAGTTCACACAATGAAAATAAACAGCTCAAAACGACCAATCTCATTTGATTTTAAGCTAGTAGAGAGCAAAAGCCAAGGTCACAGGATCATGATGCCTGATGGGTTGGTAGTTCTGAGAGCAGAGGATAAAAGGAGAACACACTCAGGCAGATGGTTGCTGTCAACCTACGGTCCTTAGACACAGCAGGAAGAGTTGCCAAAATCAAACTGTCAGTGAGATAAGACTATATCTTTAAAAGGGGCCAGTTCTCTGTAATCCCATTTATCCATTCAATAAGACTCAATAAAAACCTTAAAGTATATTGGATTACAAAATTATTCTAAAATTAATTTGGAAGAAAGATCAATGAAGGTGTCTTATGTACATTGAAGGGGGGAGAAAAGTACTAAAAACACGAGGTCTAAGATGTACAGGACATAGAGAAATAAAAATGGCATTCAATGCTTTCAATGCTGGGTTGTATTTGTAAAGAAACTGAAAAAAGCCACTAGAGTAAAATAAGTATAGGGGAACTGAAAGCCCACGAAAGGCAAATGTGGCAGTATTTGCATGTGTGTACACTTGCAGACTAAGGGAGCATCCGCATGTGTGCGCCCGCAGACTAAGGGAGAGGCATCTGCATGTGTGCACTTGCAGACTAAGGAAATGTTTAGTACCATCAATAAAAGCAAGATCAAGAGGAGGATGAGTCATATTTAAAGACTGCTGTGATAAGGAAATGCCCATTTTAAGAGGAATTCCAATGGGTTGCTTATTTTATATTATCCACTGGAAAATGCTGACTATGTGAGAGACAAAAGTATTTACTAATTAGACATGGACAATTTCAAATCAACTTAGGCAACTCAGAAACTTCTTTGTTGGTTGAAAAAATACAGTTTTCATACACAAAAATGCCATGGGAAAAACAAGATATTCAGTTTAACCACCTGCTGCTCCCTCCCCGAGTTTTGACATGGGTCCTGGGAATCCAAACTCAGGCATTCATGCTTGATCAACAACCATTTCGGTCAATGAACTGTCTTCCAAATTCTAAAATCTAGATCTTAAACTAGAATCAACTTTAGTCATACATCCATTCTTGGGTAGATTAGTTAACATCCTCCAAAGAACAGTTCCTAACTTTAAAAATGGGAGGGGTGTCTAGGAATAAATCTTCATGAAAGAATAATACATATGATTCCCTGGTTCAATTACCAGCACTAAATTAAAGACAACAAGAGTTGAGTCATAAGACCATCACCCTCGATAGCTATCACACAGAGTGTATAACATAGACACCGACAATAGGACTTGTGTTATCAATGTCCCCTAAAGGGTCTCAGTCAGTCTTAGCTTCTGTTGTTAAACTCATTCTCACATTGTGAACACATTTTAGTATCCTTACTGCTGGTGAAATGATGACTGATCTTCCTGTGACGATGCAAGTAAACAATGCAGAAAAATGCAAGCCTTCTGGAAAACAGTTTGATCATGTGAGTGCTTTTCAAAAGTTTCACATTCTTTATTCAGTATGCTATATCTCTAGGAATTGCTCCTTAAATAATAGAAAATAAGATCAAATAGAAAATGTTTGTCACAATTTGATGACAACAAAATCATTGCCAATAATCTAAAATCTAAGAATTTCTATGACTATATAATAATTCCCTGATATCTATCTCCTCCTTCCCCCCACACACAACACACACACGTGTGTGTGTGTGTGTGTGTGTGTGTGTGTGTGTGTGTGTGATGTGTATTCATATGTGTGGATGCTGGTGCATGCCACAATGTACATCTGAAAATCAGAGGACAACCTAGAGTATCTGCCCTCACGTTCCACCATTTTAGAGGCAGGGTCATACGGTAACTTTTCTGCTGTGTATGCCGGGCTAGCTGGACCATGGGGTCTGGGGATTTAGTCCCTGCCTTCCATCTCCCCAGTAGTGTTGGGACTGTAGACAATTACTCTATGTGTCTAGCTTGTACATGGGCTCCAGGCATACAAACTCTGTCAGTCTTCACTGTTGTACATCAGGCACCTTGACCTAATGAGCCACTCCTCGGCTTCTACGGTAACAATTTTTCAGCTTGATGTGTTTGACAGGCTGGGGAAAGCAGCCATCTTTGCTATTCACTGTTGTGAGCAGACCAAAGCCTAGCAGAGTACCTTGCACATAACAAGGGTCAATCAGTATCTAAGCTAGCTTGAAGGAGAGAATTTTAAATTAAAAAAAAAAAACAAAAGACACACCCACAAATGCACTATGATCATTATAAGAGAATCATGGAAAATTCTAGAAAGAACTACAAAATGCTAGCGATGCTGATTTGGGCGGCACTTTCTGCCTCTTTAGACCCCACTTGTCCATTATTTGTGTTAATGGATCCTCACGACACGTTTAATCAGGAAAATAATGAGTGGAAAAGGATAAAGGGGTCAAGCAGGGCAGAACGGCTCCATTACGTTCCGACCCACTGTCTGCCAGCGCTCCTCACTCCCACTGCTGCATGAGATAAGGAGGAGACAAGAACAACCAAACAAAAGGGGAAGGACTGTAAGCACATCCCAGGCAAGAAAACATTTGTAACTACACTTCCTTAGTTATAATTTCTATCATTTGGTCCCACACTCCAAGGAGACAAGAAAGTGCAGGAGACGACAGATGAAGTTAAAATGGTCCTTACTGGACAACCATAGCATCTGGCTATGGGATGGATAAGAACCCACTGATCCTGACTGGATAATCATAGCATCTGGCTGCACTGTAGACAAGAACTCACTGGTCCTGAGTGGACAACTCTAGCATCAGCCTGTGGGGTAGACAGGAGTCCACTGAACTAGGCTTATGAGCTTTGAACTTTACGTAATAAAATATTTTATTAATGCATCTTGTAATTAGCACCTTTGGTTGGTGGTTATTTCCCCTTGATCTCCATTCCTACAATAGCCGCACGCAGCAAACAGGATTGAAAAGCCAGATCATGCAGAAAGGGAGACGACACAGTTGCTCCATCTGGCTGCACTTGTGAATGAACCGATTCAATCTGTTATGACTCATAATTTAATCATTCACCTATAGAGAGGCAAGTTTGCAACCAGGTCAACAAAGAAGAAATACTTTCAGTAACTCTCACCTGCATAAACACCAATAAACTGTTAGCACAACAGGGCTGGTCCAGTTTGCACTCTTACCAGAGCGTGTTCAGGGATAATGGAAGCATTAACACTGTAATTCGTCCTTCCTTCCTTCCTTCCTTCCTTCCTTCCTTCCTTCCTTCCTTCCTTCCTTCCTTCCTGTTGTTTTGTTGGTAGTGTTGCTTTTCATTTGTGTGTTTTGTTATTTTAAGGAAGGGCCTTGCCGTGTAGCCCAGGATGAGCGCTACCTTCTTATCCTCTCATCTCTGTTTTCCTAGCGATGGAATTAGAGGCATACACCACTATGGTCTACTCACTTGCAAGGTTTGTTTGTTGCACTGCTGAAGTACAGCAGGAAGGAGGCTCAGGGAAGCAATGTTAGTCTGTGATTCCTAGGGGAAAAGTCAGAATGCTATGAAAGGGTTAAGATTCAAATGTGTGTGCATAATGGGTACCACAATGTCTGTTTTTAGATTGACCATATGCCTTTATTTGTGTCGTGCTCATTTAATTGTTCCTTTCCTTCTCACTCAAGCCAGTCATAAGCAAAATTCTGGGGCATTTAATTCAATTAATTCCGAAGAGTTCTTCAGGTACGCAGATTCCACGTAAAAGCAGGGTATGCTAAATCAAATCTTTAAAGTATTTCAAATAACAGATCTCCAAAATAGAATTCTAAGGTTTTTGTGCTTGTGGGCTTTAACTTAGTTAACTCCCACAATATAAATAAACAGCTTAAAAGAAAAGCTTTAAAAATGAATGCAGTGAAGATGACCCAGAGCTGCTAGGAGCTGCATACTGCCACCTGGTGTTCAGTGTCTGTAATGTCAGCCTCCCTTGGACAGCTATCAGAGGAGGGAATGCTGTATTTTAAAACAACTTTACCAGAGGACAGTGTGGAAACATACTTAACCTTGAGATTTCAGCAGAAAGAAAGAAAAGTCTATTGAAACAGAAGAAATCGCACATGCCATTAAAAGTGACCTGTCTTATTAAGACACATCCAAGTAGATGAGGAAATATAAAAATCTGTAGGTTTTGTTAATGAAGAGAGGAAAAGGTTTGTTTTAAGGTGGTATTTGTGTGTGTGGTAATGACACTGAATCCAGTACTTTTCCTATGCTAGGCAGGGTGCTCTGCCACTGGCCTACATCACTACCTAATGTTTCTTTGCTTGTTTATTTGTTTGTTTGTTTGTTTTGAGACAGAGTTCCCTGTTACCCACAGGTACCTTTGACCTACTGTGTAGCCAAGGACAGCGTTGGGCTCCTGCAAACCTTCCTTCCTCCATATCCTGAGTGATGGGATTACAGTTGTACAATACCACATAAAATTGACAGTTTTACACTGTGCTTCACGCAGCAAAGTATTTTATAGTGGCTGTGTGAGTACTTGGAGCAATCACCAGGACCAGAATTCAGATCTCAACACACACTTGCCAAGACCACTATCCTATACATCCCTGAAACCTCGTCTCCAAAGGTAGCAGAGACAGCGGGAGCTTAATGGCTTCAGCCTGGCTCAGAGAAGGGCAGCGTGAGATTTAAGGGACACTCTCCCTCAAAGGAATAATCAGAAAAGGACAGAGGATAGCAGACACTGGCTTCTGACCTCCATGTTCAGAACTGAGTGTACTTACACACACACACACACACACAGAGAGAGAGAGAGAGGGAGAGAGAGAGAGAGAGAGAGAGAGACAGACAGACAGAGAGAGACACAGAGAGAGACACAGAGAGACAGAGAGACAGACAGACACACACACACACAACACACACCTAAAGCTTACAAAACTATTTTTAATAAAAATTTGTAAACTCTTAAAAATACTTTTAAAAATATTTATCTGTAAGCAGGACACATCTAGTGAATCTGTGATACAAAAGTGTTTGGAACACCATTGGATGATATTAAATAATTATAAATGATATTTTAATGCTTCCTTGCAAACAGATGAAGTCTCTGCTCAAGCTCACAGGTTAACCTTGGGTTAACACGCCGCTAATCCCCAGTTTTACTTCGCTTCCCTCAGGTTGAGCAACTTTTTAAGTACTGGAAAGCTGGTCAGTGGGTCACCCCTCTCGGCTTTTGTCTGGTAGAGCAAGCAACAATACATTGAAAGTGTGAAGAACAAGTTTGCTGTGGAGGTCTTAGCCAGCCAGGGAGGAAATGTGTTTAGCATTATATTCTAGAACAGCAGTCTTCCTGCCTCAGCCTCTCAAATTCTGGGACTGTATCATGCCTGCTCAAGACCACTAACTCTAACTGCAAAAGCTTTAGTTAGTTAGTTCATTCTGTGGTGCTGGGGACTTCCCAAGATCTTTCTCAATCCAGACAAGTACTTTACTATGGCCCTACACCTTTGTCTCAAACCACTCTCAGATAGTCAGATGAGTGTTAGATGTCACCGTTGCTGTTGTTTGGGGTTTTGTTGTTGCTTTTCATTTTTGTTTTTCAAGTGCTGGATTGCTTTAAGTCAACTCAACCCAAGCTAGAGTTCTCAGAAAGGAGGAAATCTTAATCGAGAAAACATACCTCCATAAGATTAGACTATACATAGATCTGTAGAGCATTTTCTTGATTAGTGATTGGTGGGGGAGGCACAGCCCATTGTGGTGTGAGTAGTGCCACCCCTGGTCTAGCAGTTCTGGGTTCTATCAGAAAGCAGGTTGAGCAAGCTATGGGAAGCAGGCCTGTAATCAGCACCCCTCCACGGCCTCTGCAACAGCTCCTGCCTCCAGGTTCCTGCCCTGTTTAAATTCCTGTCCTGACTTCCTTTTATGATGAACAGAGATACGGAAGTGTAAGCCAAATAAGCCCTTTTCTCCACAACCTGCTTTTTGGTCATGGTGTTTGACTGAAATAATAGAAACCCAAACTAAAGCAGTTAGTTTGTCTCGGTGGTGGGATTGAACCCAGAGAGCTTCAGATTCCAGGCATTAGTCTCACCCTGTGAGGCATTTCTAGCTCTCATTCAGATAGAATTTTCATAGTGAACAATTCTGAGTGCTCGCCTTAAACGACAACCACTTAACTCACTCCTTTGAGAAATAAAATGTCATTTTCTTTCTGTGATATTTTAAATTAACACATAATATGTAAATACAAAAAACAGTGTATAGAGGTTTTTCATACCATTTAGAAGTATTTCATTGCTACTGTCACTTCAGTGATGTTATATCAACATGACTTTAACACAGCCTGCATGTTCAACACAATGTCCCTAACAATGGAAAACATCAGAGAAAACCATTGAATAATTTCACTGTTAAGTCTGATGCATAGCTTTGTTGAAAATAGAAAGGCAGGTGAGTGGATGGATGGATACATAGATGCATAGGTAGGGAGAAGAGAGAATATTGATAGTAGACAGATAATTGTTTAGATACTCAAGATGGTAGACAGATAGATAATTGATAGATAAATGATAGACAAAACTCCTGTTTAAAGTGCTATCTCTATCCCCATGATAATTATCAATTTAAACAATCCCCAAAGGAGATTCTATCAAAGTTCTATGATTTGAGAAAATCACAATCTCCTTTACTTACTTGCTTACCCCTCTGCATGGTCCCCAACATGCCATCAGGGCCAACACACAACGTACCACCATACAACAATAGTTGCGTAATGCAGGGCAGACTTACTCCTTGTCTCCAAATATGCCTCAAAAAACAAGTTTGAAAAATATTACTTAAGAGTGCTGCACTGTGCTGTGATGACACCCATGGGTCAGCAAAATTACAGAGACAACAGGAAAGATGTTAACTCAAGCCTCCACAGCCACAGACCAGCCTTGTGCAGATTAACTATAAGGAGATACCCACAGGGTAAAAGATGACGGCCACCAGAGTGCCTTGGATAGAAGACAAGTCCTTCAACAGTCATAGACTGACTAGTCTGTGATTTAGTCGGAATGCCTAAAACATCATAGTATTTCTTTTATGTGTGTATATGTATGCGTGCCTGCATGGGTTTTATGTGTACAATGTTCATCTAGGTATCTGAGAAAGGTCATAAGAGGGTGTTAGATCCCCTGGAATAGGAATTAAAAGCCCTTGTGAGCTGACCAAAGTAGATGCTGAGAATCAAACCTAGGTCCTCTACAAAGCACTGAGCCTTCTCTCCAGCCATAGGCATTTTAAAATCATTTCTATAAAAGATGAAGCATTGAAATACATAAAGAGGATGAACTGAGATATCTTGACTCCAATGATGGCTATGCCTGAGATTTTGGAATCTTCCTTTTAAGTTTTCCACTAAGTATCATTCCTAGGTATATAGGACAACTAAATCTTTGAAACACAAAGACTGCATGAATCTGACATGCGAAAACTCAGTTATAGCATTGTTCTTCAGATTTATCTACTAAGAAATGCTTATGCTGAAATTATGTATTGAACACTTTGAATATTAAAGTGGAATGAGAGTCTGCTAAGGGTTCTCTAGTAAAGATTTCTAAGCAACATGCAAAAGGAGAACAAAAATAACGTGGCTTTTGGAGTAAGTTCCTTCCATCGGCCTTTAGAGAGAGCAATCAGTTACTTCAAAAGAATAAAATACAGAATATAAAAAAAAACATACTTTGAACATGTAATTACATGTTCAAGTTGAAAATGCTGTATGAATGACAGGCATTTACTCCATGCAGATTATAAAACATATGAAACTTGTCTCTCTAACTATTAGCACCACTGAGTGGAAAAAGCAAAAAATGGCAGACACTCAGTAAGTAAGCATTTTGCTTACTAGTTCCAACTTTCTCCTGTTCGGACTTTGTGTTTTCCGATGCTGGATGCTTACCTGGAGACTGACGTCTACTTGGTTGCTAAGAGATAAGATGAATTGGCAGCAGTTCCTGCCGGTCACGGACTTGCCTTCTAGGATTTTGCCTGAAGGCCATGGAAGTTAACCCCTGCCCACGTGGGGACTAGCTGACTGGTAACCAGAAGGCACTGCAAGGTTTCAGAAGGGGAAGTCAGGAACTTTTAAATTTGCATAATGTAGAACAAATAGTCAGCTTCTCCAGAGTTTAACTTCACTTTCCATTTCAGAAAACTAAGATGCAAATGCTCTGTCTTCTAACCAAAGCTGACTGACTTGTCCACAGTACTAGGGCCGGATAGTATTTTGACAGAAGAATCTTGTAAGATTTAAAGTCGTTCAACTAACTAACCTGCATCCTCAGAGCGGAGCTGAGGCCAATATTCTAAGAGCAGCTTCTGCCCAGAACTCTGATGATTCTTTACATGTCTTGAGGGTCAAGACTCAGTTTGTCAAACTGCTCTCACTTTGTCAGAACAGAGCCCTGTATCAAACACCCTAGTGGCCATCAGTGTATCACAGATAAATATTGATTTACCTCATCGGTGAGTATAGGATTTACAATGCTAAAAATCAATCAGAAAATGTTCCCCAAAGACAGAGCTTCTAGCCAATCATCACAGTCACGTTTCATAACCTTTCAAGGACAGTCTCCTAAGTCACCATTGAGAGGAACTCACAGAAGAAAAAAAAAGCATTCTATATTTTCTATTTTTTCTTTTAATGAAAATAGTTTTTCCTACATAATATTCTGATTGCATTTTTCCCTCCTCAACTCCTAAGAGATCCCCTCCACCTCCTCCCACCTGAATTCACACCCCTTCTGTCTCTCATTAGAAATCAGGCATCCAAAGGATAATAATAAAATAAAATAAAATAGGACCAAAAAAAATAAATAGAAGAAAAAGCCAAAAATCCCCCACAAAATATGCACAAGGCTCAGAGACACACATTCTCTCTCCCACCACAGGACGTTCATAAAACACTCCCTTCCTTCCTTTCTTTCTTTCCTTCTTTCTCTCCTATTTTTCCCCCCTGAAGAAGCATTTTAACTTACTGCAACTCCTACAGGTTTGCGTTTAAGGCGCGCGTGCTGAGTCCAGAGGCACTGATCAATTACTGTGATTCCGTGTCAATGTTTCCCTGGAGTATATCCCAAAGAACAGGAGCTAATGCGTTTCCTCCCGCTGAGCAAGCTGGCAGTGCCCACTTGTCTAAGCCTCTCCTAACTCTGCCTCTAGCACAGCGTCAGGCAGCCACTCTGTGGCTGAGTCTCTGAACCAAGTCTGATTGATATCATCCTGATTCTAGATCTCATTAAGAAAATTCCTGTGCAAGCAAGGTCCTCTAAATGAAGATGTACGCCTATCAAAGGGGCCACCTAGTGCCCGTCGTAGGAGAGATGAATTCACCCCTGTCTTTGGTTCTTTCGTGTATTTTATAGAGCTACACTTTTATAAATAACTTCTTTCATACTAAGGGGAAGTGTAAGCAAAATGTGTAATGCCCACATAATGACCTCAAATGTCATTTTAGAAAGAGTGAGAAAGCGGGAATCAGGAGAAAGAAAAGCATAAAGTAAGATAAACAAAGAAGACATTCTACATCATAAAAGCCAGTGTGACAGAATGTCCCGCAGGGTTTCCCTGGTAAGTTGGTGCTGCTGCGGGAGCCACATAATCAACTGAGCGTCCTTGCCCTCAGGAAACCTCAGTCCGCTAACAGCGACTGCCACCTCTTTCCTCTGGGTTTTTCCAGTAAGTTTTGAGTGGCTGCAACTATCTCATCAATATGCACATCTGCACCTATAAAGCTTCTGTCTTCAAACAGAAACCACTGGGTGTCCTCAGGGGCAGAAACCACCTCCCCAGAGGAAAGCAAAATCAGAGGTGGAGAGGGGCAAACACAGGTGTTTCTAGTTCTCACATCACCTAGAACTAGCTGGTTGCAGCCCTGAAAGTCCATCCCAGCCGCAGGCTCCTGGGTTTACTCAGGCTCCTTGCCCTGCCAGAGAAGCTCAAGGAGGCTGTAGTGCAAATCTGAGACTCCAGATGATCCTCTCATCACCCACTCTTACTTTGAAGCCCCGATGTTCTGACTCCTTCTTGACTCTTCTTTGGGGTAGGTAGAACCGAAAGATAGCCTAGGGGAAACAGGCTTGGCTTGGGGGTGGGGGACAGGAGTTGCTGAAGGTGGGGCTAGATATAGCCATGGAAAGTGTGCTCTTTAGTCGACTGTGATCCCAACATCCCTTCCGAGTCCTAAGGACCAAGACCACTTCCTCTGAAGCAGGCGGCAGCCAGTGCCTGGGACTAGGGTTGAGAAGCAGCCCCTAAGCACTCCCAGTCGCTGCAGCATCTTTTAAGGACCCAAAGAAGGGACCAAAACCTGGGTAGGTCAGCTGGGCCAGAACTCAGTGTCACCTGGGGGTTAGAACTCGTGTGTGTGTGTGTGTGTGTGTGTGTGTGTGTTCACGAGTGTGTGCCAGACGGAGCGAGCTCCACTAGACAGTAATCAGGGTCACAGGGGTATCTCCAGCAGCCGCCCCCTGTGAGGTAAGGCTGAAGGGATGATCCTTGCTGTAAGCTGGGAAACTTGATAAGAAACACACTCAGACAGGACGTACTCCCCCCCCAACACACACACACACACCACCACCACCATCCCGAGCTGCCCAATGCTCACGACCACAGCCTCCGGATTCACCCATCTTCACCCTCCGCACCCTGCAAAATTCCCTCCCCGGAGCCCCAGAATCCCAGGCAGGATGTTACCTCTTGCAGAGGCTGAGTAGGGGGCGATAGCCCCAGCAGCAGACACTTTTCAGGATGACTTTCCTGCGTTCTCCAGTGAAAGCGTGTGCGCCCAAGCAGAAGCTGTAACCTGCTATTTATAGCGGCGAGCTCAGCACCCGGGGCTGGGAACCCGGAGGGTGGTAGCGTGCAGGGCGCGAGCCGAGCCTCCCAGCTCCGGGCTCCCGGCTCCAGGCTCCAGGCTCCGCGTTGGCAGCTCACGCTCCGCCCGCCGCCCCGCAGCGCGCGCCCGGGAGAAGTTGCTCCTCGTCCGCAGCTCACACGCCCCCTGGCACTGTCGCCACGTCCCCACCCCCAACGCCCTGCCCCTCTTCCTCGTCGTCGTCGTAGGCTCACTCCCTCGGAGCGGTCTCCTCCCAATGTCACCAACCAGCCACCAAAGAGGAGCAGCGCCTGTCTCGCAACTGGTGCAGCTCGCCTTCCTGCCACAGATGGAGTTGGTGGCCCGACCACACAGCTCGAAATGACCACAACACGCTGCTTCTGTTTACTGACACCCGCCACTCAGACTCTGCGCTGTCTCTGGGGGCAGCTGCCCATCCTGGGGTGCAGGATCACAGGGGCGAAGCGGGGATGGCCCAAGGCAGCCACAGTGCGACCCGGACAGGAGAAGAGGCTGCAGAAGAGGGAAATGTGAAAGGACAGGAGAAGGTGGCTCAGACTAGTCCCCACTGACTGTCCCCAGGAGGAGGATTGGGCGTTAGAAGAGTGTGAAGCGCTGTCCCACCTTCTGGTGACTTCTGCGTGTCACGGTCCTGAGAACTGCTTCTTCCTTGCCAGTGTTTCTCCCTAGACCCGGGCTGAGCAGACCTGGGCACAGGGGCAGCCCACAGCCACTCCCCACCTTACAGAGTGGCTAACGCTCCCAAAAACCAGGCTCGTGCCTTTGACAGCCTGGTTGTGTGGAGACAATCCGCCTTCGGTGTGTTTGAGGTGTCAGAAAATTTGGGTGTGTAATCACGCTGTCTGGAAAGAGACTGAAACTCCCCCACTTCCTCGCAAACAAGCCCAAGGGGTGAGGGGTAACCTGGATAGTCCGGCCTATGGGGGTGGGGCAAATGGTTCTCCCCATCTGCGCCTTACAGGTGCCACCTGGTGGCTTTCTTGGAGAGGTTTGGACCACTCTGCTCAGAGGTAATCCCAGAGCTTACCCACAAAGGCACAGTAGTCCTTTATCTTTCTTGCAACCCTTTAAACTGGCATTCTAAATAAAGTACAAACGCGTGTACACAAGTGTGACATTTGTCAGACAAAGAGCCTGGAATCTTAAAATTCAGTGAAATCAATTTGGGTTAAGGCAGTGCTTAACAGTATTACAGTATTACAAAATGGGAAGCTGTGTCTGCCCCCAGCTGTCACCCCTGCTGTCACTGCCTGAATCCAGACATCCATTTACTTCCCAAGTATTTGCTACTAGACATTATCTTTGTGGTTGAGGGCAGGGAGTTTGATGGTTTAAATTTTATGTGTGTGTGTGTGGGCAGGGGTACGGGGAGTGCTAGTGGTGGTAGGAGGGTGTCTTTGATTGACTCTGTTGGTTGATTGGGTTGGTTGGTTGGTTGGTTGGTTGGTAGGTAGGTGGGTGAGTGGGTTGGTTGGTTAGGTTGCTTTTTGATAGGTTGGTTGATTCAGTTACTTTGGTTAGTTAGCTGATTTGGATGATTTGTTTGTTTGGTTGATTGGTTTGGTTGGTTGGTTGTTTTGGCTGGTTGGTAAGTTGGTTGGGTTGATTCCTTTGGTCAGGTGGCTGGTTTGGTTGGTTAGTTCATTTGCTTGGTTGGTTGACTGGTTTGGTTGGTTGGTTGGTTGGTTGGCTGGTTTGGATGGTTAGTTTAGTTAGTGGGTTGGTTTAGTTGGTTGGTTTGGTTGGTTAGTTGGCTGGTAGGTTGGCTGACTTAGTTCTGTTGGTTGGTTGGTTGGCTGGTTTGTTTGGTTAGTTCATTTGCGTTTGTTAGTTTGTTGTTAGTTTGTTGGTTGGTTGTTAGTTGGATGGTTTGGTTGGTTGGATGGTTGACTGGTTTGGTTATTTGGTTGATTGATTTGGGTTGGCCAGTTGCTTGGTTGGGTTTGGTTGGTTGATTGGGTTGGTTCATTTTGTTTGGTTTGGTTGGATGTTTGATTGGTTTAGTTTGCTTTTCAGATATTTTGTTTAGCCTCTACATTCCCAGAGCTTAGAGTGGTATTGAGCACACCATAGTTCCAACAAATTTCTAAAGACTAACTCAAAACCTTGTGGGTCAGAATCTGTTGCCTGCCTTTCACCCTAGTCCCCGAAGCCCTACCTTGAGGGCTTTCTCTCCAGTTTATTTCTGTTCTGGACAGCCATCAAGTCATCATAGGTGACTGAAGGGGAGGAGGGGAAGTGGGATTCTGAGGACCAACTTGACCCTGTCAAGTTGCGGGTCACTCTTGAGGAGTTTGCTATGCAACTGTAATGCATCTAGTTGCCTGCCATCTTCACACAACCTACTGGAAAGATGGTGCAGATCATCTGCTGGCAGCAGTGCAGCGCAGAAAAATACACAGAATGGAAAACAAGGAAACCGGGATCCAGAGCTTTACCTCACCAGAACTGCCACTAATGCATCTCTTCTCTGGCTTCAGAGAAATGTTAAGTGCAAAAAGAAAATGGAGCCCTCAGACAACGAGGTTAGATGCTGCCACAGAAGTGTCAGACCCAGTAAATTGTTCCCTCTAAAACAGAGTTGTCAAGCAGAATTACTGACCAGACAATAACACTCAATGTGAAATGCCCCTAGAAAGCCCCAGTGTGATTAAAATTCAGACACAGGTCATTCTGACTCTGACCAATCTCCTTCACAGAAGGATGTAGCATATCTGTGTAAACCAACTGGAAAGTTTAAAATGAAAAGAGGGGAGCATTTTATCAGATCTGTGTACCACACAGATTTTAAAGGTTCCCACCAGCCTAATGTGCACCTATTTTGGTTATTTGGTGGCACTTTCCCTGCTTGGGTCTGGAAGATTCCAGAGCTTCTGTGCTTTAAACTCAGTCAGCCTCTGATTTCACAAGCCCTGGAGTTTCAGGCTCTTGTGCTCCTGAAACTCAACTCCATTTGCCAGGGAAAGATAGAATACTTTCTCATTTCTTTTTGAAATACCTTTATAGAGTCAAAAGTTAAAGGTGATTCTCAAGAGTTAGCATGCCCCCTAAAGCATTGAAACCAAGCCAAGGGCCACGAGTCTGGTGTTGCACCTCCTATGCAATAAGGTAGTTTGCTCACTTTCCATTCATATATTCATTTTCTTTAGAGAGTCCATGTGTGAGCATCTATATTCTAGCACTATTCAAAATTTCTCCTGAAATACACCATCATGTGTGGTATCAGGCTTTGTCCTTAACCTTAATTATCCATTCGTGTTTATGATACTCAGCAAAGCAAGTCTTTGGTTTTGCTCATTTTTTTCTTATACTGAAAACAGATTCTTTTCTCATACCTTTAATCATATCCTGATTATAGTTTACCCTCTCTCTACTCCTCTCTGCTCCTCCCTACTGGATCCACTCCCTTTCTGTCTCTAATTAGGAAAGAATGGGCTTCCAGAGGACAACCACCAAATAAAATATTTGACAAAATGAAATATAATAAGATGAAGCAAAAACTACCATATCAAACTTGGACACAGCAGCCCAACAGGAAGAAAAGAGTCCCAAGAGCAGGTACCAGAGTCAGAGACCCATTCATTCTCAGTTAGGAGTCCCATAAAAACACTAAGCTAATAGCTATAGTGTATATGCAAAAGGCCTATTGCAGGCCTGGGCAGGCCCAGTGCTTGCTGCTTCAGGCTCAGTGAGCTCATATGTGCCTTACTTGGTTGCTTCCAAGGGCCTTTTCTCATGGCATCCTCCATGTTCTCTGCCCCTGAGAGGAGAGATTCGATGGAGACCTCCAATTTAGACACTCTCTCTGCATAATGTCTGGCAGTGGGTCTCTGCATTCATTCCTATATGCTGTCAGAAGAGGCCTCTCTGATGATGACTGGGTAAAACATTTCTCTACAAGTATAGCAGAATATCATTAGAAGTCATTTTATTGAGTTTACCCCAGATCTTTCCACTATCTAGTTTTTGGTTAGAGCTGTGTTGGGTATGGGTTCTTTCTCATGAAGTGGGTCACAGATCAAATCAGACATTGATTGGCTACTCCCACAAGTTTTTTTTTATATAGGCAGGACAGATTATAGGTCAGAGGTTCTGTGGCTGGATTGGTGTTATTTCTCTTTCAATCGCCTACAGAACGCGTTCCCATACCAAAGAGACTAGAACATAGGAGGAAGAATTCCAGATACATACCAGCTTGATTTCTCCATGTTCAATGAGTTGTGCAGGTGTTGTGCTCATCAGCTATGGGGCCCTGCTGTCCGTTGGTGGAGAGCATCCTTTTGTCTTAGCAATAGCCTGGGTTGTTTGGGGGTTTCCATGGAACCCTCTTAGCCAACAACTCAATTGAACGCACTCTGGTCCCACCAATGGAAGCTTTGCCTGGTTGCAAAAGATGACCAGTTGAGATTCCATAGCACCCATTGCTAGGACTCCTCATTAGGATCATTCTCACAGTCTCAGACATTTTCACTGCACTCATTTTCACACCATTCCCACAATGCCCTTCCCCAATCCCGGGCATCTCTCTCCAAACTCTCTCCCTCCACCCCATCCCCAGCCACCTGATCCCCAGCCACCTACACCCAATCCCACCTGTCCCCAGTCTGCCCTTAATATCTACTCTATTTCTCCTCCTAGGTAGATCCATGTGTAGAGAGAATCTCTTATAAGCGCTGTCTGCCAATGAAAAAAGCTGATGGCCAATGAGCTAAGGCAGGAAATAGGATTCTAGCAGACATCAAGAGAATAAAAGGAGAATCGGGGAAAGATTTGAGAGAGCTGAAAAGAGATGGAATGGTCAGGGAGACAGAAGTAAAGCAGCAGGAAGCAGCAGTAAACTCAGAAAGATGCTAAGGGAGATGATGAGAGAGACGTGAAGGAAGAGGCAGACCAGGACTGAAGAAGAGGTAACTAACCACATGGTAGACATAAAGTTGTTTAAATGGCTTAACTAAGTTAGTAACTAGGGAGGCAATGAGCCAAACCCTTGTAGCCTAGGCATTTGATAATAAATAATTAGCCTCAAAGTTGTCATTCCTAGAGTCAGGGCTGGAAAGAAAAAATGCATTTAAAAATTATTTTAACATCCATGTATCCCCCACTAGTGTTCTCCTCTTTATCTGGTCTCTATGGGTCTATAAATTATCAGTTGGTTATCATTTTCTTAATGGCTAATATCCCCCTTATAAGTTAATACATACCATATTTATCTTCCTCACTCAAGATTTTTTTTCTAGTTCTTTCTACTTGCCTACAAATTTCATGATGTCATTGTTTTAAAAAGTTAAGTAATAACTCCATTGTGTTTCTTATTCAGTTTTCTCTTGGGAGACATCTAGATTGTTTGCAGTTTCTGGTTGTTATGAATAAAGCTGCAATGAATATGGTTGAGCAAGTGTCCTTGTGTGTGACAGGATGAACCATCATTTGGGTATATGCCCAAGACTGGTGTAACAGGATCTTGAGGTAGATCAATTCCCAACTTGCTATATTGATTTCCCTTGTGGTTATAAGAGTTTTGACTCCCATCAGAAATGAAGGTGTGTTCCCCTTACTCCACATCCCTACCAGCATGAGCTATTAGTGATATGTGTTATTAATCTTAGTCATTGTGACAGGCAGAAGATGGAATCTCAAAGTAGTTTCAATTTGCATTTTCCCAATGGCTAAGGATGTTGAACATTTCTTTAAATGTTTCTTGGCCATTTGAGATTCCTCTGCTGAGAATTCTCTGTTTAGATCTGTACCCCATTTTTAATTGCATTATTTGGTTTTTCAATGTCTAGGCGGGTTTTTTGTTGTTGTTCTTTGGATATTTTGAATAATAAACCTCTATATGAGTAAAATCTTTTCCTATTCTGTGGACTGCTGCTTTGTCCAATTTGACAGTATCTTTTGCCTTACAGAAGTCTTTCAGTCTCATAAATTCCTATTTACTAACTGTCTATCTTAGTGCTTTCTGTGTTCTGGTGAGAAAGTCTTCTCCTGTACCAATGCATTCAAGGATACTCTGCACTTTTTCTTCTATTAGGTTTCATGTATCTGGTTTTTTGTTGAAGTCTTTGATCAACTTAGACTTGAGTTTGATTCAGGGTAATAAATATGGATCTATTTGCATTCTTCTACATGCAGACCCACAGTTTGACCAGCACCATTTCATAAAGATGCTGTCTTTTTTCCAGTGTGTGTTTCTTGCTTCATTATCAAAAAATCAGAGTTCATATGTGTGTGGATTTATATCTGAGTCTTCAATCCAATTCCATTGATCAACATGTGTTTTTAATGCCAATACCATGTTATCTTTAATACTGTAGCCTTCTATTACAACTTAAAATCAACTACCTACAGCAACTCTTTTGTTCAGGATTGTTTTAGCTACCCTGTGGTTTTGTTTTGTTTGTTTTGTTTTGTTTTTCTTTATGAAGTTGAGAACTGTCCTAAGATCTATAAAGACTGTTGGAATTTTGATTGGAATTGCACTAAATCTGTGGATTGCTTTTGGTAGGATGCCCATTTCCATTATGTTAATACTACCAATCCATGAGCTTGGGAGATCTTCTGACATCATTCTTCAAAGACTAGACATTTTTGTCATACAAGTTTGGTTAGAATTACTCCAAGATATTATTTGGAAATATTGTGAAAAGTTTTGTTTTCCTGATTTCTTTCTTGGTCCATTTGTCATTTATATATAGGAGCGGTCTCGTCCAGTTTGTTTTTTAAGTTAATATTGTAAATTAAATTTTGTTAATTAATACTCAGATAATCTTATGTATGTGTATTTAAGCTAACAGCAATATTATTAGAAATAAAAACTTGGCCTAACTTAGGCAAAGAGGGTGAATTATTCTAAAATAAGTTAATGATCTCATGGAAGCCAAGAACAGAATGAAGCGAGGCTTTGGGAAACTGAAAATAGATATTCCATAGGGACTTCCTTCCCACTTCACTCTCCGCATCAGTACCACCAAATCCTAATCCAGTCTGCCAAGGATAGTAGCCATGTTACCATGTCAAGCAACAACAATGGCAGTGGGATGGATAGGAGCAGCAGACTGGATTAGGAGGAAAGGCATGTGAGTTGTCCAATGAGAGGAGGAACAGAGTCTGTTCCTCTGCTATTAGCTTCTCTTCCTTCTGCTTTCTTGAATACTGTCACAACAGGAAGTAGGAAGTGGAGAAGAGCAGCCCACAGAGTGCTAGGGTCCCTGTGTGCAAGTGCATCTGCTTGTCCGAGCAAGGAGTGAGATCGAATGCTTCTCATTGTTGGTGGTGGCCCTAGGGTGACTTGTCCCAAGAGAAATCCCATTTTATAATCTCCTGGTATAGGACTCCCTCCTGGGTAAGCTTGAAGAAGTAATTAGAATTTTTACAGACAGTTTACTTTATTCTTTTCCATGGCAAATTAGATAAGAGATGTTTTTAAAATGAAGCATGTGTAGTATAATTTTACATTTATTGAAGATAAATATTCTGCTCTCACTTTGCATAATATTTTCTAAAACCGCATGTAAATTACATATTTCAAATTCAATCATATTTCAAATATAATTAGATGGTAGATACTAATATTCCTATGGTCATAAACACATTTGGGAATTTGAAGAGATCTGTAGACTTATTCTCCAGAGGGCAAAATATAGCTGACTCCTGAGCATGTGCATGTGTTGACAGTGGGGTGAGAGTTAGCATTTTTTTGAATTACAGAATTGTGGGTTCTATGCATCTTCTCTCAATCATCCCCACTTGAAAAGGAAAAAAACAGAAAACAACTTGAACAAAGCGTTCAAAATGCCAGTAAGTGTATGTGTGACTATGTGAGACCAATCCCAGCGTGCTCCACTGCAGTAGGGATGTCATAACTATGTTGTGGCACATGAGAACGATGTGAGAAGCAGTTCCTGGGCTGTAAGGAGGGAAAGAACATGGAGATCCCAAAGAGATGGAAACTGTATGCAAGATGGCTATCTGTATTTACTAAGGCTACTAAAGAAAACACAAAACTGGATAGATTAAACAAGGAAACATTTCTTTCAGAGTTCTAAATAATGGAACTCTGAGATCAAGAAATTTGAAGCATTGATTTCTTTGATACTTCTCCTTGGCTTGTAGAAGCCACTTCTCTGGGCACCTTTCATGGAACCTTATGCTTTAATTTCTTCTTCTTAAATGACACCAAACACATGAAACAAAGGACCTCTTGAATGGTCTACCTTTTACCCAGTAATCCTGATGAAGACTCTATTTTCAAATATTTTCAAATATTTTAAAATAGCTACTGGGAAGCAGGGGAAGGAGCACAATTTACCCATAATCTGTAAACAGAGCATTGAACTTCAGAGTCAAAGGAATATAATATGAATCCTGCTTTATGTGATGATAACCCAGGGATAGAAGCCCAGTTTTCTTTTTCTTTTTTTTTTTGAAAATTTTAGTTTTTAATAAGAAGCTGAGCGTGTAACTGTGTGCAAACTGAAAACCTGTATACTCTGTACTTATCTGAATCCTCCAGAGTTTTGATCCCTGATGTCTGTGTGTTACCTAGGTGATGAGGGGAGCTTGGAGCTAAGGGGCACTAGGAAGCTTGAGCATTGGTTAGAAAAGAAACCCAGTGTGGTAGGAACCCTTAAAAGGAAGCATTATGTCGCATATCAATAAAATATGTTGCTCAGCCAGCTGCGCGGTGGTGCCCACCTTGAATAGCAGTGCTTGCTTGGGAGGCAGAGGCAGGAGGATCTCTGAATTTGAAGCCACCCTAGTCTGCAGAGAGTTTCAGGACAACCAATACTACATAGAAAAACCCTGCCTCAAAATAAATCACTAAAAATAAACCTGTGGCCCATCTGCTGGTCACCTCAGAATGGCCTGTGACTACACTAGAGCCATGCTGCACTTCATGCAAACATATGTAAAGTCAGCTCGTCAGAAAAATCACAGGAAATACCATCATCATCCAGGGACATCCCCAATGTCACAACTCTTCAGAAATCTTCCCTGGAACACTCCTCAAGCCATTCTAGAGTTGAGGAAGCAGAAACAACTTTAAGTGGGTAAATTGAAAACCAGCGTAGACTTGCTTTACAGAGAAAACCAAATTATGCTTTCCAAGTACTAATAGTGTCTTATGACAAATTAATTTTATGGAGGAAAGAGTGTCTTCTGCAATTTCAACCCATGATAAAGACTCTGCTGATACACCCTACATACCATGCAGCCCATAACTTCTCAAGGAGTGCTCAGTATCTCTGAGAGGTTCTATGAGTTCAGATTAAGAACATTTGTCCAAGGGGATCTATTTTGTTTAATCCAGTTATAGGAAGACTTTTTATCTGGATCACACACACACACACACACACACACACACACACACACACACATATATATATATATATGTATATGTATATATATATAAATGAATTATTTGAACTATATGGTTAATTTTATCTATTTAGTCTTTGAAATTTCATGCATTTATACAATGTATTTTGATCATATCCTTTTCCTATCCCAGATCCTCCCCACGTATTTCCCTCCCAACCTCATGTCTGTTTATAATCCATTGAGTTCAATTAATGCCGCTACGTGGATGGTGGATGTGGGGTCAGCTGCAGGAGCATGCGCAAGCTGCCAGCAGTCATCTCCCAAAGAAAGATGACTCTGCCTCCCTCAGTATCCATCACTGCCAGTCACTCCTCCGTCTCTGCTGGAACTTTCAACTTGCTCAATCTTGGGCAGGAACCACAGTTAATGTGAGTTCATGTGTGTAATGGCCATGCCATACCCAATCAACAACAGGAAACTTTAATTTTTTTTAAAGAAAACCATGTCTATAAATTATAATATAATAAGATACATGATCATGTTTAGTAAATCCCAGAAAAAAAATACTCACAAGTGAGAGGATTGTATGCAGTCACTGGCCAGAGATTGCTCTACTCAAAGACTGGGCTCTTCACAAGGAACACTGTTTTACTGCTTCGCTTCAACAAGGATAGAGCTATTATTTTCTCACAAAAGTCATGAAATGGGAAAACATCTAAATTAAATGTTATTCTTCATGTTCCCATTTCAACTGCCTTTTATTACATAATTATGTCACTGGTGGCATAAAATTGAGGAGAAACTTATGTATCAGACATATTTCAAGAAATGTTTATAGCATCAGGGAGATTGATGGGGGAAGTGAGTTCTTTACAGAAATATATTACTTTTGAATACTTTATTGCATTTCATATGTAAATATATCATTTTTCTAAGAACCTTGACTTTCACAAATTTCTGTGTATCCAATAATCTTGTCAAATTACCACCCTTGATCTATTTTTCTAGAATCATCTATCTGTATATGGAGAATCATGGTTATCTCCTGATGGTCTGGTTTATCTGTGGCACAGACACGAATACCAGAGTGAGTCAAAACAACTGAGGCTACCCCCATTCTTCAATGAAACTGCTGACTCAGGTGAACTCACCTCAGGAAAACTTGGTTCATCAAAACAAAAATTGTACTCCTGTATCAAACAAAGCCTCACTCACAATGCTCTCACCCATAGCCTGCCTGTGCTTTAACAATTGCCTGCTAATGGTGTGTCTGGTTCCTCTGTCTGTCAAAAGGGGCTGGTGTTTGCTACCCCCAGAGACTGGCTTTTCAAGTCCCTAGACTCTGTGAGACACTGTGCTGGTTTTTTTTTTCAACTCAGAAATTCCTTTGCTGAGACTGATATGATGAACACATAAAGAAGGAGATCTTTTCCTCAAAAAAACCTTCTAATACATTTGTTCTATGTTATCTATTTCACCATTTCCTAAAACCTGGCATTTGGCATGGAAGCATTATACAGAACCTGGGAAAGATGGCATGGTTTCACAGACACCAACTGAAGTGGGTACCACATGGAAGGATGGTTTACCAGAGCCTGTAGTGAAATTTCTGTGCAAAACCTCTTCTAGTGCCTCCTTCTTTCCAGTTCTCTCTCTCTCTCCACTGTCTTCTGATTTCACCTAGAAAACAGTCAGATAGACAACCACTAGCAAAAGTGGATTGAATGTAGTGGGTGGGAGGAGAGAAATGGAGAAGGCAAAGCTTCACTTTCATCATTTAGTGTGTTTAAAGTTGATGTCTCTGAATGTCCTAGTATCAATTCTCTGCAGGGTTTTCTCTAACATAACTATTTACTGAGTATCTCAGCCACACAAGGTACAGGAATGTGGAAGCATAAGGATAATCACAACATCATTTAACTGAAAGATCAAGACAAGGATACAAGTGACCAAATAGGTTCAGAGCCAAGTGATGGACTATGTACCAATAAAACAATCTAAAGAACTGGAAACCTTAGGAAGCAGGAGAACCCAAGTCTAATTGGAAAGATAAAAAATAATCTTCATGAATTGGATGGTGCTTGATACGGTTATGATATCAAGGAATATAATTGTCAAATATCCCACAATATGTCTGAGCAAAGGCTACCCAGGAACAACTCACACACCCAGTGTCATTTGTACATTTCCTTCTTGAAGACCATTGGTCCCCATCTGTGCTGGTCTTAGTTTACCAATGTGTCTGCATAACCAGGTCACAGGTTCCTCCTGGAAACAGAAATCCTATTTTATTTTATGTAAAAATGCAAATCCTCATTTTCTAGAAAAAAAAATTTAATTAATTTTGACCAAATTGGATCTAGTTTGAACCTCTCACTAACACTGCCTTAGATCTCCTGCCTGGGTAAGGCTTGCTCAGCCACTGCCTACCATCCTTAGATGGTATACATTTTCCTGAGAACTTGTATATATTCCACAAGATGGGTAGGAACTTTGCTCCCCTAACATAGCACACCCAGCAGACAGCTTTGTCCACTGATACATGTATACAATGATGCCACATCATTATGAATGTAGAATCTGAGAAGTTCCATCATTAGAATTTTTTAAAATGGGTCTCAAGGTTCCTACAGATTATTTCCAGACAATCAGCTTCTGAGGGGAAACAAGGATGACCATATTCATTCTCTGGATTTTTCTCATCCTCATTTTCTGACCTTTCTCCTCTCACCATTTTCCACTTTGTTGTTCTATTCCCTAAGCCTTTCCAATTTCATAACCTTCACTCTCTGGGGTAACCATTATGCTTCTCCTTCTCACAGAAGTGAAATCAGAGCAAATACAGAGAATCAGAGTTGCCACAGGGAGAAAAATTCATCTGAGTTATTTTTTTAAAAATTATCCTGTCTTATATAATAGAGAAATAAGAACAGGCAGTGTGAAACCATTAACTCACTGAAGACTTGAAATTTCAAAGTAACTTTGTATATATACTGGTGTGTTCATTTCTGCCATATATTCCAAAAAGCAGAGGGGAACACATTTCTCTTTGCAAATAAAATGTAAGCTTATTAGAGAATTGCCATAATATCCTCTACAGTAAAAGCTGAGAAATCATTACAGATGGCTCAGAAATGTTCTCTTGAAACACAGCACTTATAAGCAAATAGAACCATTTGAAACATAAGAAAAACACAGAAGAAATTCACCAATAAGAAAAGACAACCATTTCATTTGGTCTAAGATGAAGAAGCAGTTTTCAGGACAGACTTTCAGCCTCATAAATGTTCTAATGGTAGCAAATGGATGAGTCCCTTTATGCTTTCCACAAAGCAGAAGATACTTGAGATCATCAGTATGTTCTTGTTTTGCACCAAAAAAATCTTAGATGCCTGTAACATTGACTAGTTTTTACAAACTTGATAAATAAGTTATATCACAAACAGTTGAGGAGCACCATCTATTTCCAAAACTTGAGCATTTTATCAAGTTTTCCTAACAGAGGTTTAACTTGAATCATGTGTCAATTTTTAATAAAGTACTTTGATGTGTTTTGTAATGGCAAAACAAAGTAAAAATGATCCTACAGGGACTCATAGGGAAAACAGTGGGGAGAGACAAGGAGTTCTCTATGATGATGAAAAATGCTGACTTCATTCTGGGTCTGACTCACTATGTAGAAATGACTATATCTCCTGTAGGCAGGTTTTGAACCAGATTTAAGCACAGTGGGTAAGGAAGAAACTGGATTTGTCTCTTTAGCTAGACAGTAAAAGATTTGGGGAGAATTGGAATCCAGGATGTATCCTGAATTCTGTTGTCAAACCATTTCTGGTTTAGAAAAAAGACCACTTTCTAGCTACAGCTTCATGTGGCCACAACAGAGTAATCATTTCTTCAGCCATCCTCATGTTAGAACAGAAATCCTATCCATGCATAAAGGGTCCACCTTTGGGACCTAATTGCTAGTAAAAGGCTGTAGTAACATTTTTGCCATATGAGTTTCAGACAGAAGCAAATGTTAATACAAGGCATTCTCTGTATCCGTCAATTGCATAACTATGACCACAATACCTAAGAGACCAAGTTAAATGGGAAAAGTTTAATTTTTCCCACCATTTCAGAGGGTTTCATCCATGGTTGGTTGTCCTAGGCACTAAGGCAGAGGAGCATCATGGTGATAAGCACATGTTGGGGAGGAACTTCTTCTCCTCCTGAAGGGTCAGAATTGTAGACAAAGACGGGCAGGGCTGGGGCAAGATACTGTCACAGACTTCTTCCACAACTCCTACTTCCTCCCTGGTGTTTCCAGAACCTCTCAAAATAGAGTCACCACCTGAAGACCTAGGCTTATGAGCCTGTAGGAAACATTTTATATGCACATAATGAAAGATGGGTCCATCTTGGTTACTCTTGTGAAAGTACCTTATATCAAGGAATGGCCTTAGAAGTAGTCTAATATCTGTGTGCCTGCACCTGCTCCAGGTCATCCCTTCCCACATTCACTCCACGTCACAGTAGTCTCCAGTACAGATACAGGAGCTTAGTCAGCCATGGCTCATGCTGTTTTTCCTCTGAGTAAATAAGATGGCAGCAACAGTCTGGAAAAGAAATGTTGGAACCAAAAGATGCTTGGCTGTGAGGACTGTCCAAATGGAAGAAAATGAACAGAATATAAACTCTGTTGTATCTAAAATAGAAAGAGGTTCAAGCTTCTTCTATGACTTGCACATTTTACAAAAGTGTAGTAGTAGCTATAATGAACAGTAGTGAGAGAGTTAGTGAACAGTTCAATAACAAAACATGGCATCTGGTCTACCTCGTAGGTTCCTTCTCTGTTTTCATTACTATTACTAGGGCAGTAGTCACCTTCTACAGGGTACCTATGAGTGGAGAGATGAAGGAAAACTTCAGCTTTGGTGCCTGTGACCACTGTTTCAGTCTTCTCTGAATCTTTGGTCATTAAGACTTCTCGGCAGATTTCATCATCTCTGCTTCTATTTAGACATTCCTTTTCTCCTCCTACCACTGACAGAATAAGATCTATTCCCCTTAGTCTAAATTACAATTCAAGCCATCAGGCTAAGATCATTAAAACTTCTCCTGTAGAGAAGAGACCCTCTTACAGCAACTTAACTTGTAGGTGGCTGCCCCACACATAAGTAGGCTAGTTTTAGATCAGGCGTCTAAACTTATCCAGGGGTTGTAGAGGGCAGCCTGGCATTGTTTCTGAGAGCAGGATGCTGCAAGCTGGGGTTTCAACTTAAGAGGAATGCTGGGAACCAGGCTAGTAGGGATGCTTGCTAAAAACAAGCCTACCATCAAATACCTAAGATAAAAGTAATTGGTGAGTGCACATATCCACATAGCAAAATGTTTCTGCTAAAGGTCACAGAATCGAAGAGAGAGATTCAAGTACTTATAGCTACAACAGCACTTAGAGATGGGGTTAAGCCAACACAGCATGGAAAAGTTGAAATTCTCGCCGTTTAGGTCAAACTCCTAATACGTTGTTTGTTGTTAAGCTTTGCCTTTCTAAAGTAAGAAAAATGCTGCCTACTCTTTGCTGTGCTCTTTATAATAAAGCATGAGGTTGTGGCTTTTACTATTGCAGAGACAGAAAACATACTGCTTGAAATAGTAAACCACAGCTTGATTGTTTCTTGACAATCTATATTCCAGAGAGGCTGAGGTTTATTTATGTTAGTATTGATGACAGGCTAAAATTTTATTATACACAAACCAATTTAAAATGTTCTTAAAGTGGACAAAAAAGATAAGTCATCTCTGCTTGCTCAATTACACAGTTTCCAATGATTTCAGAAAGCTTTGTTTATATTCCCATGGTACATAATTGTTTATATTACCTGTAGGCAGAATTTTCCTTAGGAATCTGGGGTACACGATTAATGCTAAAATTTGACTGCCTTATATCTGTGTCAGACAATGCTCGCAGTCAAAATAGCTTACTGGTGAATAGACTCAAAATCAATACTTCAAGTACCTAATTTTGCAAAGCCCTGGTTCCTGGACCCTTGCAGCTGAGCTATTTGGTGTGTCTGCAGTGTCAGCCCTGGTCAGTTCTCAGAGTCCTCAATGAGAAGAATGTGAGGACAGAACAGGAAAAGCTAGAGTCTTCGAAGATGCTCACTGTTCACTTGCCCCAAAGCCTGTGACTAGCCTCCTAATGTCTCCATTTCTGAAATTCAGGTTCTTGAAAATCAGCTGCATGTCCTGGGCAGACCACTCAACTTACCTGGAATTAATTTCATTGATAGAGAAGAGTGTGTCAAGATATTCACGAAACACCCCACTTTTTCCTTAGGCCCTGTAACCCTAGAATTGGAAGAATACTATTCTTCTAAGGGCAGGATAGTATTCCAAGGACCACTGAGATAACTAAAGTCCCAATGAGTGAATCAGGAGTTAGAAAACCACAACCTGGATGCCAAATCGAGCTAGCAATCTCTCTTGTATGAGTTTTGCAAAGGCAAGGCTACCAATTGTTCTTGTACCTCCTAGTACAAGGAGGCCAGTTTTAACTATGAAAAAATTGTTTAAATAGGAAAGCAACAGATATGCAACAGAGACTATATGTGGTTTGCAAAGCCTAATGTGTCTATTTGCCTCTGTGGAGGACGACTTGCCAATCCCTGAACTAATTTGTCACCCAGAGTAAGAAAAATGATACAGCCTTTGGCTCACAGGTGTTTGTGCCAACTGAAAGGAAACAGATTCTGTGGTCTTTTGGGGGGTATTAGAAAAAGAGCATTTGCCAACTTGATAACTATATATTGGGTAACAGAATCTGGGCTCACAGGCTTCAGAAGACAAGCTACATATTGGGCCACACCATCAGTATGAGTCACTCTCTTATTGTCTCTGATAAACCACTGACACTGTAACTGTGACCCACCTATTTTGTCAGTGCTCAAAAAGAATTGTGAAACAAGGATCTAAGACCTGAATGTGGTAGGAAACAATTAGGAGGTACAAGAACAATTGGTAGCCTTGCCTTTGCAACTGTCTGAGAGTAACACTGAGCCCACCACCCCAGCAAGTGTGGGGCATTGATCTGGGAAGCACTTTGAGCGCAGAGGCTTCCATACATCTTGGCTAGAGCTTTCACTCCATGGACACAGAAGCAATATAGAGATGCTGAAGAATGTGTCTATCCCAGTTACAAGGATGGACACTGGGAAAGTAACTGGGGGTATATTGGCCCATCATAAGGCAATCCCAGACCATCCCCCATTTATACTTCCTGAACCCAGTAAATAGTGGACCACAGCTCATGCTGGTCTCCTGGAATAAACACAAGCTAGAGATTGTGCTAATGATGTCCTGAGATTTGAGGGGTTCATTGGCTGTTAGGAAGAAGCCTTGCAGTACATAATTACATCATGCCATAGGGTACTTTCTCCAGTTACAAGCCTTCTTTTTTAGGAGCTGAGTCTGTGGGACAGTAGAGGGGTTATAAATCATAATTCCAGTTCCTTGGACTACCTAAAGCTTTCTTATTGCTTTGATCTTACTTTATAGAGATCAAGGGAAGAACAGACTACATAGCTTCTCTTTCCATCCTGGGAACCTCTAATCAGCTAACCCCTGCCAATGATCCCTGTCAATCAAACACTGTAACCATTGCTCAAGTCCAACTGCCTATGATAATTATGTCTGCCTTCCTTCTGCCACTGAACCCAACTCCCTGGTACTTTATCACCAAAGAGAAGTCCAAGTCCTTTGGACTATAAAAGACAGCCACTCTAGATCTCGGCGACATTTCTTGGCTAAAGTGTTAGCTTCTTGAAGAAGCTGCCTCTGGCTCCTGCATTGGGTTATAATCAGATGTAGATAAGTAATTCGCACATTATCATTATGTCCCAGTATTTCTTTATCTTTATATTCATTTCTCTACATGATCCCAAGGAATGATTGGCAGCATAGCTCTAGCATCAACTAGCACTGCACCCACATTTCTATGAAATGCTTTGAGCTGTTCAAGTGAACATATTGAACCCAGAATCTCTGGCAAGTACACTCAACACAAACTATTCAAGCCGGTCTAAAATTACGTCTTTCCCTTCATCGGTTAGAGTCATTAGAATCTGTCCTCACACATATTCCAGGTTTCTGACATAGCAAATGAGCAAAGCCTTGTGACTGTTTTTGTTGGGTAAACCTTTTCCCTCGAGCTCATAATTTCTGTTTGCAGCAGTGCCAGTATCCTGGGAACAGACTTGGATTACTGAATAGGAGGAACATGACGGGGCAGGTAGAAGACTGGCTTCTTGGTATGACGGTGCTTGTGGGTCAATTTGACAAAATTAAGAAAACCTAAAGAATGAGTAGATTATCACTCAGGGTGTCTCTGGAGAAGCTCCTATGTGAGTGAGTACATACAGAATTAGTCCCCCTTCTGTGTGCATTTGACCAACTTGCACCTGGGAGGGAGGGAACAGAAAGACAGAGAGGGCACCACTTTTTTTCCTTTTTCCAAAGCTCTGCAGCTGTGGGAAGTCAAGACCTACAAGAGCAGAATACAATACACATAGGACTTAGACCTTATATTTCAGACTGGAGTCTACATCAGCCAAGGGCTTGCCTTGAGCCGTTATACAGGTATCCCAATCTCTCTCTCTCTCTCTCTCTCTCTCTCTCTCTCTCTCTCTCTCTCTCTCTCTCTGCCTTGAAGACAACTTGTCAGGAACCTTATTAGCTTCCATAACTATGAGCCATTTTTTCTATTAAAGCTACTTTCTAGTCTGTCTGTCTGTCTGTCTATTTGTGTGCATTCACCACAGTCCACCAACTGCATCCTATTGGCTGTCTCTGGATGGTGCTAAGCAGTCCTTCATTCTCCCCTTGACTAGGAATCATGTAGGGGTCATACCTTCTGGATTTCCTTGGATCTTAAGAGGATTTTCTAAATTTCTGGTTTAACTGAGGGGAGAATGTGATAGAAACAACTCCAAGGGCTGGGGACCCAGATTGATTACAATTTTTTTCTAATGGGGAGAATGAGCTAAGTACCAACCTTCTTTTCTCTCTGTTTCATGACTGTGGAAATTCACCTCACACTTCACACCACCATAATAAACTGTATCCTCTCTTAAACTGTGACCTTAAGTTTCTTTTTGTCAAATATTTGACATTTGGCCACACTACAAAAATAAGTGACCAGTATAGCAGGTGAGTAAATCTCTGAAGTTTAAGGTCATCACAGACCTGTCAAGATAAAAAAAAAAAAAGGATCAGTCTCACACAATGAATGCTTTTGCTTCTTTCAAAGAATCCTGACTGGTATTTGAGCTTTTAAGAGTCTCAGACATTTGAAGATCTGTCCCATGTGCGCTTCACTTTTCTTAGTCCCATTCTATCCAGTAAGTGGCCCAACACTTGAGTTAGAGATCCACCCTGCCTTGCAGATCAGTTCAGAAACAGGAAGAATCACATTCTAACTGTACTTCTGCATTTTTCCCCTACTAGGTCAGCACAAACGATAAAGAAGAGACTCCCTAAGGAAGCACAGAGGCTATTGTGGTTATCTGTCCATGCTTTATGAAAAGAAATTTACATTGTGGTTTATCTTTTTAACTTCTTTAAATTCTCTGAGAAGATTGGGGAAAAAAATCCCATCCTACTTCAAACACACACACACACACACACACACACACACACACACTCACACACACACTTGCACTTTTCAATTTTTCCAAATAAATTAATTGGGAAGTCTTATCTTTAATAGGCTTCTTATTTTAAATAATCTTGGGTAAGGATTTATGTTAATACAGAATCACAGGTACCACAGTCCATTTTATAAGGCTAACAAGATCTTATTTGCCTCCAGTTCAAGCAACTGAGCCAACCTCTTCAGAATCTTATTTCTTTGAGAGCCGATGGCTTATAATTTCTAGAGCCAGCAACCACTCCATTAGGATTTAATAAAGAACAAAACATATCCTCACTTGTGTCAACAAAATGTAATTTGTTTTATGGAGTATTCAATGGCTTATAAAACTGTTTACAAACTAAAGACTATGCTTCCAGGAAAAAAAGAAAATCCCAAATCATGATGCAGCAATCCCCGACACAGGATGCTGTTGCCCTGTGATATGCTTGCTATGATAAACTATAGCCCAGAACTGTGAGCCAAAGTAAATCCCTACTCCTCTAAGCTGCTAGTTGTCATTGTTGCTATCATTATTGTTGTTTATAACATCAACAGGAAATTTAAAAGGATAAATCACTAGGGAAATTTAAATCAAAATGGCAAAGTAATGCCACCTTATCCTTATTAATACAACAACTACCACAAAAGGAGAAATAATTATAATTATGAAACTGGCTGGTGAATCAAAACAAAAAAAAACAAACTACAGATCTCAATTTTATGGAAAGGAAGAAAGGAGGTGACTTGAGGAATGAATATAGTCAAATACATAATTATTTGAATGAAAGTGTCATTATAAAACCCACAAATATGTACTATGCACCAATGAAAAATTGAAAGAAGAAAGGAAAAAGAAGATGTGAGCAAGGCTGACGACTGAAGTTCAAAGCATTGACACTTTGGTCTGTCTGCAGAAACATGTGCATCGTACTCCATTAATTCCCATTCGTTTTAACTTCTCTGTTAACTTCCACTAATTTTTCAACTGGGTTACAGCATGCATAAAACAAACTTCCCCATCTTAATTATGTTAAGGAAGTGGTTCATGGTACTGAGCATTTACATTACCATTTTAACTATGCCACTCTCTATCCTCACAACTCTTTCATCTTACTGAGACTCCGCCCATTAGACAATACTTCCCAGTCTCCTCTACCCCATTCTGTCTTTGATCACTTGTGATATTGACTCTCCTAAGTTTCTTGGATGCTTCAAGCAATCCTTTTGTGATTGGCTTATTTATTTGGCTCAATGAATTCAAGACTCATAACGTTGCAACATTTGTCAGAATCCATTATTTTTGGGGGTCAATAATATTCACTCATGCATATGCCATGCTTTTCTTACCCAGTCATTCATCCTTCGATACTTGGATGCTTCTATTTTAGCTTTCGAGAATGATGCTCTTATTCAGCCTAGTGAATAAACATCTCTTCCTGCCCCGACTTTCAATGTTATGGCATCTAAACCCAAAATAGTCAGACAATATAGTAACTGTTTTAATTTTTTGAGAAATTACCATAATTTCTTCTACAGTGCTGTATCATTGTACATTCTGACCAATAGTATACAAGAGTTGTAACATCTACATATTGTCATCATCACTGATTTTCTACTTTTCCTGGTAGTTGCCTTAGTACTGAGAATAGGGTGGTATCACATCATCATTTTGATTGGAATTTCCCTAGTAATTCATGCCTTTATTTCCTATTGTTATAAAATACCCTGACAAAATCATCTTGTGGGAGAGGGCTTACTTCAGCTGGTAGTTCCAGATCACTAGTCATAGAAAATAAACCACCTCCACATAAAACCAGACACACTGAAACTATTAGAAAAGAAACTTGGGAAGACCCTGGAGGACATGGGCACAGGGGGAAAGTTCCTGAACAGAACACCAATAGCTTATGCTCTAAGATCAAGAATTGACAAATGGGACCTCATAAAATTACAAAGTTTCTGCAAAGCAAAGGACACTGTCAGAAGGACAAAACGGCAACCAAAAAAGTGGGAAAAGATCTTCACCAACCCCACATCCAACAGAGGGCTAATATCCAATATATACAAAGAACTCAAGAAGTTAGACCCCAAAGAAACAAATAACCCTATCAAAAAATGGGGTACAGAGCTAAACAAAGAATTTTCACCAGAAGAAATTCGGATGGCCGAGAAACACCTTAAGAGATGTTCAACATCGTTAGTCATCAGGGAAATGCAAATCAAAACAACCCTGAGATTCCACCTCACACCAGTCAGAATGGCTAAGATTAAAAACTCAAGAGACAACAAGTGCTGGCGAGGATGTGGAGAAAGAGGAACACTCCTCCACTGTTAGTGGAATTGCAAAATGGTAAAACCGCTCTGGAAATCAGTTTGGCGGTTCCTCAGAAAATTGGGCATGTCACTTCCAGAGGACCCTGGCATGCCACTCCTGGGCATATACCCAGAGGATTCCCCTGCATACAATAAAGACACATGCTCCACTATGTTTATAGCAGCCTTGTTTATAATAGCCAGAAATTGGAAGAAGCCCAGATATCCCTCAAAGGAGGAATGGATACAGAAAATGTGGTATATTTATACAATGGAGTACTGCTCAGCAATTAAAAATAATGAATTCATGCAATTTGTAGGTAAATGGTTAGATCTGGAAAATATCATCCTAAGTGAGTTAACCCAATCACAAAAGAATACACATGAAATGGAATCACTGATAAGTGGATATTAATGAGCCCAGAAGCCCTAAATACTCAAGGCACAATTAGCAAGTCAAATGACTCCCAAGAAAAAGAAAGGAGAGGACCCTGGGCCTGAAAAGGTTGGATCCTGTTTTGTAGACCCAGAACAGAGAAATCGTGAGGGGGGGATGATTGGGGAATAGTTGGGGGGGGAGAGGAATTATGGGACATATGGTGGGGGGAAACGGAGAAAGGGGAAAGCCTTTGGAAAGTAAACAAAGAATATAGAAAATAAAATTTAAAAAAAAAAGAAAATAAACCATAGTGACAGAAACTGGTCACAGTATGTTGATAACAAGGAGCAGAGGACAAAGAACGTATGCATGTCAAGTCTCAAGTCTCTTCCTCCACTTTTACACAGCTAGAGTATTCTTTCTAGGGAATGATGCCACCTATACTGAGCCAGTCTTCCAACCTCAAATAATGTGATCCCCAAGAGACATGCCCTCAGGACAACCTAGTTTAGATAATTCCTCATTGAGACTCTCTTCCAAAGTGATCCTAGGTTGCATCACATTAACAATTAAAACTAATTATCATAACTAGTGATGCTGAGCTTCTTTCTGTATGCTTATTGGTCATTTGTGTAATGAATATGAGTACATCTCCAGATTTTATTTGTTTTTATGTTTGATAATTTTTCACCACTCATTTTAGGTGAAGCCTCTATGAAGGCATCTCTCTGACAAAAGATAAGTCACAGCAGAAATGGGCATAGAATAACTTTTACCTCACTAGACTATGAAGCATAAAAAGGCACACTCAAGGTGCCTGGGCTCAGTTCTGAATGAGGCAATCTGCAACATTGACTACAGCCATCTCCTCAGGGCGTTAGGTTCCCTGTGGCTGGAATTGTGCTTCATACCATTTCCACGCACCAGCCTTCCCTCCTGTCTTGCAATGTGTGCCATTCACCCATTAGATATCACCCAAAGCATGATCTGGTATCAAAGGTCTTCTTCAGTGTGGAATACCATTATGACCCCCTTTGCATATTCTTTGAACATGTTTTTACGCTTTCAAGGGTGAACTTTTTCCTACCCTTAGGCTGTCTCCTCAAAACACTTACTCTATAAAAGGATCTAGAACTCTGCATAACTATCCCCAGTGCAATTTACCTGACATATTATTATTAAATCCAGTAATATTTTCAAAGTGATTTTTAAAGACATCAATCTAAATAGATCACTGTCTCATTTTTCTTTTTAAAAATGTTTGTCAGTAACAATTTAATAAGTGTTTGTTGCAGTTTCCCCTTCACCCCATCTAGCTCCCAAATAATTGAGACTGTGATATTTAGTTAACAAGTTTTAAGAGCACAATAACTGAGCAATATTACTCTATTTTAATCCTTTAAGCTAATCTGGCTACCTTCCAGTCAAAATCCCAGTAATACCTTCACTTTAGTACTGATCTGCCTCTCTGGGTTCCAGGTGTTTTCCCATGGTGTCTCCTGAACTCTCTCCTCATGGTGAATGCACTCTTCCTCTCTTTCATTCCTCCATCCCTTTGCTGGAGGAAAGTCTATCCCTATTCTCTCTTCTCCTCAGTCATTAATTGACCAGCTTCTTTATTGACTAATCAGAGAATAATTGGGGAGCGATGTTTTGCAACTCAATTTGGAGACACAGAAATCAGCATAAAAGGATAATCAACACGATGCAAAATAACATTATGCCTATAATTTTTCATGCTTTGATTATATTCTTCCATCTTCCAATACTTACCCAGAACCTCCCCACCTTCCTATCTCTCCAACTTCATGTGTTTTATCTCTTTAAAAAAACTTTCTCTGTCTTTCTGTCTCTCTGTCTCTCTCTGTCTCTCTCTGTCTCTTTCTCTCTCTGTCTCTCTGTCTCTGTCTCTGTCTCTGTCTCTCTCTCTCTCTCTCTCTCTCTCTCTCTCTCTCTCTCTCTCTCTCTCTGAAATCTGCTTTGCGCTGGTCATTAAATCCTGAGATATGGTTGATAGACCCACTGGAAGGACGCCATTTTTCATCTCCCACCAGCTAGCCAACAGCAGTTACTACTCAGGAGCTCAGGTAAGAGACCTAAATAATGTCTTCGACTTCCCTTTCATAACAGGCAGTGTTTGTCAGTATTTTTTACTGATTCAAGTATTTCCTCCTGTTCCCAAGATAGTATTAATTGCATTGACCAACTATTCTCACTTAATCACATTTACCTTAATTGAGTAATTTCTTTCCATCTGACATCCATGACTCTGGAGGCTTCGTGTTGAATTTATAATTTTTCTGAAAATCCTATACAATTATATAACATTTCTCTATGCATAATTATTTCAAATATTTTTTCTATCATGAAGTGAAATTTATACTTAGTACATAATTTTTAAAGATTTATTTTATGAATGATTGCTTGATATATGTGTACACCTGAATACTAGAAGAACACATCAGATTACATTACAGATGGTTGTGAGGCACCAAGTGGTTGCTGGGAATTGAACTCAGGACCTCTAGAAGAGCAGCCAGTGCTCTTAACTGCTGAGCCATCTCTCCAGTCCCCTGTATATGAGCTGTTACACTGTCGGTAAGAGGGTTTAACAGGAGCTTTAAAAATATAACCGAATTGCTAAACCCTTACTGGCACATCACAGAATTTTATTCTTAATCTTTACACAATTTAGATCTAGTTAAAAGCTACATAGGCCCAGAACTCTGGTTTGGTTTCCTGAAAGAGTTTGGTTGGTTGAACTGTTACTTTTGCCACCAAAAAATATGCATTTTATTCTAAAACAACTATTAGTCCTTTTGTTTTGTTTTGTTTTGTTTTGTTTTGTTTTGTTTTGTTTTAATTTAGATTTTTGGCTCCAACATGTAGTTTCAAAGTTTCTATCTTGGATAGGTTGGAAAATCGGTTTTATGTAGATGTGTCTGACACATTTATTTCTAAAAATAAATTTTGGATTGCTCCCAGGTTAGCCTTCTGAAATTGCATAACTTTCACAAGTTATTAATACCATACAGAATTTATCTTCCCATGTTATTTTTAAAAATCAATATATTGTCTTTCCCACTAACACCATCATCCCTAAGTCACCCTTTCATTATTCTCTGAAGGGACCCTGACTAGGAGAAGTATTCATTGACTGTCTTCCAGATGGCCATAACAGGAAGCTTAGGCATCTCGATAGCTCCCAACACCATACTCTGACCTTAAGTAATCATTTCTACTTATTCAGAATTTATTTAAGATTATGATCACATTGTTTTCCAAACTATATCTTTATGACAGGCTCTGAATTCCCACATGTTTAAACAGAGGTCTGTGTGTGGTCAAGGCTGGCAAAATCCATGCCTTTGGTACTCTGCAGCCTCTTTTCATGATTGATGATTATTGCAGCTGGGCTAATTACACCACGTTGATACCAGCTATTTCGAGCTATTTTGAGCAACCATGGTGAATCCCAACAACTGAACTTGCCTTCCTAAGAATCACTGTTTCTTGACCTATAGAGACACACAGAGCAATCAAATTCTCTCTGATCTTCCATATGGACTCTTAGGTCCATAATTGTATACATCTAAAAAAATTATTACATCTGATGCTCAGGAAGCCTCACAAAAGCTAAGTGTGTGGAAATATTGCAAACACCACTCATTCAAAAGTCAGATGCAAGATTGTGTCTCCAACAAATGGCAAGGAAGCAATAGCTGAGATATGTCACCATTGTGGTTACCTAAACATGACCTGAGCACTGGCATTATCAGTAGATATTGTGGCCCAAGGGGGTCTAATAGGGTCCTACTCTAAACAAAACAACTACAAGCAACTTCTGATTGGGAGAAAAACTAGCTTCTTACAGGGTTGAGCTCCCAAATGGTTATTCATACCGTGTGGTCAGCCCTAAAATTATAGATACAAAAGCCACATTAAATGAATTCAGGTTATGTTTGTGTATTTCTGCATAAATGTATATGTAACACTCACAAAGCAAAGAGGACATCAGTTTGGAAAAGAAAGCAGAATGTGGGAGAGGGCAAGGGAAGGGAAGGAAGGGGGAAGTAATGCTGTTATGGTTTAATTTTTAATTTTTAACTTAAAATGGGGACCAAGCAATGGTAGGTATGGAAGAAAAAACAGATCTGGGAAGAGCTAGAAAAGAGGAAGTAAATGTGATCAAAATACAATGTATGAAACTATCAAAGAGTTAAAAATAGCTTTTAAAGTTAAGTTGAAGTGCCAATATTAAACATGAATTTAGTTTTATATATAGGCAAGTTGGATCAGCCAATATCATTATGCTTATAAAGTTGATTTATTATCAGATGGATCTTGGCCCATTATATATATATATATATATATATATATATATATATATATATATACATATGTGTGTGTGTGTGTGTGTGTGTGTGTGTGTGTGTGTGTGTGAAGTCTTAAGGTTTTGGTCATTTTACATTTAAAAGTCAGGTTTTGAATGATTTTTTTTTTTTCAGTTTTGAAGCCTGGGTCCTATCCATAGGAAGAGAGAAAAACTTTCACACACTTTGGTGACTAGTTCTCTAGTGACTGGTCATAGAATTATGTGTACATAGGTGTGCATGTATGAGTGTGTGCATGAGTGTATGGATGTGCATGCATATTCATCTGTGAATGTGCGTGTGTGTGTGTGTGTGTGTGTGTGTGTGTGTGCATGCTGTGGATAGCTTTTGTGTTGCTTATATTTTGATGCTAATTTTGCTTTCCCAGGAGGAGCTGTGGTCAAGGAGTGAATCACATACACAGGTGACTTCTTGTGAACCTTCTTCCCATCTTAACTTGTAAAATAAAGTCTAGCATCAGAGATTGGGCAGTGGAAGAGAAGGTGGAGCTGAAAACTTTGGAGGAGAAGGAGGAGAAGAAGAAGAGAGGAAAATGGAGGAAGAGGAAGATGATCATGATTCTGCCTGGCTTTAAATAGCCACAGGAAGCTATGAATAGTATAAAAGGATAGAATAATTGGGATAACTTGTCTAGTCTAGGAGGGCTCTAAAATTATTGTGTGAACACTTTGTGACTTGAGAATTTATTGATATATAAATCTGACTGATTAATTATAAGCTTTTGAGTTTTGATTTACTGGGATAAGGGATTTGTGACAACCAGCAGCAGGGGGTAGATGACTGAGAAGGAACAGGCAGCTCTGAAGCAGGGGAACCAGAGCTGAGAAGACTGCGGACTGGAGCTAGCCAAGAGGCAGTGAGACCGCAGGTGGTGCCATTGTTTTCGTTATCTCCTGAAATGTGTCTGTGTGAGAGAATGTGTCACTGTGTGTGCAAGCTGCTTAGAACCACTAATGTTTTAAAGACAGGTACATTCAAAGCTCTCCTAAGAGGAAGCATTACCCAAGACTCTTGGCTAGCCAGATGTGGGTGAGTCCAGTCTTCCCTCAATAGCTGAACACATCTACTGCTCTATAAGCTCTTTACCTAAAGTAACTGAGAAATGAGGCTCCTCATGAGTGCCATAATAAAAGGTCAAAGTGCTTCATTCACATCTCAGAATCAACAGCTCTCTAAGACTCCTAGCTCTGTGTCTTTGCTAAACAAAACAGCTCCAGGGTAGCAATTTTTAATTATAAGACACAAGCTTTTCCTGATGGCATTTTGGCTTTGAGACATTAAATAACCTGTCCACTAACAAGACACAAAAACAGCAAAAATGTCAGTTTAAATGTCACATGGGAATCTACTTAAAGGTACACAAAAAAGATGAAATTGTATGCCTTATGTAAATAATGATTTATGTGAAAATATGTAAACTTCCTTTGCTTTCTCATTGTGTATCTGAAGACAAGGATGGCACTTTTTGTTGTATATTGAAAACTGCTAGTTAATGTTGATGTGCAATTTTTTATTCACAACACTTTCAGAATAAGTTCTTAAAAATAGAAAAAGAGACCTGCTACAGAATGTCCTAAAGTTTGTATAGGCCCTGTGTGAAATTTTTTTATTACACTAATAGGATATATTTAATGAGGGAAAAAAATAAAAGATTTCTACTCACTGAGGCAAAGTCAGTGTCCTATTTTCATTTCTACTGCTGTGATAAAATACTCTGACAAGAGCATTTTATAGGACAAAGGTATTTATTTCAGCTTAAAATTCCAGTATATAGTACATCATTGTAAGGTGCAAGCTAAGGATTTCAAACAGATATTCACACAGAATCCACAGTCAAGAGCAGAGAGAAATGATCACACACATTGCTTATGCTCAGCTCAACACCTATATTCTTATATAATCCTGGAATTCCTGTATAGGGAATATCATTGCCCACAGTAGGCTGAGTATTCCCATATCATTTAACTTATTTAATAAAATCCCATATAGACATACCCACAGGCCAACCGAATGCAAACAATCCCTCACTGAAACTCTCTCTAGGTTGTTGAGTTGATAATTAAAGTTAACCATCTTAATTAATAACTAAATTTTAGAATGATACATCAGAATAAGCAAGAATGGAGTCCACCAATAAATTATTCTATGGTATTTAAAAGGATTGCTTTCAACTGCAAAAATATTAATAAGCATTAAGAAAATTCAGGAGGCCATTTGAAATTAAAATACCCGGACATATTTACTATTTGTACTTTGACTAATTTACTGAATTGCTAAGTGGTTCTACACGTGGCATCTAGAAAGATTAAACTCCTTTGTGCTTTTGTTTTGTATCAGTACAATCACCATAGTAATAGATCTAACACACAAGGTCGTTTGCAGCCTGTAGCAAATCTCTAGGGATGGACTAGCAAGGGAATAAATGTTAGCAAGTAGACAGAACGCTGGGATCAGATGGCCTCAACTCTCACAGGAAGAAAGTGCAGCACTCCAGAAGCACAGGATGTTTGTTATAGGGAGCTGACTAATGTCTTAATTACTTTCTATTGCTGTGAAGAGACACCATGACCAATGCAATTTATAAAAAAAAAAAATCATTTAGTTGAGTACAGTTTCGATGGTGAGTCTGGTGAGAGGCAAGGTGGGATATGGAAACAATAATCATGAGGCAGAGAGAACACTAACTGGGAACAATAAGAGTAACACACCTCTTCCAACAAGGCCACACCTTCTTATCCTTCCCAAACAGTTTCACGAACCAGGGGACAAACATTCAAATGTATTAGCCTATAGGGGCCATTTTCATTAAAAATCACCACAACAGAGGAGCAGGGTTATATATAAAGCTGAACAAAAGCCAGGGTTTCTACATACAGAAAAACAAGGAGCCAGGGTTGTTAATATACAGCCAGATCAAGAAGACAGGCTTAGCTAGACTACGTAGGTGCAGCCTCTGCACAGGAGCAGTTTTCAGGTAGCACATGTCTGGAGGGAGAAAGCTAAGGTCTACAGTTCCTATGCACACTGCCAACATCAACAAATGCATCAGACAGAGGCTTTGCTATTTCCTCAATCTCACCCTGGCAGAGGGGTAGTGCCTAGAGAGAATACTTTGCCATTTCCGTCTGTGTCTGAAATTAAGGCTCTCGATAAGGCTATGACCATGTCAACAGCACACAGTTACTCAGGAATTCACAAATAGGGTTTCTTTTGCTCCTCACAGCCATTCATGGAAATAAGTTGTTCAGGAAAAAATGGTAAATAGGAAGAGTACAATTCATGATGCCTCTAAATATTACCATAAGGTTTTCTCCCCCATGTGTTTCTTATATTAATCATTTATTAAACTTTAGGGAGGACATCAACTTAAAAGCAAGCTCACAAAACTTTTGGACATTTGGGAAGTATGAAAATATCTAGAAATAAAGTTACAACTATGGTTAAATTATCAAATATAACCACCATATAGTTACAGGAACAGTTTAAAAGCCACATCTATTCATGAGATCTCAAATCCCTCAAAAGAGATAAGAGACTAAGAGATATAAAGACAGAGAGAGACATAATGCATAAGAATAAAATGTAAGAAACATGTGAAATATTTTCACAATAAAAATTGCAAGCATTGATAAATAGAATTTCTAAGTTATTCAAAATGAATTCCATGTCCATTTACTAAAATACTCAATAGAATCAATGCTTATCAAAATTCCACAAACTAGATTCAAAAGAAAGAAAATATCTTTGCTATAAAATGGATTATATTATAAAAGAAAAATTAGAAATCAAACAAATATTACAAGTATGTAAATCATATATAAACTCCAAAGTTAGTTTAAAATCAATTTCCATGTGTATATGGTTTTCATTTGGAGGGATACTTAATTTTTTAGGAAATAAGCAGAAATGGTTATTGTACAACACTATAATTATTCTAAATGTTATGAAATATTTTACGTAAAAAGGAATAATTATATGGAAACATAAATTAGGCTCTAATAAAAGTTATTTTGATTGCATTTCAAAAAACCAAGAGTTTCTGTGCTCATGGTGTCTCTTCACAGCAATTTAAATAAAAGGCACTCATGCGTGTATCTTTTGACTACAAACCACACCCATTCACAGCATGTCTTTACCTCATACCACACATCAAAACTTACACAAAAATTATCCCAGATTAAAAGAGCCTTGGCAACAGTACTTACACAATAACAGAAAATACTTAAGAACTTTGATTGGACTAAGGTTCCTTAAATGTGGCTCTATGCTTCTCCCTGTTCCAGAGACAGCATCTTCTCATACAGTGCCAGTCTTGTCCCTTAGACATGATGGCAAAGGTCAGAAAAAATAAATAAATTTTGCCATGTTGGATGGTGGTTACCAGAGCTGCCAGCTCATCTGGCAAAGTGGATATTGTTGCCATCAATGACCCCCTCGTTGACCTCAACTACATGGTATATATGTTCCAGTATGGTTTACACCTATGACAAGTTCAACAGCACAGTCAAGACTGAGAGTGGGAAACTTGTCATCAATGGGAAAGGCCATCACCATCTTCCAGGAACAAGATCCCGCTAACATCAAATGGGGTAATGCTGGTGCTGAGTATGTTGTGGTATCTTCATCACCATGGAGAAGGCCAGAGCTTACTTGAAGGGTAAGCCCAAAAGGGTTTTCATCTCCACCCCTTTCTGCCAATACCCCATGTGTATGATAGGTGTGAACCACAAGAAGTATGACAACTCACTTGAGATTGTTTGCAATGCTCCTGTACCACCAACTATTTATTCCCCAGCCAAGGTCATCCGTGAAAACACTGGCATTGTGGAAGGACTCATGACCACAGTCTGTGCCATCGCTGCTACTCAAAAGACCATACATGGCCCCTCTGGGAAGCTGTGCTGTGATGGCCATAGTGCTGCCCAGGACATCATCCCTGTATCCACTGGTGCTGCCAAAGCTGTGGGAAAGGTCATCCAAGAACTGAATGGGAAGTTCAGTAGCATAGCTTTCCACATTCCAACTCCCAATGTGTCTATTGTAGATCTGACATGCCACCTAGAGAAGGCTGCCAAGTATGATGACATCAAGAAGGTGGTGAAGCAGGCATTTGAGGACCCATTAAAGGACAACCTGGGCTACACTGAGGACCAGGTTGCCTCCTGTGACTTTGACAGTGATTCCCACTCTTCCACCTTTGATGCTGGGGCTGGCATTGCTCTCAGTGACAACTTTGTGAAGATCATGTCCTGGTATGGCAATGAATACAGCTATAGCAGCAGGGTAGTAGACCTCATGGTCTACATGGCCTCCAAGGAGTAAGAACCTCTGGACCACCCACCCCAGCAAGGACAATGAGAGCAAGGGAGAGCCCCTTGGCTGCTGGGGAGTCCCTGTCCCAACTCAGCCCTCTCTGAGTATCTCTCTCACAGTTTCCATCCCAAACCCTGAGAATAAAGAGAGGGGCCCAGAGAGCCCTGCTCTCCTGAATACCATCAATTAAGTTTACTGCACCCACAAAAAAGATTTCTTAAATACTATAATAAAATCATGGTCTATAAAAATAGGTGATTTGCTTCTAAATCTAAAATATGTGTACTTAAAATTATACTGTTAAGAAAAAAACATAGCCAGGCAGTGGTGGTACACGCCTTTAATCCCAGCACTTGGGAGGCAGAGGCAGGTGGATTTCTGAGTTTGAGGCCAGCCTGGTCTACAGAGTGAGTTGCAGGACAGCCAGGGCTACACAGAGAAACCCTGTCTCGAGAAAAAAAAAGAATTGAAAAAAAGAAAAAAACATAAACCATAGAAAAGAAAAAATTGCAAAAACATACACATTTTATATTACATGATAGTGAATATGTGGCATTCTGGAAAAGGTAAAACTGAGGGCACACATGAGGTGACACCAAGGGTGATGAGCTGGCAGGACACAGAGCCTTTAGCTAAGTGGTAGGTTTAAATGATTATGGTGTGTTGGTGCACACTCATTGGTGGTAAACCTGTACTTCTCTGGTGAGGGACATTGACAATAAGGAAGGCTGTGCAGGCATATGGGAATGGAGTAGGTGAAGAATCTCTGCAATTGCCTCTCAGTGTTTCTGTAATCCTAAAACAACTCTATGAGAATAGTCTTTAAGTAAATAAACATAGCTCTCTAGGAGATCAATTCTCCCACTCTTAATTCCTGAGGTCTGCAGCAGAATACCTGTGACAACCTTTCCTGCCTGCCCCCCGATTCTATATCCTGTGGGTCCCCCTTCTATCCTTCCTCTCCCAGCTTGTTGCTTTGTCCCAGCCCCCAACTCCAGCACGAAGCCCCCAGATAATTCAGAGCAGCTCCTCCCAGGGCAACAAGTAGGCTGAAGGCAGACCCACTCCTCTCCTACTCCACCTGATATCCTACCCCACCCCCAACCTCAACCCCAGCTATGGAGTAGGAAACCTCCTATGCTCCCATTTCTCTCTGACTCCATTCCCCGAGAGTTAACAAGGATCTCCTCCTCCAACATTCCTTCCCCACTCCTTATTCCAGTAATCCAGCTTCTAAAGCAACAGGCATTCCTTGTAAATATGCCAACTAAGCAGGCCAGGAAAAACAGGCAAAAACAGCCATCACACTCTCTAAAAATACAAAGAGAAAACACAAAGGAACAAAATACCCACCCAACAAAGACAAGTCCAGAAATCATACTCATCCCAAACCCAGATGCTTAGACACAATCCCACCCCACCCCACTTGACACAAACAAAGCAAAGAATAATAGAAATAGAGGAGAGAGAAGAATCCCACCTTAAAGGTCCACAAAATACATCCAACAAAATCACAGAAGAAATTTTTCCTAACTTCAAGAAAGGCACATCTGTGAAGATACAAAAGCATGCAGAATATTAAATAGATTGAACCAGGAAAAAAAAAAGGTCCCCTTGCCACATTATAATCAAAACACTAAACATACAGAACAAAGAAAACTAAAAGCTATAAAGGAAAATATCAAATAACACAGAAAGGCAGACCTATGAAAATTATACCTGACTTCTCAATAGTGACTCTAAAAGCTAGAAAGGCCTGGACAAATATGTTGTAGGCTTTAAAAGACCACAGATGCCAGACAAAACTTAACAATTGTCATAGATGGAGAAAATAAGATAATCCTTGATAAAGTCAAATGTAAATACTTCTTATCTTCAAATCCAGACCTACCTACAGAAGGTGCTAGAAGGAAAACTCCAACCTAAGGAGGCTAACTACACTCATAAAAACACAAGTAAATGATCTCACACCAGCAAAATCAAAAGAAGGGAAACACACACACAACCACTGACAGTTCTACTAACACCACAAACAAGAAAATAACAAGAATAAACAATCAATTGTTTTTAGTAAGAATTTTGGAATTTTGGCTTCTTTAAAGAACCCAGAAATATCAAAATATGTTTTCATTTTCATTTCAGGTGTGGGATATGGGGCTGCTTCATATTGTCCACAGCAGCTGACTATGATTTGCCTCATGCTCTAGCAGGGACATGATTTTGCCAGCTGTTCATAGTTTATGTGACTGAGTAATTTTTGGAATTCTGGGGACTTTCAGAGGGTGTATAAATGCTAGAGCCCCATAAATGCGTTGTGGGTTGTTGGTGGGTAGTTAGTTGTTAGTTGCTGTTGGTTGTGATGTGTTAAGTATTCATGAGCAAAGAAGAAATACCAAGAAGAAAAAACAATGATATCATGATAGGGAAGATCAAACTTGCAACAAGGAACCAGAAACCTAATCAGGAGGATGATAATGTTGCCCCCTTTCTGGCCCCTGACTTTATTTAGGGATCACTCTCCTTTCCTTTCTATCCTTTTGTAAACACAGCTAAGAAGAGTAGACTTCAAGAAATAGTCAAACTGAAGGCTGAAATTAATAAAATAGAAACAGCAGGAGTAAAAGAAGGAATCAGTGAAACAAAGTTGATTCTATAAGAAAATACAAGATAGAAAAAACCTTATTTGAGCTAACAGAAAGAAAAAATACTCAGATTAATAAAAATCAGAAACAAAAAGAGGGAACATAACAACAGACACCGAGGAAATCCAGGGAATTATTAAAGGATATATGTTAAAAACCTTTAGTCTATCAAACTGAAAAAATCTAACAGAAATTGATAATTTTTTCAATAGGTACCACTTAATAAAGTTAAATCAAGATCAGATAAACAATTTAAGTAGACCAATAAACCCTAGTGAATTAGATGCAGTCATCAAAAGTCTCCCAAACAATACTTTGATCCTTATTGGAAAGTGTATCAAAATATCCATGGCTCACAGCTATCTAATAGAATGAACATAGGCTCCTCATAGAGCAGCCAGAAAAAGGACCCAAGGAGCTGAAGAGGCTTGCAGCCCTGCAGGAGGAACAATAATATGTACCAACCAGTAGCCCCAGAACTCCCAGGGGCTAAACCACCAACCAAAGAGTATACATGAAGGGACCCATGGCTCCAACTACATATGTCACAGAAGATGACCATTTCAGACACCAATGAGAAGGAGAGGCCTGGGTGCTGGAAGGCTTGATTCCCGAGAATAAGGGAATACAAGTTAGGAAATTGGCGGGGGGCGGGGGGGAGTATTAGATAGGGGATTTTCAGAGGGGTAACAGGGAAAGGGGATACCATTTAAAATGTAAATAAAACAAATAGCTAATAAAAAATATCAGGTCACAGATATACATAAATACCTATCAATTCAACATAAATTTTCTTCAAAGTATCTCTTAAGTCATCAAATACAAAGGAATGTTATTGTAACATGTGAAGCCCATGGCTCCAGCTACAATATGTAGCAGAAGATGACTATTTTAGACATTAATGAGAGGAGAGATCATGGGTGCTATGAAGGCTCAATTCCCCAGAATAGGGGAATGCAATTCAGGAAATTGAGGGAGGTGAGGGGGAGAGGTGGGATAGGGGATTTTAGGAGGGGTAATGTGGAGGGATACCATTTGAAATGTAAATAAAGCAAATATCTAATTTAAAAAAAAAAGAGCTTTCTAATTGCCACATAGTAAATGAAAAAAAAAGTCTCCCAAACAAAACAAGCCCAGGACCAGATGGTTTTAGCTCAGAATTCTCCCCAAATTGCCTATACTCCTCAAATTATTCCACAAGATAGAAGCCCAAGAAATATTGCCCAGTTCAGTTTTGGAGACCAAAATTACCTTGATATCCAAACCACATGAATATTCAACAAAGAAAAATTACAGACCAATTTTCCTTATGAGCACAGATGCAAAAATACTCAATAAAATACTTATAAAGTGAACCCAAGAACATATCAAAAAGATGATCCACCATGCTCACGTAAGCTTCATCTAACAGATACAGGGATGGTTCAGTATATGAAAATCAGTAATTAAAATCTACCATATAAACTAACTGGAAGATTTATGTATATATAAGTTACCCTAAAAATTCTACTAGGGAATTTCTACAGGTAATAAACACTTTTAGCACAGTGGCTGGATACAAGATGAATTAAAAAAATCAGTAGCCCTCCTAGATACAAATGACAAACTAAGAAAGAAATCAGAGATACACCATATTTTATAACAGCCTCAAATAAAATAAAAATATAGTAGGGGTAACTCTAAGAAAGCAAGTGAAATACTTGTATGACAAATGTTTCAAGTCTTTGAAAAAACTGAAGAAGATATCAGAAGATGGAAAGATCTCCCATGCTCATGGATTTGTAGGATTAACCTAGTAAAAATGACCATCCTACCAAAAGCAATCAGCAGATCCAATGAAATTCCCATTAAAGATCTAATAAAATTGTTTACAGACCTTGAAAGGAAACTTCCCACCTTCATATGGAAAAAATAAAGAACTCAGAATAGCTAAAAAGAGTCTGCTAGAGAGTGCTAGAACTGCAAGAGGTATCTCCATTCCTTATTTCAAGTTGTATTACAAAGCTATGATATAAAAACCATGTAGTACTGGCATTTTTAAAAAGGCAAGTTTACCAATGGAATTCAATCGAAGATTTTAAACATAAATCCACAAATATATGAACATTTTTGATAAAGAAACCAGAAAGGCACACTGAAAAAAACAAAAGCATGTTCAACAAATGGTGTTAGTCAAACTACATGTCTGCCTGTAGAAGAATGCAAATAGGGGGCTAGAGAGATGGCTCCGTTGTTAAGATCATTGACTGCTCTTCCAGAGGTTCTGAGTTCAAATCCCACATAGTGGCTCACAACCATCTGTAATGAGATCGGATGCCCTCTTCTCCTGTGTCTGAAAACAGCTACAGTGTACTTATATACATAAAATAAATAAATTAATCTCTTTTACAAAAAAAAGAATGCAAATGGATTCACATTTATCACCCTGAACAAAACTCAAGTCCTAGAGGATCAAAAAGCTCAACATAAAACCAGATACACTGAACCTGATAGAAGAAAATGTGAAAAGTACATTGACATGTAAGACTTTCTAAGCAGAACACAGATAGCACAGTCACTAAGACCAACAACTAGTATATAGTCCCTCATGAAACTGAAAAGCTTCTGTAAGGCAAAGGACACCATCAATTGGACAAAGTAACAGTCTACAGAATGGGAAAAGATTTTACCAATGCCATATCTAATCATTTATTATAAGATTTTAAATTGTATTATTTATACAAACTTAGAAATGTATCTGTACCACCAAGCGTGACAGATGGCGCATGCTGATAATCCTAGCACATGTGGGGAGGGAGCAGAAGGGTCAGAGTTCAAGCTCGTTGGCTACAGAGCTTCATGGCCAGTGCAAGCTACACAAAACCTTTGTCAAAACAGCAAAACAAGAAAAAGGAGAAACTGGAGAGAGAAAATGAGCACTCAAAGAAAATAGAAATGTAAATTAAAAAAGAATGTCCTTTCAAATGAAAACACGGTGCTTCACAATGATTTTAAAAATATTCATCCCCTCAGTGCCCCTGCCCATAGAGGGCAGACCATGCTCTAGGTGACCCCCAGCCTGGTAATACACAATGCAGACAGGCAGAGTACACCCCAGACTACCCCTGCTGACAGGGGCCAGGTAGGCAGACCACACCTGAGACAACCCCCAGCCCAGTGTCACCCAGTGTGGGCAAGACATAGCACTCCTGAGACTACCCCGGACACCTAGAGGCCCCAGGGGCCACTAAGGTGAGCGAGTAAGTGGTGGAGAGATGGACGAGAAGGAGAAACAGGGTGAGGGGTGCACAAGGAAGAGAGGCAGAACTAGAAGCTCTTGGGTAGTGAAGAACAGCCTAGTATGAGTCACTGGTGAAGTTGCCTAAAACTATGGTGAGGCCCTTGCCTGTGATGCCCGCGAGGGCCATGTCTGGTAAATGGCCCTGCAGCAGCAGGAGTCCATTACCACCGAAGGCCACACAGACTTCCCTGGCCAGGGCAGCCAACTAGGATCATATTGATAACTGATGGCTATGCAGAGCTGCTCCTCCACTCGCCTGGACATCCTGGAAGAGCTGGCCCCAAAGACGTGAGAACAGGAGATCTGGCCCAGCCCCTTACAGGTTTCAGTACTCTGGAGAGTGGGCCCCACAACTCATGTAGGAAGCACAGTAGAGCTGGCCATGACTGTGGGAGTTGCAGGTGAGCAGACCTAGCAGGTGTGGTGTGTGAGGGCTGGCCCTGATACTCATCTGCCATGTGGTGACATGGTGACATGGCAGCAGAAGAGCTGGCCCTGAGGTCATGAGAGCAGGAGAGCTGGCCCTGCCCCTCACCCTCACCAGCTGCAACACTCCACAGAATGGACCCTACAGCTCTCCTGGTCAGCACAGTAGGGTTAGCCCTGATGGTGTGGGTGTAGGGAATGATAGCAGGACGGCTGACTCTGCCCTGGCAGGCTGTGGTATGGGGTAAGCTAGGTGGGGCTGTGCTGGAGATTTTGCCTGGTGGTGTGGATGCGGGAGAGCTGGCGGGATAACCAGCTTAGATCCAGGGCTTTGAGTTGGCCCTCCCTCCCCAACATCAACCCCATGTATGATTTGTGAAGGGGCTGATCCTACAGATCCAAAGTTGCAGAATCCCCATGACACAGGGCAACAATAGGACATCCAAGAGTTCCAGTGAGGATCCAGTATTGATGGTGTAACCGAAGTCAGATGTTGTAATGAACATTTGCAAATAAAGAAATGTGTCTCACCACCCCAGCAACCATTATTCTACTTTGCACTGCCGATGTGGGTTTGCTGACAGTTTTGATCATTGTGAATATGCACATCTTCTTACTATTATGAATGTCTAATGTGTATTTATATGCATTTTGATGTGGGGTATGTGTTTCTATTTATTTTGAGCAGATATAAAAGTCTGGAATTGCTAGAGTGTATGATTATGTGTAACTAAAAACATTCAAACTGACCAGGCTATTTTACATTCCAAAAATATAAGAGGTTTTCTCATTTGCCAAATCCTTGCCAACATTTACTGTCAGTCCATGTGATTAGAACCATTCTACTAGGCACTGGACAAGATGCTGTGCTTTAATTTCTATTAAAACACAACAACTGACAGGAGATGTTGAGCACTATGCCATGTGATAACTCACTCTTGGATGAGGTGTCTACTCAAATATTTTGTCCATATTTTGTTGGGTTGTTTAACTTTTTTATTTAGGGAATGGAAGAGCTGTATGTGTATATGAAATACACACCTTTATTAGAGCTGTGATTGCAAACATTTTCTCCCTTTTTCTGGCTTGCCTTTTCATTTTCATAATGGCGAGTCTGGAAGCATAAAATGTATTGAAATGTGATGAGGTTCAATCTATTAAATTTTTATACTATGGAAAAATCAAGCTTTTTATTGTCAGAGCTAATAAATCTTTGTCTTGCCCAATCTCTTAATGATTCCTCCTATATTTTCTTTCAAAAGTCTTTGAACTTCTCATCTCCATCTGTTATTCACTTTGAGTGTCTGTGTAGGAAGCAGGCTGGGTCTATATTTTCACATGTCTAAACATTACTGGTTGAAAAGTTGTTGAACTTACCTCTACCTCTGATTTACTTTGTCTGTATCGATGGGAATCTAACCTCTATTTGGTTTATATTTTCATGTCTCATTCTGATCTGCTGAAAAGAAACCATCTTTATCTTTTATTGAATTATAATAATTTCTTTGAAAAATATTAATTTGACCATGAACATAAGAATTTACTTCGGGACCCTGGGTTTTTTGCACTTCCTGTGTCCATCCTTTTGCTAGTACGATGGCACTTTAGCGAAATTATAAAGTGAACATCTTTCCATTTTGTTACTTTTTGCTTGTTTGGCCTTAATTTTTTTCATCACTTATCCCTGATAAGTTTTTATCCATTTTTAGCAAGCAAACACCTTTAAAGCTTCAATAGTGTGTCATTTGTATGCTGTGTCATTCTTATAACAACAGACAGAGCTGGGGTGGTACACACGTATATATCAATATTTGGGAGAGAAAGCAGAAGAGTTGGGAGTTGAATGTCCTCCTTAACTGCATCGCAAGTTTGAGGCTAACCAGGGCTACATGTAACTTATGCCCAAAATGGAAAATAAAGATAGACAAGGAAAACAAGGTGCTTCTGAGTCACTCTGACAGATCAATAACTACAGAGATGGAAGAATACATAAAGTACTAGAGGTGAGCACAAGAAATTTGACCTCATAAGAATATTCTGTCATCAGTACCATTTCTTTGAGAAGACTGTAGAAAATTTCTGGCAAACACATGAATAAGAATGACTAAGATGGAAATATCTCCTCTCACATATGTTCATCATTGATGTCTAGCCTTTGTCATGGCATAAAGATGGTTTCCACACACTGCTCATGATCACAGTGCAAAATAATTAACTTCCTGAGACATCTTTGTTGTAAGTACCAATTAATCCTCCAAAACAAGTTAAAATAGCTGTGCAAACTGCTGCAGTTGCTAAGAAGATGTGGTGGTACCTCCCCAGTAAATATGTCTCATTTTTGTTTGCTTGATATGTTTTCAAGGAAATTGCTAAGGAGGCCACAAAAATATGTGATAAAATTGGCCTGGTTCTTTTTACTTGATAGATAATATTGGATGTTGCCACTTGCATATGAATTTATTATCCAATAAATCTTTAATGGCTTTTTTTATGTTTGGGTAAACCAAAATAAACATTACAACCTCAGGAGCTCAGAAATGTACAACCACTAAAACCAGCATAGGATTTTTGCAATCAAAGTCATACTGATGGCTCTTGGAGAGAGACTTCATTTCAGTCACTCCTGTAAGCTCTCTGCAAGGTGCTGTTCCTGTAATCAAAGTCATCTTAGAGTTGTGGAGAATCTTCTGGCTCTTCTTCACATCAGGAAGAAAATCTCCCGCATAACCCCCACACTGACACTGTCTATGCTGAGTTTCACTATTCATTATGAAGGATGATGGGAGACCTCCGTCTACATGGAGTTTCAAGGCAGATCATAAAATAAGACTCTCAGAAAAACCCGCCATTTGATGTTTATGAGATAGAAAGTTTATCACAGCACCAAATCACACCTGGACTAGCTTCCACTGGTTCCCTGTGTTCATCACTCAGGTGTGAGGCAGGGTGCTTCACCCCTCCCCTCCTCGAATCGTAGTAGGTACCACATATCACTGCTGTGTGTTCACATGAAATATGCTTGCAGCAAGGCACTCTCTTTAGGAATAATGTTAAAAAAATGTTCTTAAGGTCCTCATCCGGGATAAAGAGGAATGCTCTCTTTATGAAGTCGAGCTACTGGCATTTTCACAGGATCTGAACAGTCTTCTATAGCATTGAGATCAGCTAACTGGCCACTTTTACATGTCCTGAAACCAATGGGCAAAGGTACCTGGCCCAAGAGGCTGGTTGAAGAAAAGTATTTCTGTGTGTCTCATTGGTATTGAAAAATAAATCCTTACAACCTCCAAAGAAAGAAGGTTACTCATTACCTTCACATCTTAGGTGGACCTTATGGGTTCAGTAACAATTACAACAGCAACAGCAACAATAATAATAAAATCAATTTCACTACTTATGTTTACTGGTAAACTCTCTAACTTCCCATAGAATGTCTAAATCCATGCCTAACCTAACACTTGCCACATTAGAGCTACTTAAGAGCAATTCATTTTTTCTTTGATAATAGACCAACCATAATAAAAAAGCCAGGCATAAAACAATGTTAGACCAGCCACGTTTTCTTCATCTATGCAAGGAGAAATACATGAGCTAAGCTGACAACTTCCGACAGCGTTGCAGAACACTGCCTTTACACTTTAGCCTGTACATGAATCATCTGAGATCTTTAAAAAGATTCAGAAGCAGGAAGTCTGGGTAAGAAACTGAACCTCTGCGTTTAACAACTTTCGAAAGAAGGCTGATTCTGCTAGTTACTTAGCTGGGAACTGAACCCAGACCCTCTGCAAGAGCAGCAAGGGTTCTTAAGCACTGAGTCATCCCTCCACCCTCCTGAGACAGCCAATTTCAGGACAAAATGGGTAAGTTCAGTGAGGCACATTATTGGAAAAAAAAAGCATCTCTGCGTGTGCTAATACATCAAGGCCAAGTATATTTCTATTCTTCAGTAATTTATTTTACATTCAGGCTGCTTAGCAACCTCTAAGAGTTGTGAGTTTAGGAGAAGAGAGGGGAGAGCACAGGACAAGTTCATAAATGTTAAACAGCAAATGCCCATCAATACTTCTTGATGATGCATTCCAAAAGGGCAGACATGCGTGTTATACTGCAAAGTAGGTTGCAGAAGAAGGAAAAGCATGGTGGAGCAGAAGATCAGGGTGGACACAGAACATGTTCAGAGAGGTTAAAGAGCAAATGCCAGAAAATGCAGCCTATATGTACAAGAAAATGGAGTTCTGGGAAAATAGCTAAGAAGGGAAGAGGTGGGGGGGGCGGTGATGAATGTGGAGCCTACTGAGCGCGAAGGAGAAACAGGAAATGAGGAAGGCAAGTTAAATAAGTGACTATCTACATAGGAAACCACACGGGGGCTGTGCTGGGAAGAAAAGCCAGCCACAAACAGGAACAGAGGTGGAGTGGGGAGCAAGATAAGAATTTTAAAATAAACAAACTAAAGCTGGAGAAGCTTGGAGGTCTAGGTACAGTAGAATGGGCTGAGAGAAAAGAAGCCTGAGAGAAACAGGTGTGTCTGTTTACAGTTGCGTCTGCTCTGACCCCCACACCAGGCACAGCCTGTTGTAGTGACTGCCTCCCCCACACCTTCACCTGTACATGTATTCAGTACACCGGGAGATGTAGACTCTGAGGTTCCCCCTGCCCTCACTCCCAGGTCTGCCTGACACAGCTATATCCACTATTCATCACTGCCTTCATCCAAAGGCATCCTGGCCATCCATTCATCTCTTTGCTCCCCAAGTTTCATAAACTCCAATTTTATCTTATCTAAAAATCTCAAAACCAGGATCAGAGTTTAGTCCATTGTGGTAACTTAAAACTAGTGATGACTGAGGTAAAACCAAGAGAGGAATTCTCCCTGCATTTTTAAAATATAATGTAGGAGCTCAAAAGTATCTTGAAGACAAAGGTAGAAAGTTGGTTGTCTTTTGAGAATTTACTCAGCCAACAAATATTTGCAAGGGTTCATTATACTAAATGATTAGTAATCTGTTGAGCAAGAATGATAATTGTCTGTGGTGCATGAAATTCCTTAGAGAGAAAATACTTGTTTAAAAAGCAAATGAGCAAACATGCATATCACCACGGCACATCTGCAATCCTAACAACTGGAAGGCTATAGCAGGAGGACAGCTACTCAAGGCCAGCCTCAGATGCACGGCAAGACACTGTCTCAACACACAGACACAGATGCATGCTCACACGCATGCGCGCGCGCGCACACACACACACACACACACACACACACACATACGCACGCACGCACGCACACGCATGCACAAACACACAGACACACACACAAGATGTCAAAGACAAGCCTTGGCACCACAGGGCTGGCATCAAGGTGTGGCATCAGTAACTGGGCAGTGCTAAAAGCAGCTGAAGGGGGTCAGCACTAAGAGGGACGGATGGAAGTCGTTCCTGAAAGTAACCAGCCATAGATTAAAGAAAAAGAGGAGAAAATCAAACACACATACACACATGCACACACACATAAACACACATACACACACATACACACAGAGTAGTTGAAGCAAAAGCAGTCTCCAATAACTTCATACATGCAAATACATACATATATCAGACAGACAGATGGATGTATACATGTTCACCCATTGAATGACTGGAGCAAAGCTCTAACAGGCAGGCTTCAAACATTTCACACACACACACACACACTTGTATATATGCATGTACCTGTGCACATACACATATATACCTATTCATGCAGTTGGTGGTTGGTTCAAACACACACTTTATTTTTTCTTCCAAACCTTATAGATCCTAGCCAAATCTTCCAAGCAGTCTAGAATTACCAAGTGATTACATTCTTTTTTTTTAGTGAAAGACTATGCAAAACAGTATGTTTCCCAATACCTTCATGTGAAAAAAATACATTACATAGTACACATAAAGAAAACCAATTATTCCCAAGAACCCACATACTTGTTATAGAGTAACAAAGTGTGAGCAAGCAAGATAGTTTTCTCAGTCCGTCTCCCTTACTGATAGGCAGCAATTTTTGGTTAAAAAGAAAGGATTGATTATTTTGTTATTTATCTTAAAAGTAATCTTCTAAGAATCTTAAAAGAATTACAAATCTAAACTTTTATATAAAAAACAATCAGTCATAATCATGTCTACTTTAAATCCTCAGAATATGTGTCTACTCATTGACAATTGTTATTAAATCATACGGAAAATCTAAAGGCAATACTGTGTGTAAGGAATCAGTCACCACCAATCCAGTTTCAGTAAATCATGTCAACCAGTGCTTCCACTGTTCTGTTCCCTGACCATAAAAAGGTCCCTAGCTTTACTAACAACACTGTGTCTTTCTGAGCTTCGAATTGTTCCTCAGATTTTCTACATCATCCAATAGAAAAAAAAAAAAAAACCAACTCAGCCTAGCTTCACTATTTTATTTTTCCAAATGCTTTCTAAGGGTAGTGGTCATTGCTGACAATCTACATCTCTAAGTTCTTTCCTCAGGTGGAGATGGAGTCATTAATCTGCTCCAGCATCAGTGCCTGAAAGAAACCTAACACTGCTATTGTGAGTGCCCAGTGAGGGACTGGAAGCCCCCATACAGTGTTCACACAGTTCTTAGATTAACACTTCTGACAAATACACTAGACGGGCGTGGTAGCGCACGCCTTTAATACCAGCACTTGGGAGGCAGAGGCAGGTGGATTTCTGAGTTCGAGGCCAGCCTGGTCTACTGAGTGAGTTCCAGGACGGCCAGGATTACACAGAGAAACCCTGTCTCGAAAAAACCAAAAAAAAAAAAAAAAAAAAACAAAAAACAAAAACAAAAAACAAAAAAACAAAAAAACAAAAAAAAAAAACAACAAAAAAAAAGAGGGATGTGAGGACAGCGAGTAGAGCAGAACTCAATCACAGCATGACGTCCTCAGGACACGTGATCCTCGGGGCCATGCCTTCAAGACACACCCATTCCACGAGCCCTAAAGCCAGTTGTTCTTCCTGCACGACCCTTGGCATATGCATGAGCACGAGTGCTCTCTCTCTCTCTCTCTCTCTCTCTCTCTCTCTCTCTCTCTCTCTCTCTCACACACACACACACACACACACACACACACACCAGTCAGTTCTTCCTGAGTTCTCCAACCTCATGTTTAATTCTCAATCTGTTCTTGCACACGCATCACATTAGTCATTGTTTCTCACTGATGTGACAAAATGACTGACAGAGCACCCTGAGGAAAGAAAGGTCTTCTCTTGGCTCACAGTTTGGGGAGGTGGCCTGTCCTGTGGGGAAAACCTGGAGGCAGAAGGTTGAGTCCCTTAGACACACTGTCTCCACAGACAAGCCAATGGAGATGAGTGCTGGTTCTTGGTCAGCTTGTTCATGTGTAAGTCCACCAAGTCCATGGAATGCTGTCACCTGCCTTCCCACCTCAGTTAACCCAGTCTAAACTCTCACAGATGTTCCCACAGGTTCGACTCCCAAACGACTGCGCTGGTTTGAATGAGAACGACTCCCTTAGACTCATATGTTTGAATTCCTGGTGCCCAGTTGTTGGAAATGTTTGGGAGTGTATCCTTGTTGGAAGAAGTGTGTTACTGGGGATAGACTTTGAGATTTCGAAAGCATGACCAGTCTCAAGAGCAGTAACTAAGACAGTGACTCTAGATCCTGTTGAGATGATAATATTAGCCATCATACCTAGCAACAGCATTGAACAATTGATCACTCTTTATCCCTACCTGGGATGTCACTCAGACTTGAAGCATTAAAGGCCATCTAGATGCTAGTGATTCCCAAATGGTATTTCCAGTCTACTCTTCTCCAAACAAACAAAACAAAACAAAACAAAACCTGCAGAACCCTATATCTTAACTGCCTATCTACTCAGCCTCTCTGTGTGTCTGTGAAGTACCTGAGGGCACGTATGTCCACCCAGGAGTGCTGTCACTCGCCAGATCTGCCCACATACTTCCTTATCTCATTAGTCAAGCATACTTCTGAAGCTGATCAGAACAAAAACTTAGTCTCAACTTTACCTTCTTTTCACACCTCTCACCTGGCCTATCAGCAAACACTGTCTTACACATATATTATTAATGCTGCCATTTCTTCCCACCTCCACTGCCACCAACCCAGTCCAACCCTGTGTCATTTCTTATGTGAGTTACAGTAGTGACTTCCTAGCTCATGCCACAGTTTTCAAACTCCATCTTTTCTGTATTTAGCATCTGATCTTTTTAGATCAGATCATGTCGCTATTCAAAATCTTAGAGTTGGCATGTATTTCACCTATGCTAGATCTTAGGTGCTCTCAATGTTTGTAACTGCCATATAATTAGGATGAAATATGGTCTGTCCTAGAATGCAGCCTATGATTTTCACTCACGAAGTAATTTTCTAAAATATGTGTCCCACTGCACTTAGAAAGAAACCAACACACACCTGTTTTGCAATGATGATAGGCATCTCTCTTTTAGATACTTTCTGAATGATGATGTCAGAGCAGTTGAATGAACAGGAATTTTGTTGTTGTTGTTTAGAATTTCCTTCATGACTCGTAGTTCAGCGTCTTGCAAGGGATACTGTGAGTCCATTGGTGTAGCTCCAAGAATCTCTGCCTTATTTAGGAAACAACAGAATTGCAAGGTAATCAACCAGAACAGAGATTTAAAGATGGGAAAAAGCCTACTTCAGCTGACAGCATTCAAAAAGCATTACTTAAGACGATCTCAGCGAATTTGGGGCTATTTATTTCTTCTTACCCTTTTTCAACCCCAAAGCACAAAGTCCTTTACTGCTAAGCCACAAATATTTACTGCTCACCTCAGGCTAAACCACACATTGGCTTTTCTACTCTGATTACACAGGAGAGGGGGAGCAGGGAGACAAAATTCAGACAATAGTCCAGATCTTTCTACAAAAGAGCTCATCAGCCACCCAAAGAACTGTATGGGGCTTAAAAAGAACTGGAATAGATGTAAATAAGTGTGTTTCTTTGACAGTTAAACTCACTGAAACCTAGAAAAACAAAAGGTATAATAAATAATGTTGGGATGCCCAAGAAGAAGGAAGAACAAAGTATGGATCCTTGGGTCCTTTGTAGAAAAGGAAAAAAATGCCCACAAAAGGAGATACAAAGACAAAAGGTTGAGCAGAGTCTGAGGGAAAGACCACCCAGGGATGCATCTTATATACAGTTACAAAACCCAGACACTATTGTGGATGCCTACAAGTGCTGGCTCACCAGAGCTGGATATAGCTACCACCTAGGAGGCTCTGCTAGTGCATGACAAATACAGAGGGAGACACTCTCAGCTAGCTATTGAACTGGGCACAGGGTCCCCAATGAGGTACTAGAGAAAGGACCCAAGGAGCTGAAGGAGTTTGCAGCACCACAGGAGGAATAATAATGAGTCGCCCAGTACTCCCAGAGCTCCCAGGGACAAAACCATGAACCAAAGAGTACACATGGAGTTACCCATGGCTCCAGACACATAGGCAGCAGAAGATGGTCTTGTTAGACACCAAAGAGTGGAGAGGCCCTTGGTCTTGGAAAGACTTGATGCCATAGTGTAGAGGAATATCAGGACAGGGAAGTGGGGGAGGGTTGACTGGGGAAGGGGAGATGGCTTATGGGATTTTTGGGCGGAGGGGGAACCAGGAAAGGGGACAACATTTAAATAAAGAATATACCTAATAAAAAATAAAGCTTAAAAAATAAAAAATAAAAAAGAAGGTACTTAAAATAATTATCACATTTAAGGCTAAACTAAGGATGGCCAGAAGAAAAGACTTCTGCAAAAACTGTGGGCACCTAAGAACTCCCCAAAAGTAAGTGGCATACCCTGCCTAGGTACACCAATGAGCCCTGTCGGAACTTGGGATGCTATAAACTAGATGTGTACCTCTGAGCTCTACCAGCAGCCCAGAGCAGTGAAAGGGCAGAGCTATACAAGAGGCCGGAACCACACGCCACCTTTGCAGGGAACAGGTATAACATGATAGAGGGAAGTGAGATTACATCAGCAATGTACCTGCTCAACAAAACAAGGGCAAAATCAAGACACAAGAGACCAAGACACTCAGGATTCTCTGAGTCCAAAGATCCATGCCTAACGTGGCCATGACCTCTAGTTAACCAGGAGAACCTCCTTGCTTATTTCTCTGTGCTATTAACAACAGTTCTCATCTTCAAGCTTCTCTGTGTCTCAAAGGTCATGACACAGACAACAGAATAAGCTGTTGGCACACTAAGTGGCAGGAGATACACCTCCAGAGGCAATGGAGCCAGTGACCCTGATGTGTGTTTGTGTCTGCATTCATAGGACATGCCCCACATGCTGAACATACAGGATGGGGGGGTGGCTGTTACAGTGTTATAGGTAGTTGGAGTCAAAACAAGTAAAAAAGTTCATTGCCAATCAAACCTTAGATTTAACTGCATGTCTACCTCTGATATCTGTGTGAATAGCCAACAGATTTCAAGGAGAAGCTGAAAGTATAGGGTGAATGTCTATCAAATTGATACAGGTTTATTAGAATTCAGCTATTTATAAAATAAAATAGAAATTTTTCAAAATTTTAAAGTTGAAAATCTGAGACAAATACAAAATCAGACAGGATCCCCAAGCAATACATTGACATGTATATGTGTATGTGTATTTGTATGGGTATGTGTATGTATATGAGTATGTGTACGTGTGTATAGCTTGTTCTAGGAATGCACATTAAAAATTCAACTCAGTTTGAAAAGAGAAAATTAAGTTGGCTTCAAATTATTCATAGCAAGATTAACAACAGAATGTGGAGAGGCATTCAACAAACTTACCAGAGAAATGATGTATAACACCAAATCTTTGGTGAAGGTTAGCAATGGGCTATTTATGAAATTATATTTATTTATAACTGCTTAGTTATAGAATACAATTAAACTTGTTATAGATGCAGGAGTTAATGAAACAGGACTATCTTAAAATTTAATTTACATAATCTAAAACATTGCATGGTATATTGTTTGCAACAATAAAGGTTACAACATAAAACAACCTTCAAAGCATGTGCATCAAAGAAATATGTAGTTCCAGCACTAATAAACCAAAATGATGGTAAATGTCGGGAAGACAGAAACAAAGTAGGATACTGATTCTATGGTATTCAATATTAAGAAAATGACAGCAATGGTAGTAAGATGAATAGACTCCAAACAACAAGATAAATATTCCACAATACTTAAGGATTCAGTGTTCTCATTCCAATTGTTGAGGGAATTTGTGAATCCTCACACACTGACGCTCAGGGGTGAAATGTCTACAGACATTGTGGTCCAGGAACAATATGGCTGAGGCAGACGAACAGCAAGCAGACCTATGTTGTAGCTACTGGCTTCCATCCTGGTTGGTAGAAAGTATCAGCTATGATCTATTCATTCTGCCATCCATCTCCTGACCTTTAACTTTGGATGAGCACGTACCTACTCCAAATAATGGCACTCTCTACCCTCAATTGTAATTCGTCATTGACAAGTTACTAAGTTCTGGCCTATGGAATACAAGGAATATGGTGTTCGCATCTTCCAGAAAATACAGTAAAAGGGAAAAGCTCTCTTCTCTATCTCTTGTGCTCCTCATTATCTTGGACAGAAACAACATGGCTACCTCTGCATTAGCTGTCTTAGAGATGAAATGATCTTAGACTGGAAGATGGATGTGATAGTACAAAATCTACATCAAGCCTATTTTTTAAAAGAAAAAAAGCAATTCAGGGCTGAGGAAATGGCTGAGTGTGTAAGAACATTGCTTGTGCAAGCCTGAGTACCTGTGTTCAAATACCCAGCACCCAAGTAAAAACCTAGGCATGGTTACAAGTGTTTGTCATCATTTCAGTGTTGCATAAAAGAAACAAGCAGATCCTTGAAGCATGCTAGGCAGAAACCTGGTTTAAAAAGAGTGTGTCTGGTTCCAGGAGAGACCCTGTCTCAAGACAATAATGTGGAAAGCAATAGAGGAAGCTTTCTCTCACCTTGCATGTGTACCTGCATTATACATGCATGAACATATGTGTGCACATGTGCACACACGAACATACTCACACAGAGAGTTGATTTACACAAGCATCTGTCTACCTCAGAATTTTCCCCGAGAGGGAGGAACTTGTCTCCATCTTACTTAAATGATTACCACTTTCTATTTTTCCATCAAGTACAACAACACAAATTCCTCTGATCCATGAATTATATAAATACATTTATTTCTTTCTATCTCCAACTGTCATCTGTACTCACTCAATAAAATGTGCATTTATAAAATGTTCTTGAAAAAAAAAGTGCATGAAGTCTTCCATTGCCGGGACAATTGTCTTTTAATTAACTGTCTGTTGCACAGCCATTTCTCAATTGAAATTCAATCATGCCAAAATGATTAAAGTTGCACATTTTAGAGGCTCAAACACAAAGCTCTAGTCTGCTATGTGTGACGTGTGTGCCCTGTGTCCTGTGTGTGGCCATGGTTGCTGTACTGCTTTGCTCTATCTCTTCTGTTCTTTTTCAAAGGGAAGCACACTGCTACCCTTCAAATGCAGATTCCTTGGTACCCAAATAATCCACAAATTAAATCATGATCTACTGCTCATGCCTTGGGAGGTGCTCCTGAGATGATGATGATGATGATGCCCTTAATGTCTTATCATTCAGCAGCCAACACCGGTTTGCATATTGATAAATCACTGTTCACTTTGAAATATTGAAATTACATGAGAATTTAATTAGTGGATGTTGAACTGATGTTGGCCATGCAGACATGGCCAAGTCCAAGAATCACACCCCACACAATCAATTATGTGAATGGCACAGAAACAGCACCAAGAAACCCAGTCACAAAGATATGATCTTTTAAGGGGGTTGACCCCAAGTTCCAGAGGAACATGCACTTTGTCAAGAAGTACAACAAGAAAGGCCTGAAGAAGATGAAGGCCAACAATGCAAAGGCAATGATTGCACACTCAGAAGCCATCAAGACCCTAGTGAAGCCTCAGGCCATCAAGCCCAAGATGCCAAAGGGCCCAGCTGCAAACTCAGCCGCCTGGCTTTCATTACTCACTGCAAACTTGGGAAGCAGATTCGAAACTACATGGCCAAGGGTCATAGGCTCTGCCAAGCAAAGCCCAAGGCTCAAACCAAGGCAGAGGCCAAAGCTCCAGCTAAGGCCAAGGCTTCAGCTCTGCTTAGGCTCCTAACGGTTCCCACACTCCTGTGAAGGCCCCATAGAAAAGGCTCCTGCCAATGTGAAGACAGATGAATTGCTGAGACACACCTACCTAAACACTATTTGCAGATGACCAGTGTGCTGTGCTGCCTTTTATGAATAAACTTGAAGCAAGTGGGAAAGAAAAGAAGTATAACCAACTCTTTTTGACTTGAGTTAAATGGTCTGAGTAAAGTAGTATCCCTATACAGTATCTGTGTGTTGATTGTCTTGCTCTGTGTTTGTTGGTGTTGGTTAACTCGTTCTGTATTCTTGGACTTGGACTGACAACATTTTCAGACATTGCCAGACTGAATTTACCCTGTAAAATGCCCTAGTTAACCACTGTAGGGAAGTTAGGAAAAGAGAATAAAACTTGTAAGTAGTAGTAAAGAAGGGCAACTTAGTTACTCTCTGCTCCTACAAATGTCCCACCTTCAGTGTACAGTGGCCACCCGTAGGGACCTTTGACTTACAGGTAGCTTTGTGCTCCTTGCTGCTGAGGTTATAGGGTGTATACTGATGGAATGTCTCCATGACATCAAAGCAATAGAGGAAAGAGTCTTTAAGCCAGGATCCCTTGGGCACTTGGATCAAGTGCCCTATATAGTTAGCTGGAAGAATCTAATGGAGGACATCCCCAACCCATGGATAAAAGCCTTTCTTTCCTCAAGTCCCACCTTGTAGGTTCTGGCCTTCAGGAAAAAGGAAACACAGGTGGAGGGATCTAGACCTTAGAAGAAGTTAATCCCCCAAGACCCTTCAACAGTGGACCTGTTTCTCCAAGATCTTCTCCATATCCCCCTATTCTTGCCCCCATAGCCCTGCCAGCACCAGAACTGGCTCCAGGATCATCAGCCCATATGGGACTGGGGCTGTTGCACCCCCTTTACCAGAGGGAGGTAAGGAAGGACACTCCCAAATTTCCAGTCCTGCCATGGGGCGCCAAAGTCTGAGAGCCACCTCCCCTGATACCATGGTGGCTCTCCTGCTGAGGGCATATGGACCTCTAGATGGGGGCAATCAGGCTATGCAATATTGGCCCTTCTCTTTAGCCAACTTGTACAACTGGAAGACCCAACACCCAACCCATTTCAGATAATCCCAAGATTAATCTCGTTGAGGCTGTTTTAGTTATTCATCAGCTCACCTGGGATGATATCCAACAACTCGTGAGAGTGCTCTTTGAGAACAAAGAGCAAGAGAGGATAATGCAGCAAGGAGAAAGAATGCCCCCTCAGACACAGGCACACCACTGATTGGCCAGGCTTTCATCCACAGCAGTTCCCATGACTAGAACTCCATGGGACTTTAATACAGCAGAAGGGAAGGGGCACCTGAAGGCCTACTGCCAGGCTCCATTGGCAGATCTCAAAGGGGCTGTACGACAATGACAACCTACAAATTTGATCAAGGAACATGACGTTAGTCAGGGATCAGATGATTCACCTGCTGCCTTTCTAGAGGGACTCATGGAGACATTCCATCAGTATACACCCTGTAACCTCAGCGGCAAGGAGCACAAGGCTACTGTGACTATGGATTTTATAGACCAGGCTAGTAGAGATATCAGGAAAAAGCTTCAGAGGCTAGAAAGACTACAGGATAAATCATTGAGGGATTTAGTGCAGGTTGCTAAAAGAGTCAGAAACAGGGGGCGGGATTACCCAACTGTGGGGGAACTTGTGAATCTAAACCGTGTCCCAGAAGAAGCCTTGGTGGGTGGGGCTTAGGGTACAGACACTCGAGTGTCCTGAGAGAAATCCCCATATATGTGGGTTTCTGAAACAGGAGAAGCCAGCAGCAGGTCCAGCAGCAGTGTTGGGGGATCGACCACTTTTTCTCTGCTACCTGGGGGTGTGAAACATCTGGAAGCGCATACTGGAGACCATTCCAGGGGAAGTTCAGGATTCAATAGCCAAGGTGAAAGAAGGGCTAGCCAAGCAATAGAGAGAATTAGAAAAGAGTCAGGGTGGGTTCGAGTCTTGGTTTAACTCCTCCCCTTGGGTAACCACCCTCATATCCACCTTGTTAGGACCCTTAATTGTTCTCCTGCTATTGTTGACCTTTGGATCCTACACATTGAACAAACTTATAGACTTCATAAAAGAGAAAATAGGGGCAGTGTTGCTGATGGTCCTGGGCCAACAATATGAGACCCTGACAATAGGACTTGAAGAATATGAGTTAGTTAGCCAAGACACCTGAGGATAGCTCCAGGATTGGAGCTTGTACAAGAAAAGGGGGCACCTCACACAAATCAGAATTGCTAAGATTAAAAACTCAGGAGACAGCAGGTGTTGGTGAGGATGTGGAGAAAGAGGAACACTCCTCCACTGCTAGTGGGAATGCAAGTTGGTACAACCACTCTGGAAATCAGTCTGATGGTTCCTCAGAAAACTGGGCATGACACTTCCAGAGGACCCTGCTTTACCACTCCTGGGCATATACCCAGAGGATTCCCTGGCTTGCAATAAGGACAAATGCTCCACAATGTTCATAGCAGCCTTATTTATAATAGCCAGAAGCTGGAAAGAACCCAGATGTCATGCAATGAAGGAATGGATACAGAAAATGTGGTCTATTTACACAATGGAATACTACATAGCAATTAAAAACAATGAATTTATGAAATTCTTAGGCAAATGGTTGGAACTGGAAAATATCATACTAAGTGAGGTAGCTCATTCACAAAAGAACACACATGGAATGCAGTCACTGATAAGTGGATATTAGCCCAGAAGCTCTGAATACCCAAGACACAACTCACATATCAAATCTTTCCCAAGAAGGAAGGAAGGAGAGGGCCCTGGTCATGAAAAGGCTTGATGCAGCATTGTAGGGGATTACCAGGACAGAGAAGTGGGAGGGGTTTGACTGGGGAATGGATGGAGGGAAGAGGACTTATGGGACTTAGGGGGAGGGGGGAATCGGGAAAGGGAAAATCATTTGGAATGTAAACAAAGAATATAGAAAATTTAAAAAACAAAAGAAAAAAGAAAAAGAAAAGGGATGGCACTGAGGGACACTAAGGGATTTTCCAGTCCCACACCCTCCTTACAGCTTCCCCTCCCGCCTGGGGTCATGGCTAGGCCAAGCTCCATTCTCCACCCACAGGAACATTCTTGAGTAAAAAATTTCTCAGAATGTACTGACTGATAGTCACCTGATCCTCTGGAAAGTCCCAGGTATAGTTCAAATGTGTGTCATGCTTGCTAGCCAATAGATTTAAAGTTCAATATGCTTAACCAATAAGTTTGAACTGTAACCTTGCTGATGTAACCTGTGCCCCTAAAAAGTATAAAAACTCCTTTTAATAGCCATTTGGGGTCAACTTCTTAGTAACTCACCTTAAGGGACTAATTGAGAGCCGACCCCAACATGCTGGAAAATAAACCACTTGCTTCAGCATTAAAAAAAAAAACGAGGAAGGAAGGAAGGAAGGAAGGAAGGAAGGAAGGAAGGGAGGGAGGGAGGAAGGGAGGGAGGGAGGGAGGGAGGAAAATAGGTAGAAGCCCTTAAAGAAAAAACAAATAAATTCCTTAAAGAAATGCAAAAAATACAATGAAACAGGTAAATGAATTGAACAAAATGGTCCAAGACAGAAAACTGAAAATAGAGACAATAAAGAAATCACAAATGGAGATAACTGTGGAGGTAGAAAACCTAGGAAAGATATCAAGAGCTACAGATGTAAGCATCACCAACAGAATACAAGAGGTAAAAGAGAATTTCAGGCCTAGAAAATACCATAGAAAATATTGACACATCAGCCAAAAAAAAAATGCAAAGCAAAAGAAAAAAACTTAACTCAAAACTTCCAGGAAATTTGGGACACAATGAAAAGACCAAATCTAAGAATAATAGGAATAGAAGAGGATGAATATTTTCAGTTCAAAGGGTCAGAAAACATCTTCAACAAAATCCTAAAAGAAAATTTCCCTAACCTAAAGAAAGAGATGGCTATAAATAGATAAGAAGCCTACAGAACAGTACCAGAAAGAAAATATAACTGCCAAATAATAATCACAACACTAAATGTACAGAATAAAAAAAGAATATTAAAAGGTGTAAAGGAAAAAGTCCAAGTAACATATAAAGACAGACCTATCAGAATTACACCAGACTATTCAATAGAGCCTCTAAAAGCCAATTCCAGATGACCCTAACAGACCACAGATGCCAGACCAGGCTACCATATCCAGCAAAATCCTTATTCATCATAGATGGAGAAACCAAAATATTCCATGACAAAACCAAATTTAAACACTATCTTTCTACTAATACTTGAAGGAAATTTCTAAGAAAGGAGAAATTACACCTAAGAAAGCACGAGAAATTGAACATCTAACAAAAAACCCAAAAGAAGAGAATCATTTGCACATAGTACCACCTCTAATATCCCTCAACATCAATGGACCCAATTCCCCAATAAAAATACACAAGCTAACAAACTAGATACACAAATAGGATCCAGCATTTTGCTGCATACATGAAACACACCTCAGCAACAAAGACAAACACTATCTCAAAATAAAGGGCTGGAAAAAGTTGTCCAAGCAAGGAAATAAGCAAGAATAGCTATTCTTATATCCAATAAAATGGATTTTCAGCCAGAAGTAATTAAAAGAGATGGGAAAGGACACGTCATAATCATGAAAGGAAAAACTACCAAGATGAATTCTCACTTCTGAACATCTATGCTCCAAATGTAAGGGCACCCAAATTCATAAAAGAAACTTTATTAAACCTCAAAACATGCATTGAACATCACACAATAATGGTGGGGGACTTCAATACTCCACTTGCACCAATAGACAGGTCATTGAAACAGAAACTAAACACAGACATAGGGAAACTAACACAAGTTATGAACCAAATGGATTTAACATATATCTACAGAACATTTCACTCCCAAAACAAAAGAATATATCTTCTTTTTACCTCATGGAACCTTCTCCAAAATGGACCATATTATCAGACACAAAACAAGCCTCAACAGATAGATGAAGATTGAAATAATCCCATGCATTCTATCAGATTACCATGGAATAAGACTGTACTTCAATAACAGCAAAAACAGAAAGTCCATATAATCATGAAAACTGAACAACTCTCTACTCAATGATAATTTGGTCAGGGGATAAGTAAAGAATGAGATTAAAGACTTTTTAGAATTTAATGAAAATGAAGGCACAGCATAGCCAAACTTATGAGACACAATGGAAGCAGTGTTAAGAGCACCAAAATTCATAGCGCTTAGTGCCTTCATAAAGAAAGGGAAGAGATTCTATACCAGCAACTCAGCAGCAAACCTGAAAGCTCTAGAACAAAGAGAACAAACACAAGAGGAGTAGATGATAGGAAATAGCCTAAAAACAAAGAGAACAATACCAAAAATCTACAAAGCCAAGAGCTGGTTCTTTGAGAAAATTAACGATAGATAAAGCCTCAGCCAAACTAACTAAGAAGGACAAAGACAGTATCCAAATTAACAAAATGAAAAATGAAAAGGTAAACATAACAATAGTAACTGAAGAAATTAAAATATATATATATAACTTACTACAAAAGCCTATACTCAACAAAACTGGAAAATCTAGATGAAATGGATGGTTTTCTAGACAGACAATGGCAAACCAAAGTTAAATCAAGATCAGGTAAGCTATGTAAACAGCCACATAACCCCTAAGGAAACAGAAGCAGTCATTAAAAACCTCCCAACCGAAAAACCAGCCCAGGCCAGATGATTTTAAAGCAGAACTCTACCAGACCTTCAGAGAAAACCTAATACCAATACTCCTCAAATTATTCCACAAAACAGAAACAGAAGGAACACTGCTTAATCCATTCTATGAAGCCACAGTTACTCTGATACTTAAACAAGGCAAGGACCCAAAGAACTTCAGATCAATTTCACTTATGAATATTAATACAAAAATACTGAATACATTTCTTGCAAACCAAATCCAAGAACACATCATAATTATCATTCACCATGATCAAGTAGGTTTCATCCCAGGGATGTTTCAAATTATGAAAATCCATCAATATAATCCACTACATTAAAATCTCAAAGAAAAAAATCACATGATCATCTCATTAGATACTGAAAAGGCCTTCCACAAAACCCAACACCCCTTCATGTTAAAAGTCTTGGAGAGTTCAGGAATTCATGGCACATACCTAAGCATAAAAAAAAAAGCAATATATGGCAAACCAACAATCGACATCAAGTTAAATGTAGAGAACCTTGAAGCAATCCCACTAAAACCAGGGACAAGGCAAGGCTACTCACTCTCTCCCTGTGTACTCAATATAGTACTTAAAGTAGTGACAGCAGTAAAATAACTAAAGATCAAGGGAATACAAATTGGAAAGGAAGAAGTGAAGATATCACTATTCTCTGATGATATGATAATATACATAAGTGATCCACACAATTCTACCAGTGAACTCCTACAGCTGATAACCATCTTCAGCAAAGTAGCTGGATATAAAATTAACTCAAAAAGAATCAGTAGCCTTCCTTTATACAAGCGATAAATGGGTTGAAAAAGAATTTAAGGAAACAGTACTCCTCACAATAGCCACAAATAATATAAAATATCCTGGTGTAACTCTAACCAAGTAAGTTTAACATCTGTATGACAAGAAGCTAAAGTCCCTGAAGAAAAAAATCAAAGAGGACCTCAGAAGATAGAAAGATCTCTCATGTTCATGGATAGGTAAGATTAACATAGAGAAAGTAGCCATCTTACCAAAAGCAATCTATAGATTTAATGCAATCCCCATCAAAATTCCAACACAATTCTTCAAATAAATGGAAAGAACTATTCTCAACTTCATATAGAAAAGCAAAATCCCAGGATAGAGAAAATAATTCTCAACAATAAAAGACCTTCTGGAAGAATCACCATCCCTGACCTCAAGCTATACTACAGAAAATAGTCATGAATAACTAACTTCATGGTATTGTTACAGAGACAGACGGGTCAATCAATGGAAGAGAACTGTTGACCCAGAAATAAACCCACACACCTATGGACACTTGATCTTTTGACAAAGAAGCCAAAACTATACAGTGAAAAAAGAAAGCATCTTCCACAAATGGTGCTCTGTGGAAGAATTAGGGGAAGGACTGAAGGAGCTGAAGAGGATGGCAACCCCATAGGGAGACCAGCAGTGTCAACCAACTCAGACCCCTGGGAACTCCCAGAGACTAAGCCTCAAGCAAAAGAGCATACTTGGACTGGTCTGTGGGCCCTGCCACATCTGTAGCAGAGGATTGCCTTATCTGGCTTCAGTGGGGGATTATGTCCCTGATCCTGCAGAGACATGAGGCCCCAGGAAAGGGAGATACACAGAATGGAGGGAGCATCCTCTCAGAAACAAACAGGAGGGGGATGGGATAAAAAAAAAAAAACTCTGAAAGGGGCGACCTGGAGGAGGGCAACACTTGCTATGTAAATAAATAACATAATTAATTTTTAAAAATGTAAAATGCTAAAAAAAAATATTAAAAAGAAAAGAAAAAAGAAAATCCCTTATGGGCTTGCCTTCCACCTGATCTTAAGGGCACATGTTTTTAGGGGACTTTATATTATGTCAAGTTGACATAAAACCATCCAGAACAAATGTTTAGAAACAAAAAGAATTTGAAAGAAACATTAGAAATTATAGAATTTTGAAAAGATGTAGAATTCTGTAAAAAAAAAAAAAAATATTTAAAGATCACTAAATACAACTTTTCCATTCTAGAGTCAATAAGGTCAAGAAGGCCTAAAGCTAAAAACTAAGCCCAATGCATTTGATCCCAAATGCAGGCTACATTGCTTCATCATAATTCTTACAGAGCTCTCCATGGCTGCACATCTGAAAATGAGCAGATATCAGCCCAGCACCCAGAAAGGACAGCCAAGCTTCCTCCTTGGAAACCAACACAGTGCACAGAAGCTGGCCATGAACACTGAAGGCAGAGCTGGGCACTGCAATGGTCACTCGTAGACATGTGCATTTCTGATGTGGCTTTACACATCACAAAAAGTGCAAGTTCACACTATTCTCTGCATAGGAACTAATTACAACATCCTTCCTCCGTTGTTAGACTCAATTGGCCAATAATTAACCTTGGCATATGCTGCACAATCTTTCTTCCAATGAAATGTGCAAGAATTATTGTTTAATTAGGTTCTATAATTGAAACAAATGAAAAATGAGCCAAGGACTCTGAGAGTCAGCAAAACTGTGATTTGTTTGTGCCTTTTTACTTAAAAATGTATCATTCTTCTCCAAAATACTATTTCAGTATGCCCTTTGAAAATGAGATCTACATTCCCAACGTACAACTAGGCTGTTCAACAGAAGACAGATATATGAAACATAAAGGCAAAAAAACAAAACTACAAACTTCTCATCTGCTGCCTTCATTTTCCGTTCTTCATATTCTGATTAGCACAGAACAATCTATTGCTATGCCCATTTTTTTTTCCGCCTCTAAGTTCACAGTATATGTCTTTGGCTTTTTCTCCACTTAGAATTTCCTCTCAAAGATTCTGACTCATTGTGTCATTCTGCTCACTGTACAGACTTCAGACACCCAGTTTGCTTTTCTGTGGAGTCTATTAGTTCATGTTTGACCTTTCGGTTCTGTCACTTATGTGTCTATAAGCAGACGCACTCCCGGTTTCCTATTTGCCACAGTTATCAGCTTCCTCTGAGCTGCTAAGCCCTGCTGCCAATTTGCATAAGAGTCTTAAAAAGGGCAGCTAATTCCATGAGTTTACTTGGTTCCTTTAAAGGAGGAAAGGGGCAGTTGATCTTTTAATGAAATGAAAACATGGGCTCTTTTCTACACCAGTAAACAGCAAGACACTTGCTCTGCCTACTGAAGCCCTTTCCTGTCAGCCATTGTGGCCGCGTGTATTAGCGCTCCTATTTTAGGATTAAAAATAAGGCAAAGTGCCTTAAATAAGCAAGCTTCTGAAAACTTCAGGAAGTGAGATAGCACAGAAACTGCATGCCTGTAGTTGATAGAAGATATTTATCTTTAAGCTTAGGTCTCCTAACCCACAGAGCTTAACTGTAGCAAGTCCTTACCCTGAATGGCAAGGCAGACGGATGACATTAAGTTCACTTGTTGTGACTAAGCTGTGGGCTTGAGCACAGCCGTTGTTAAATATCTACTTTTCAAACCAGCCATCGTCGAGCAAAGGCTTACATATTTCCTCAGTCTGTGGTTCATTCTGGTCTAGGTCTATAATAACAAAGTCAAGTGGGATGCTGAAACAGCCAATTACATCAAGTCACAATTCTATCATAGCAATAATAGAAAATTTGAGAGCCTGAATTTTCTACAGGAATTTATATTTTCAACACAGACTATGCAATTTTAGCCCCTGTTCTGAAGAGGTAGGCAGTGAAATGGCCTGCTTGATTGTCTGCTCAAGCATATTTATGGATACCAGGCCTTCTCCTTCAGTGTCCTTCCAACTCAGGACCCTGGTGCTAACACGATTCCTGCTGGGGAAGAAATGAAGCCGTTGTATTCTGGAAGCTCTCCTCAGTTGTTCAGCAGAATGCAAATTGTGAAAACATGAATTTTTGTTTCTCACTCACTCAGCCCCATAGATTCTGTACCTAATTTCTGACATGCAATGGCTACTGGGCAAACAGTTACTCAGTTAATGAAATAAATGAGTGAAGAACCAATGGTTACTCTGGTCTCCTTGGTAGGCTCCAGCATTCCAAAGTCCTTCCTTAATAGAATCTAAATTAATGAGTCTTAAAGTCTTGCCTGGTTTCCTAGGCTATGTATCCCTTACTGTGATTCTGTGAAGACCCTACCCTGCACTACAAGAGTGTGGTTGAGACATTCCCCTACTGTTCCCTCCTTGTGTTAGACAAATCCTGATTTTCATCCATAGCTTCCTTTAGGTGATATCTTACCAGACTCCATTTGGACTTATTTACTTCTATTGTTTTTACATAGAGAAAGTTTTTGGTGAAAGACATCAAAGTCAGCAGTTTATATACACAATAAAATATTTGAAGAATTTTCTGCTAGAAATTTTTTTCCTAAGCATTTCTTTCATGTGACATCCATACTTCATTGAATGGTACTAATGATCAGGCTCTGGGCAGCTCTCCTTCCACTCTTTTATGTCTACAAAGTCTATCAAACTTAAGAAGAGGATAGTGAAGACCAATTTGTAGCTAAGAAAAGTGATGGAAGGTCACAAATGTGAGTGGCATAGAGTAGTTCTTGATAATCTATTGGATCTTGTTTTTTTGCTTCCAGATTTAAAAAAAAAAAAAACCTAGGATCTCACACGTAGCCAAGGCTGACCTTGAATTTATAATCCTCTTGTCTCAGCCTCCTGAGTGTTTGGACACCACACTCTGTGATCACCAGAGATGTTTGGAGCTACATTGCTAATCCTTTGCCAAACTAGAATAAAACTGACTACCTCATGATGAGATTAGGAACACAAGAGACAGTAGGACAACTGGTGCCAGTTTCTCAGTATTGTTTATATAAAGTGTAAGTTGATGGCTTGCACCTGGTTTCTATTATCCTTTTGGTCTCTGATTTGGAACCTTATCATGAAGACTATTTTAAGACACACCGAAGGAAGTTTGTATAAGACATCTACCCACTAGGACTCCAGCTTCCCTGACAGCTGAGCTTGCAAACGCATGGATGGATCATAAGTAAGAACAAAGCAAGTCCTGTGTGACTAAGGGAAGATCCTGGGAGCTGGACCAGATACCCCTCTTCCTCTCTAATAGATCATCCTTCCTCCCCTTGTGATACCACATCACTTTACCTCTCACTAACCTAAAATGAGTGGACCATGAAAAACACAGTGAGTCCTTTTAATCATTCAGCCCTTTGAACCTGACAGTTGACATACATCAAAGTTTTTTTTCTTTACTTTCCTAGAAAACATATTTATCATAGTGCCCCAACATAAGATCATGTAAAAACAACTTGTCAAATCTACCGTGGTTCCTCTTGATGAAATGCATGGCCTGTATAAGCTACACTACCCTAGCATCTTGTCTCCATATGGAGTATATTCATAACTATGCTTCTAATATTTAGTCTGAATCCTTTGTTTTTTTTTTAAATGGGGAAATTTTAATGCGATTTGGCCCATCAAGTTATATCCTTATAAAAAGTTTAAATATCTGAATTAGAAGAGATTAGAGACCTTGGCTATTACAGTAAGGAAACCAATGCTATGTTTAGAGATATGAGTGGATTTATCACTGTTTGACTAGCAAGATTATAAAAGCTAATAAGTGGTGTGAAGTGTCACCACCATCTGGAGAACCAGGACTTCCTCTGATGTGACTAGGGCAAGGTCTAGCAGGTGCTGTCCCCTCTCCTCTAACTTACTCTTCTGTCCCAGGCCCCCAGGTGTGAATGATATTCACTTTCATGGCAGTGGGCAGGTAGTTTCTAATCCATATGCTAATGGAAATTCTAGTCTTTTCTGTAAACATTCTCATAATGTCTATCTGTATATCTCTTAAGTCATATTGGCAGAGTAATTATTATCATAATGATTTATTAGACTTTTTTCTTAGTAATTGTAAAGCATTTAAATTTTTCTAAACAAACACATTTGTCTGGAAAATTAGAATAATGATTTAAAATGTATAGATATTTGGGATTGAGCTTAAAGGCTATGCTGAGCACCAGTATGCGCCTGATAAATAGTGGCGGTGGCTATTGTGTCCTCACGTCATCCATTATGCTGTCCTTTCTTTCTGCTTCTTATGGGTAAAAAGGATGCATCAAAGTCACCGATGTTTCATTGTAGACATTTCTGAGTAAACTATTAACAGGCATCATTTGACAATGCCCCTCCTACATAAAGAAATATGGAGCCATAATAGAGTACACAGGCCAAGAGCCCATACTAAGAAACCCTGGAGCAGTGTCACACCTGTGGCCCCTGTACTCTGGAGGAAGAGGCAGCAAGACTGCTGCAAGGTTGAGGCCAGCACGACTTGTAAGCCACTCTCCAGGGTGTGGTAGGATATTGCTTAAAAACAAAACAAAAGCAGAAAAACTAAAATGCGCTGGCTCAAAAAAAAAAAAAGCCTTCTCTTCCATGTTTCAGCCCTTGACAAGATGATTCTACCATTTTCAGTAAACAGTTTCCATCCATGGCTCTAAGACGGAAGCTTTGCCATCACCACTGCAATTGAATGTGCAGGGGAAAGGACTGGGCTGCACAGACCTTTAAGTTTGACATCTTCTTGTAAATCACAAAGGTCACTTTTTGCTTACACCTTATTAGCCAACCCCACTCATGTGGCCACACTTTATTACTAGGCTGGTAGAAAACTTCAGTCTCTAGTGAGCAGTTCACATGGAGCAGTTCACTAGGAGCTAGAAAGCCTCCTACTTTGGGGAATCTACAAACAACTGAGGCTGTTGCCAAAACTATAGGTTGCTCTCTACCAACTGAAAGCAAGGTCCCTTTGCTAAAGACAACACCCACAACTCATTGAACATGGTAAGGTTGAACTGGTACCTACATAGAGCCTTGACTCTCACGTTCTGTCATCTTTGGTACAAGAAGGTACTCTACATAGTACCCAAGGAAAAGTGGAAACATCAAGTCAGCCACAAACCTTTGGTCTTCAATGCTGTCCTGCCTGCATGATACGTTGTGGCAATTGTTACACAAAACTTGTAGATGTATCCAACCAAAATCTGATTGTATTTAAGGCACACTTCACAAGATGAAACCAACAACAAACACGAGTTAGGTGACCAAGAACCACAGACTAGATAGCAGGAAGAACCAGGATAAAATGTAGTAATAAATACTAATGACATTGTTATATTCATAATTACTGCCTTGTTCAGTCATCATCAGAGGGGCCTCCTCCTGCACCAGATGGGAACAAATATATAGACCCACTACCAAACATTATGCAGAGAATGGGAAATATTCAAATACTCTAAATGGCATATCTCTATCAAGTCCCTCCCCTCAGGGAACCCTGCAGAAGAGAAGGCAGAAGGGGCATGAGAGCTGGGGGACAGAGGACACTATAAGAACAAGGCCCTCTGAATCAACTGAGTAAAACTCTTATGAATTCAGAGACTGAAGCAGCTGCACAGGGCTGGCACGGGTCTGCACCAGATCCTCTGGCTTCTGTTTAGCTTTTTTATGGGATACCTGAGTATGCAAACAAGTGAGTCTCTGACTCTTGTACCTTCTCTTGGGCTCTTTTCCTTCTGTTGGTTTGTCTTGCCCAGCTTTGATGTGACTGTTTTTGTTCTATCTTGTTCTATTTTATTATTATTATATCTTAGAAGCCTGTGCTTTTCTTATGAGAGACAGAAAGGGATGGATCAGAGGAGAGGGGAGGTAGAGAAGGATTGTGAGTAGAGGAGGGGGAGATATAATCAGGATATATTATGTGAGAAAGGAACCTATTTTCAATTAAAAAAAAGAAAGACTGACAATTGGCAGGCATTCTTTCCACACAGATGCATGGGATACTGAAGTCAGATAATTTTCCCAGGCTCATACGGCTGCTAGGATGCAGCAGTCGGCATAGAAAAAGCAGTCGTCAAGTATGGGCTCCATCTTACGGAGTCGGCCTTACATCAAATCAGGCATTGCTTGCTTACACCCACAAGCTTCGGGCCACCATTGTCCTAACAAATGTTTTCAGCAGAATAGATTGTAACTCAAAGGTTTGTGGCTGTGCTGGTATTTACACTTCTCTTTTGGTAGCCTCTAGAGTACCTTCCAGTACCAAAGACACTAGACCACGGGGATGAAGGTTGTGTGTGTAAGCTCCAGCTCAACTTCTCCACGTTCAGTGAGTTGTGTGGGTGTTGTCTTCAACAATGGCATCTTGCTGTCAGTTTATAGAGAGAAGCCTGTTGCCTTGACAACAGCCTGGTTGTTTAGGATTGCCATGGGACCCTTTTGGCTAAAACTCAAATGGATGTAACCCAGTCCGTGTACTCAAAGCTTTGTTTGATAACAAGAGATGGTCATTTGAGATTCCATCTTCCTCATTATCTGAAGACTTCATTAAGATCACCTTCATATATTTTAGGAAGTTTACAGTACACTAGGTTTACATATATCCCTCAAACAACCCTCAATTCTAACTGCCTCTCCCTGCATTCTCTGCCTCAATCCCATTTTCCCTCCTAATCCCCCTGATCCTCCTGTTCCTGCCCATCCTCCACCACCCCAGTCCACTTATGAACTCTATTCTATTTTCTATTTCCCCCTCTGAAGGAGATCAAAATGTCCTCCCTGGTTCCTTCTTCAATACCTAATCTATTGGGTCCATGGATTATCATTGCTGGTTATCATTTATTTCACATTTAATATCCAGATATAAGTGAATACATACCAAATTTGTCTTTCTGGGTCTTGGTTACCTCACTCAGATTTTTTTCTCATTCCACCCATATGCCTGCAAATTTCATAATGTTATTTTTTAACAGGTGAATAATACTCCATATTGTAAATGGACTTCTTTTTCATTTTGTCTAGTGATCCACTGATAGATATCTAATCTGTTTACAATTTCTAGCTGTTATAAATAGTGGACCAATGTGCACTGTTGAGCAAGTGTCCTTGTGATAGGATAAAGTATCTTTTGGGTATGTGTCCAAGAGTGGTATAGCTGGATCTGGAGGTAGATTGATTCACATCTTTCTGAGGAAGTGCTATGTTGATTTTCATTGTGACTATACAAGTTTGCACTCCCACCATCAATGGAACAGTGTTACCTTTGCTCCACATCCTTGCTAGCATGTGTTGTCACTTTTGTCACTAACCTCAATCTAGTAGAGTTACTTTTAAAGCATCAACTACTTTGCTTTCATTTTGTCTTTTTTAACTTGTATTTATAGTTGGGTTTCAAGGTACATACATTTTTGGAAATGTGAATTATGTGTTTTAAATAAATGAACACTTAGAATAAATAAATATTTAATTGAAAAGTTTTGTGAGCATGCTGTTGGGCATGGTAGCTTATTTAGTAAACCTACCACCCAAGAGCCTGAGATAAAAGAATCATATATTCAATACAGGCTTGTAAGACCTTAACTCAAGGGTTGGAGAGACACCTCAGCAGTTAGGAGCCCTGACTGCTCTTCCAGAGGTCCTGAGTTCAATTCTCAGCAACCATATGGTGGCTTACAACCATCTGTAATGGGATCTGATGCCATCTTCTGGTGTGTCTGAAGACAGCTTTAGTGTACTCATATACATAAAATAAATAAATCTTTAAAACAAAAAAGACCTTAACTAAAAACGAAGAAAAAGCTATAGAAAACACCATTCTAAGCTAGAGTTTCTCAGTATGTATTTGGCAAAAGGCCTTGTGGTTTACCAACTGATCATCTAGTCTTTGATGATTTCAGAGGGAAAAAAATAAAAATACATGTGTATAATCCTCTTTGATAGTCAGAGCAATATGATCTCGGAACTCTGAATCAGTATGTGTTCTCATTGATCGCCGCATCTTTTTTTTCTATATTCTTTGTTTACATTCCAAAGGCTTTCCCCTTTCCCAGTTCCCCCCTCACCATATGTCCCATAAGTCCTCTTCCCCCGCCCATTCTCCAATCACCCCCCAACCCTTTCTCTGTTCTGCTACTCTTCTACAAAACTGGAACCAGTCTTTTCAGTACCAGTGTCCTCTCCTTCCTTCTTCTTGGGAATCTTTTGATTTGCTAATTGTGCCTTGAGTATTCAGAGCTTCTGGGCTCATTAATATCCACTTATCAGTGATTGCATTTCATATGTATTCTATTGTGATTGGGTTAATTTGCTTAGGATGATGTTTTCCAGATCCAACCATTTGCCTACAAATTGCATGAATTCATTATTTTTAATTGCGGAGTAGTATTCCATTGTGTAGATATAACACATTTTCTGTATCCATTCCTCCTTTGAGGGACATCTAGGCTCCTTCCAACTTCTGGCTATTATAAATAAGGCTGCTATGAACATTGTGGAGAATGTGTCTTTATTGCACGGAAGGGAATCCTCTGGGTATATGCCCAGGAGTGGTATGACAGGGTTCTCTGGAAGTGTCATGCCCAGTTTTCTGAGGAACCGCCAGACTGATTGACCCACTCTTATCACCTTGTACTAAGATCAACTCCAAGTGGATCAAGGACCTCCACATAAAACCAGACACACTGAAACTAATAGAAAAGAAACTGGGGAAGACCCTGGAGGACATGGGCACAGAGGGAAAGTTCCTGAACAGAACACCAATAGCTTATGCTCTAAGATCTAGAATTGACAAATGAGACCTCATAAAATTACAAAGTTTCTGTAAGGCAAAGGACACTGTCAGAAGGACAAAATGGCAACCAACAAATTGGGATAGGATCTTCACCAACCCCACATCGGACAGAGGGCTAATATCCAATATATACAAAGAACTCAAGAAGTTAGACCCCAAGAACCAAATAACCCTATTAAAAAATGGGGTACAGAGCTAAACAAAGAATTTTCACCAGAAGAAGTTTGGATGGCTGAGAAGCACCTTAAGAGATGTTCACGGGCAGTGGTAGCACATGCCTGTAATCCCAGCACTTGGGAGGCAGAGGCAAGTGGATTTCTGAGTTCAAGGCCAGCCTGGTCTACAGAGTGAGTTCCAGGACAGCTGAAACTATACAGAAAAACCCTGTCTCGAAAAACCAAGAGAGAGAGAGAGAGAGACAGAGAGAGACAGAGACAGAGACAGAGACAGAGACAGAGACAGAGACAGAGACAGAGACAGAGACAGAGACAGATGTTCAACATCCTTAGTCATCAGGGAAATGCAAATCAAAACAACCCTGAGATTCCACCTCATACCAGTCAAAATGGCTAAGATTAAAAACTCAGGAGACAACAGGTGCTGGCGAGGATGTAGAGAAAGAGGAACACTCCTCCACTGTTGGTGGGATTGCAAGATGGTACAACCACTCTGGAAATCAGTCTGGTGGTTCCTCAGAAAATTGGGCATGAGACTTCCAGAGGACCCTGTCATAGCACTCCTGTGCATATACCCAGAGGATTCCCCTGCATACAATAAAGACACATGCTCCACTATGTTCATAGCAGCTTATTTATAATAGTCAGAAGTTGGAAGGAGCCCAAATATCCCTCAAAGGTTGAATGGATACAGAAAATGTGGTATATACAATGGAATACTACTCCGCAATTAAAAATAATGAATTCATGCAATTTGTAGGCAAATGTTTGGATCTGGAAAATATCATCCTAAGTGAGTTAACCCAATCACAAAAGAATACACATGAAATGCAATCACTGATAAGTGGATATTAATGAGCCCAGAAGCTCTGAATACTCAAGGCATAATTAGCAAGTGAAAAGATTCCCAAGAAGAAGGAAAGAGAGGACCCTGGTCCTGAAAAGACTGGATCCAGCTTTGTAGGAGAGTACCAGAACAGAGAAATGGTGGTTGAGGGGTGGTGATTGGGGAATAGGTGGGGTGGGGGGGAAGAGGACTTATGGGACATATGGTGAGGGGGGAACTGGGAAAGGGGAAAGCCTTTGGAATGCAAACAAAGAATATAGAAAAAAACGAAAAAAGAATAAAAGTCTATATGCAGTGAAAAAAGAAAAAAGAAAATATTGCATTATATTAGATGGAAAAATATGTAATAGCTAGAAAATTAAAAAAAACACATAGTTTACATACCTGAATATTGGTCAGATAAAAAGAAATGCATGCAGTAGTTCTTTTGAGCAGTATAACAATTTATAATAAAAAATGTTTTCTATGGATATAAAAAAAGAGAGAGAGAGATGTTCAACATCATTAGTCATCAGGGAAATGCAAATCAAAACAACCCTGAGATTTCACCTCACACCAGTCAGAATGGCTAAGATTAAAAACTCAAGAGACAACACATGCTGGCGAGGATGTGGAGAAAGAGGAACACTCCTCCACTGTTGGTAGGAGTGCATGACCGCAGCATCTTTATGAGTGCCAGCATGCTCTGGGGACGCTCTGCCTAGATCAACATGACTCTCAACGAGTAACAGACGGCACCCACCTTTCTCATATGTTCTCACCACTTGTGTGTTTAACATCTACATCTGTTGATTTGGGTTTTCTTACTTAATACATTTTATCCTACTATTGCCTAATGTTCTGCTAACAAAAGCAGACATTCTGGGTTAGGATTGGCTTATCAAAGCATAATAGTACTAATGAAAATATTAATGTAATGTTGCAACTTAGAAAATAATGCTTGCTTAATGGATATGAATATACCAAGTCAATTGGAACAATTGCCTCTTAGAGTTGTGGTAATTTTGTGCAAGTTTTGATATTAAATTTTATTGGATCTTCGTTCCATTCATTTGTGGTCCCACTGGCCGCTTCCAGTTCCTGGCTGAAACATTTTCAAGGCTTCGCCTTCATTTCCAGACAAAGCGCTGGGGCCGCTTTGGAAATGAATTTTGTCTTTTCTGAGCAGTTACAGAATAATATTTCTGAGGAAGAAATTTGATAATGTTTCATACTAATGAGAGGGAAGAGACGGCACTGCAGAAGCATTATTCATTATTACACACTTTCTGGTGACAATATACAGATCATATTGCTGAGAAGAAGTCTCCAAAGTTAATGAAAAAATATGGTACTGGAAAGAAAGCAATGCATCACTGGCAACATTTTTTTTTCTATCAAAAGTACATTTGTGGGGTATTCTGCAATATCTCTGGTATAAAATGTAGAGCTATGTTACATCCTTCCTGGTAGTTAGATGAACTGATGGTAGGGTTTGGGGGGTTGCTGTTGTTGTTGTTGTTGTTGTTGTTGTTGTTGTTATTATTATTATTATTGAAACAATTTTTGTTTTTTGAGATAAGATCTCACATAGCCCAGGCTATTCTCAGTGTCACTGAGTAACCAGCCTTGGACTTCTGCTCCTCCAGTCAAGTGCTATAAGTACAGGCATGCACCACTACTCCTGGGTAATGTAGTACTGGGAGAAACCCCAAAGCTTCTTGAACAATGGGAATGCACTACAACTGAGCTACAAGTCCATCCCAAATCTGTTCTTTTCAAAGAGTAAATCTAAAATATTGATTATAATTGGGTGTGCCTTAAGCCAAACTTAAAACAATCTAAAATCATATAACCTAATGGTATATGTTTTCAATCAAATTTTTAAATTTTAGAAAGTATAAAAATTAATATTTATGAAGATCTCTTGTTACATTCAACTTGGACTTCATACGACAGAAGGCAATGCCTTTTCAGAAACTGGTTGCAATCTTTTAAAAAGTGAGGTAACCTCGAAATGATGTGTCAGGCTTTGTTCTTAAATAACTCTGATAGCTGTGAAGCAAGGAAGGCTGCTACTAAATTTTTGCACCAAAATATTGGTTAAAACTTCTGCTTTGACTATTCGTTTCTGAAAAGAAATGTGATTGATTTAGTGTTGCAGAAAATAGCAAACATTTTTGATATCATCAGGTCAATTTTCTTTAGCAAAAATCAAAGAAACCAATTTCAGGCTGACTTAAATAAGTGTAGACTTTTCGGCATTGACAAGAAATGACAGCAGGCAGAGCAACGGCTTGAGCATGCACAGATGAAAGCGACAGTGGCCGAAGCAATCTGAAGGAGCCCAGCAAATGCAAAGAGCCAGGATCAGGCCAAGTCTGCCCCTGCAATGGGATAGGAAGCCAATCATATAACTCTCACTTCCCCTTTGCACAAGATGCAAGTGCTCTTGCTTGAAGTAGCAGACAAAGGACGGCCCTGTTGAGAATTCACCAATTTATAATCCAGCCGTCAGATCGAAGTGCTGTAGAGAACATAAAATAGAGAAATGTGACAAATGTCCAGCATAGACAGGCTGAGAGCTTGATTCCCACAACTACATGGACAAGAGCCAACCTATCCGTGTTTAATTAAAGCAAGAAGCCAGAGCCTCTGGAGAGCAGCGAACAGCGATGCTTGCAGCTGTCCCCGTGAGCTCTTTCCACCGCGGCTGCTGTTGATTGCATACTTTACATGGGATGAAGCATTTCATCAATGTCAGTTCTGACACAGAACAGGGTTTAATGCAAATTCAAACCAAAGCCCGGGGTCTACTGACTTCTTCTTCCCTAAGCAATAGTTAACTAGCTATTCCACTCTGTGGACTCGTCTAAATATGGTGGATAGCTTCACATCGAGGGAGTCCTGCGTGATGTCACTAGAGGCCTGTAACATCACGAGATGCAGATTTGATCAGAATGTCGAGAATCATTAACATTTATTTGCCAAATCACCACAGGCTGAGGTTTCTTTAAAAAGTAAAGCAGGAGCAGGCTGTTTGTGCAAAAGCCCACCCTGTGTGATGTATTATTCTAGGAGAAATCAAAGTCATCTCACCCTCATACTTAGATAAAACAATTCTGAGCTTGGAACTTATTGTGAAGCTTTTGCTTATTTAAAATTTAATTGTTAATTGGAAAGGAATTTTCTACCACCTGATGCTAAGTCACCCTTACACTGGCACATAGTTTAGAGACTGAGAAATATCTTTCGAGCAGCAGCCTTCATGATAGATGTGACTCTGAAGTGTGTCACCATTGCCTACACTGGAGACACGGTAGAGAGTATCTGTATAGATCATGAATACAAGTGTGTGGAATAACAGCTCCCGAAAGCCAGTCTAAGAACTTGAACATTCCCAGTGTTCTTTTGAAAAAATATGAACTAGAAAATATTGATAAATAGACTAACTTTGGAATAACAGATGCTATCTGAAATATAAATTATTATAATTAGTGTTTTGTGAGGGAAGGGAAAGAACCCAAGTTTAAACCCAGAAGTTGCTCTATTCCTATTTTTACTGCCAAGTTAAAGTCTTTCATGCTTGAGTTAGTGTGCTAATTCATCATTCACCATACTTCCCTGTAACATAGGGATGACAATACCCTCAGACAGTCTGTGAAAAACAAAGACATTCACACTGGGCACACGGAAACACAATCTAAAAATATCGCTGACTTTTCAGCATAGTTTTTCAAATCTTCACTCTACTTAGCCTGGAGAAATCAGATTAAAACCATGTTTTAATCTTCTAGAAATGACTCACCTTTTTATCTCACTCCCTACAGTTAAAATTAAGGGAGATAGGCATCACCCAAAAGGATAATGTCACATAGATGTGATTTAACATTCCTAAACTGTTTCAAGTGTCAAAACCCATCTCTCTTTGGCATCAATTCCAATATCAGCCAGGAATGGAGACATCAAACCCACCACTGCACCTTTCATTACCATGTGCACTCACTTTTCATAGTGCCTTCCTTTCAAACTCACATCAAATTTTTATGAATGTTCATCAGTGGCATTTAGATTTTTGTGAATGGAGAAGTAACATGTCCTCCACTATATGACTGAAGGAGAAATAAAAAGGATTAAGACCTTCATCAGTACACTCAAGTGGAAACTTAAGGATTCTTTGTAGAGTCAGTTATCTTAGATGGTTTTTTGGTGAGGCAAACACATGACGTTCATTAAAGTGTATATAAGTAGGAGACTAAGGCAGACTTATGAAGGAATATTTCACTAAAGCAGACACAGGAGAGAGGATGTTTCCATCTGTACCCAGAGCTGATCCTGTGCCACAGTGCTCCATATCCAAATACTGCAGGGAGAGACTTGGTCTCCCAGGAGTATGGACATGCCTGTGAGCACAGGTAAGACCACCACTTCTGTTCAGAGGGACCTGCCGGAGCCATGAGGACACAGGAACCGAGGAACAGCCGGGGACAAGATCCTTCCAGTTTCCATCTGCACACCAGAGCTGACCCTGTACCACAGCTCTCCATACCCAAATTCCTCCTGGAAAGAACTGGTCTCCCAAGAGTACTACAGATTTGTAGGAGGGACAAGCCACAGTCAGAGCAGCAAGACCAGCTAACACCAGAGATAACCAGGTAGTGAGAGGCAAAGGCAGGAAAATAAGCAACAGAAACCAAAGCTATTTGGCATGATCAGAACCCAGTTCTACCACACTGAGCCCTGGATACCCTAGCATACCAGAAAAGCAAGACTTTGATTTAAAATCACATCTCATGATGACAATACAGGACTTTAATAAGGACATAAATAACTCCCGTAAAGAAATACAAGAGAACACAGGCAAACAAGTAGAAGCCTGAAAAGAGGAAACACAAAAATCCCTTTAAAATTATAGGAAAAGACAAAGAGGTGAAGGAATTGAACAAATCCATCCAGGATCTAAAAATGGAAATGGAAACAATAAAGAAATTGCAAAGGGAGACAACTATGGAAATAGAAAACCTAGGAAAGAGATCAGGAGTCATAGATGCAAGCATCAGCTACAGACTACAAGGGATATAAGAGAGAATCTCAGATGCAGAAGATACCATAGAAAACATTGACACAGAAAGAAAGACAGAAAGAAAGAAAGAGAGAGAGAGAGAGAGAGAGAGAGAGAGAGAGGGAGAGAGGGAGGGAGGGAGGGAGGGAGGGAGGGAGGGAGGAAGGAAGGAAGGAAGGAAGGAAGGAAGGAAGAAAGAAAGAAAGAAAACATTGGCACAACAGTCAAAGAAACGGCAAAAGGCAAAAGACTCCTAACCCAAAACATCCAGGAAATCCAGGGCACAATAAGAAGGCCAAACCTAAGGATAATAGGTAGAGAAGAGAGGGAAGATTCCCAAATTAAAGGGCCAGTAAATCTCTTGAACAAATTTATAGATGAAAACTTCCCTAACCTAAGGAAAGAGATGCCCATAAACATACAAGAAGCCTACAGAACTCCAAATAGACTGAACCAGAAAATAAATTCCTCCAGTCACATAATAATCACAATACCAAATGCACAAAACAAAGAACGAATATTAAAAGCAGTAAGGGGAAAAGGTCAAGTAACATACAAAGGCAGATCTATCAGAATCACACCAGACTTCTCACCAGAGACTATGAAAGCTAGGAGATCCTGGGCAGATGTAATACAGACCCTAAGAGAACACATAGGCCAGAACAGGTTACTATACCCAGCAAAACTCTCAATTACCTCAGATGGAGAAACCAAGATATTCCACAGTGAAAACAAATTTACACAGTATCTTTCCACAAATCCAGCCCTACAAAGGATAATAGATGGAAACACCAACACTAAGAGGGGAAACTACACCCTAGAAAAAGCAAGAAAGTAATCTTCTTTCAACAAATCCAAAACACAAACATAAAAACAACATAAAAAATAACAGAAAGCAACAATCACTATTCTTTAATATCTTTTAACATCAATGGACTCAATTCCCTAATAAAAAGACACAGAGTAACAGACTGGATATGTAATCAGGACCCAGCATTTTGCTGCATAAAGGAACCACCTCAGTGTCAAAGACAAGTACTACCTCATAGTAAAGGGTTGGAAAACAATTTTCCAACCAAATGTTCCCAAGAAACAAGCTGGAGCAGCCATTCTAATATTGGATAAAATCAACTTTCAACCAAAAGTTACTCAAAAAGATAAGGAAGGACACTTCATACTCATCAAAGAAAAATCTGCCAAGAAGAACTCTCAATTCTGAACATCTATGCTCCAAATGCAAGAGCATAGATAAAGGAAACTTTACTAAAGCTCAAAGCACACATTGCACCTCATACAATAATAGTGAGATACTTCAACACCCCACTCTCATCAAACAACTGATCATGGAAACACAAACTAAACAGAGACACAGTGAAACTAACAGAAGTTTTGGACCAAATGGATTCAACAGATATCTATAGAACAATTCATCCTAAAACAAAAGAATATACTTTCTTCTCAGCACCTCATAGAACCGTCTCCAAAATAAACCATATAATCAATCACAAAACAGCTCTCAACAGATATAAGATTAAAATAATCCTGTGCATTCTATCACCATAGACTAAAGCTGGTCTACAATAATAACAAAAACAGCAGAAAGTCCACATACACATGGAAGTTGAACAATGTCCTATTCAATGATAACTTTGTCAAGGAAGAAATAAAGAAAGATATTAAAGACTTTAGATTTAATGAAAATGAAGGTACAACATACCCAAACTTATGGGACACAATGAAAGCAGTGCTAAGAGGAAATCTCACAGCTCTGAGTGCCTTCAAAAAGGAACTGGAGAGAGCATACACTAGCAGCTTAAAAACATACCTGAAAGCTCTAGAACAAAAAGAAGCAAATACACCCAAGAGGAGTAGACAGCAGGAAATAATCAAACTCAGAGCTGAAATCAACCAAGCAGAAATAAAAACTATTCAAAGAATCACCCAAACCAGGAGTTGGTTCTTTGAGAAAAATCAACAAGATAGATAAACCCTTAGCCAGACTATCCAGAGGATACAGAGAAAGTATCCAAATTAACAAAATCAGAAATGAAAAGGGAAATATAACAGAAATGAAGAAATTCAAAACAATCAGATCCTACTACAAAAGCCTATATTCAATAAAACTGGAAAACCAAGATGAAATAGACAATTTTCTAGACAGATATCAAATACCTAAATTCAATCAGCATCAGATAAACCATCTAAACAATCCCATAGGCCCTAAAGAAATAGAAGCAGTCATTAAAATTCTCCCAATCAAAAAAAAAGGCCAGGACCAGACAGGTTTAGTGCAGAATTCTATCAGTCCTTCAAAGAAGACCCAATGCCAATACTCTTCAAACTATTCCACAAAATATAAACAGAAGGAACACTATCCAATTCATTCTATGAAGCCCCAGTTATGCTGTGTATTCCCTACCCTTGGAGATGGAATGGTTTCTGTCTAATCACGAACTTGTCATAATTTCCTTTTATAGGGGACTTCCTAAGAGATTTTTTTCTACTTTTATCATGTGTAATGTTCCAAAAAGATTTTTAAAACTGGTTGAGTTCATATTACTTTTAGCTTCAGAAGATATCACATATATTTAAGAGGCATTTAACTATTATAAATTATTTTGATGACTTTTAAAAAGTCAATATTGAGTTGTATATTTTAAAATAAATGTTATTAGTTTTAAAAAAAAGAAAGGACATGTGATGAATTCTTAGATAACATGAATGTTCTGCCTTACATTGCATAAATGAGCAGCATGTATTAGGACTGCATAGAGAGAAATGCACCAAAAAAACTGGTGGTGTGCTGAAGTTTCTTGCTGCTTCCACAGACTTGGGCTGATTGGCAGAGGGATGTCAGCTGGGATAGACACAGATGCTGAGGCAAGACACTTGGATGACACATGATGTTTGGAGGGTGTAAGTAAAACTCAACAGACAGTGGTGGGAGCTGAGCTAAGCCTGCTTACAGAGGTATCGTGCAAGCTTGGGGTCTCACATCTTTTCTGATCTTTGCTTCCCTAAAAGACACACAGCTGAGAAGTTCTTCTGACGTTTCTCCTGGTCCTTCCTGCTAACTGGAGCCAAGGCTGAGGCCTCGCTGTCTCTGCTAAATAGTGCCATCTCTGCTGATTCATGTTTGCTATCCTGACTACTGAGCTGGACCGCTGGTGTATCCATGAAGTGTTTTCTAGTGGATGGAGCTGCTACTGTTGACCTGTAAACTGATCTGTAGATTTCCAGATAACACAGTGGAAGTTGCTCCAAAGAACCTTCCTAAGCAGGCCCACTTCCCCCATACCCTTTCTTTCCCACTAGCTCTGGTGGGTGGTGGGCTAAGAGGAAGGTTAAAACATTTAAGAACCATCATTAAAAATAGGTTTTGAAAAACTTAAAGTTACAGTACACAATGAAAGTCTTTCCAGAGTGTGGAAATATTACCTCTGCTGAATGGAATAAACTGTTCTTAGATTCCAAGAATCCCCTTAGACTCTTGACCTTTCATTAGTGCAGATGCTAGCTGGAAAGATCAATTTAAACATAAGACATGCTCCAATACCAACTGAACAAGATACTGGAAGAGACATCCATTCAACAACTAAAGAACTCTTGTTACTACACAGCTGCGCTCAGGCCAATAAATGTACTTGGGATTTTTAATAATTATATTAGAATCCTAAAATAAATCTCCATGAACTTACAAAATCAGACCAAAGCTCAGTTATCCCAAGCACATTAGGTGTACACACTGCCATCAGCTTCCCATCAATTCTTCTTATAGGAACCAGATATTTGCTTAAAGCATCTTATTTGAAGCAGCACCACCAAATTATCATCCAGAATATGGTGTGGTCGCTCTTATTTGAGTTTTGTAATAAAAGCTGTATGACATTTTTAGTATCTGAGCACCCAGATGGCAACTTTCTGTCCAGCCTCCATGAAGCAACATGTGACTAGTGATGGTCCTGGTGATCGTGGTGGGGGTGGGAGTTGGAGTAGGAACAGCCAGGTCATCTCCTTAGAGTCAGCACTGGCCGTTCTATGCCTTCTCCCTTCTCATCAGCTTGGAGTTGAGATGCACGGACTGAGAGTTAGCCCCTATATTTTAGGCCTAGACTCACCACCAAATATTTATAACAAAAAGAAACCTACCAGAACTGGAGAGATGACTCAGCAGTTAAGAGCACTGACTGCTCTTCCAGAGGTCCAGAGTTCAATTCACAGCAACCACATGGTGGCTCACAACCATCTGTAATGGGATCTGAGGCCCTCTTCTGGTGTATCTAAAGACAGCTACAGTGTACTCACATACATAAAATAAATAAATAAATCTTTATGAAAAAGAAAGAAAGAAAGAAAGAAAGAAAGAAAGAAGCCAAGAGACCTCAACATACATGAAGAACTGCAAGCAACTAAGGAATGTTGAGAGTGGGAGAAAGTCTTCCCCAGGAAAGAGCACACCAGTTGGTGTGCAATCCAATCTCAAATGATCAAAATAGTCACCCCTTAAAACATATTTAGGTGTAACATTATATTATATATTATATATTGTATATTGTATGCTGTATATTGTATATGATATATTATTACATCTCATGTATTACATATTACATTATATATCATATATTATGTTAATTGTTGTATGCTATATGCTATATGCTACATGTTATTTATATATATGTGTGTGTGTGTGTGTGTGTGTGTGTGTGTGTATGTAATGACAATTAATAAGAAAGGAGGCCAAGAATTTGAAAGAGATCAAGGAAGAGTATATGGGAGTAATGATGCTGTTATAATCTCAAGAACAAAAGAAACAATTGGCTGCTCTTTCAATGGGGTTGTGATGTTTAACGTCCCTTAGCTATGCAGTATAACCTGTATTCTAACTAAAACCCACACCATCAGCTGCAGATGATGGGATAGCTAGGTGTCAAGATTGTAAGCCAGCATTTACTAGGCGAGTTCACCCAGAACCACAACACTAGCAACACTTGGAAGTTGGTCAAAAGTTAGTCTCGAGCGAAACTGGATCCAGTATTTGTCAATCTCAAAACCCCAGCAGGAAGGCCTAGGGCCCTGTGCTACAGAAGCCTTCTGGGCGCGCAGAACTTCTCAGAACCACAGGCTCACACTAACTCAGTGAACTTGCAGCCCGCAGGCTTCATTGGGGCACTGGAGGACATCAGCATCGATCAGGTCTGTTAAGGGAGAGAATGGCCAAGTTCTGATACAAAGATGGCTGAAGGAAGGGGGGATGGTCTAGTTTCTGGGAACCCCAATTCTAAGCTATCCTGGTGTGTTCTCTAATGATGTTAAATACTGAAATCTGTAAAGCCTAGGAAATTAGTTTATCTGAAGTAACAAGGAGTAGCCTGACCCAGAAAACTTCCCAGTCACCTCACTATTTAAAATAGTAGCTGTGAATGACAACTTGGATGTCTAGCGTTCAGTAAACATTTGAGGAAGTGAAAGAGGAGGGGAAAATAGGAAAAGTGAAAATAAAGAAGGCAGAGAGGATAGATGAGGACAGGGAAGAGGGAGGAGGATAGGGAGGAGGGAAGAGGACAGGGAGGAGGGATGAGAATAGGGAGGAGGGAGGAGGACAGGGAGGAGGGAAGACAATAGGGAGGAGGGAGGAGCATAGGGAGGAGGGAGGAGGATGGGGTGAAGAGATGAGGATAGGGCGGTGTTGAGAACTTTTGGTGCTGCTTTTAGGAATTTGGCTTTTGTCACTGGGCTCTGACAAGGAAGTAGGCTCAGGTAATAGTATTAGAAACAGCGACCATTGGGGCTTTGGTTACTACTTTACTGAATTACTTCCTTATGTGATCTCTTTGCTTACTACTTTACTTAACTACTATCTTGTGTGATCTTGTTTACTACTTCACTTAATTACTTTGTCTTTGATCTAAAAACTGACCATGTATTTTGTATATACCTAGAATAATATATAAGCAGGCCAGAGAGAAATAAAGCTGCTCCCGCCTCAATATGGTCTGGAGTCATGTTATAATTTTGTCTAATTGTTTTTTTAAACCCTCCCTCCCTCCCTTGAGATCCTGTTGACTGACTGAGCTGGCTTGGTCAGGGAGGAGGATAGGGAGGAGGGAGGAGGATAGGAAAGAGGGATGAGGACAGGGAGGAGGAATAAGGACAGGTTGAAGAAATGAGACAGGAAGGGGAGATGAAGACAGGGCAGAGGGAAGAAGACAGGGATAAAAATCTCTAACCAAAGCAATCTAAAGAAAGTTTTAATCTGGTTTGCAATTTCTGGGGATTGTTCCATCAAGGCAAGGAAGGCCTGGTGGCATTCGTAGGAAGCCGACTGGTCACATTTTTGCATCTACAGCCAGGAAGTCAGAGGTCAACAAACGCTAACACACAACTCACTTCTTCCCTTTAATCTATCTAGCACTCCAGCTCACAGGATAATTCCACCCACAGTTAAAGTGGATATTCCTACCCCGATTCACCTAATCTAGACAATCCACAGACATTGTGGTGGTCTTCATAGACTCATATGTTTGAATGCTCAGCCCACGGGGAGTGGCACTATTTGGAGGTATGGCCTTGTTGGAGTGGGTGTGGCCTTGTTGGAGGAAGTGTGTCACAGGGGGGCAGGGGTGGGAGAGCTCCTATGCTCAAGCTCCACCCAATATGGAACACAGTCCCCTTCTGCTGCCTTCAGATCAGCATGTAGACCTCTCAGCGGCTGCTCCAGCTCCATATCTGCCTGCACGCTGCCATGCTCCTGGGCACGATGATAACAGACTACACCTCTGAAACTGTAAGCCAGGCCCAATGTTTCTCTTTGTAAGAGTTGTCTGCTCATGATGTCTCTTCACACCAATGAAAGCCCAAGATAAACCTGAAGGCTTCTTTTAGGTGATTCTAGATCCTGTTAATCTGACAATCAGTGCTAATCATTACAATAGCTAAAATAAAGAGACATCAGATAATCCCTAATTAAGAGTTATTCTGTGAGATAATTTTATACTTAAATAAAATATCAGAAAATGCCCAGAATTGTCAGCAAACACAATGGGATGCTGAGGAGATGTCCTAGACATTGAAACCAGAGCTGTAAGTCACTGTGTTCCTAGACTGGAGATGAAAAGGAAATGAAAATTAAAGAAATTTGAATATGCAGAAGGTCAGTAATAGTATTGTACGAATATTAAGTTTCTGATTTTTTAAAATAAGCATTTAATTTCTTAGGAAATATATACAAATTATTAAGAAAAAAGGGGTTTAATGCCTCAATGTAAAGAGTTCAGAGAAAAGCACACACACATACACACACACACACACACACACACACACATGTTAAGTAATGTGTATATAAATATATGTACACAAGTTTTGTTTCTGAACATTTACAATTGTATAAAATCATCTGTTCTCCTCCTCATTGGTTTGTACTTCATTCCAGATCTAAAAGTGACATCTTTATCAAATCTCTTCCTCCATCTGATTGCATGGCACTGCCACTTCTAACCTCTCAATTGGTCAAATTACTCTCACCATTCACTGGAAGCACATGGTGCAAATATTTAAGGCACATTTACTCTGGGTGAGATGCAGTGGTGTGCATGTGGAGATCAGAAAACAACTTGCAGAAGACCCATGTACATCCCAGGGATCAGACTCAGACTGGCAGCCTTGGTGAGTGTGCCCTCACCTTCTGAACCACCTGCCTGCCGTAGAATTTTTCAGAACATGTTTCTTTATCCTCTTCCCTTTATGACCATAATATTCTATGGTGTCATTATTCCCATTGATAAAGTGTCTCAGCTCCTCTCATTTTTTATTTCAGAGAGTTCTTTCATTGAGGGAAAGAGCTTATAATTTACTATTGGAAAATACCAAGAGAAAAATACCCATGAAAAATGGATAGGCACGCTTTTAGCTATCAGGCCAACGGTAGATCAAAAGTAGAAAAAGTTTGTATCGTGCTAAGTCCTCACCTAAGAATTCTACATTGCTCCAAGAAATCTCATTCCCACAGGAAATCTATGAGACAGGCAAGGTTATTTTTCTCATTATGTAGCACCAAGAAACTGAATTTTAGTGTGCTGGATAATGTTCTCCATGTATTCTTCCAAATTCATTCTCCACCCTCAGTCTTCCCCTTCCTGCCGTTTGTCTTGGGTAGTAGAATGGATTTCATCAATGGGCTTCCAATTGGTTTCAACTAGTGAACATCATCATAAGAGCAGAAAACAAGTAGGAATTGGGCTGTGGTCTGAATTTCTGGACTCTCCCTCTTGGGTTGTGCATGAGATTTCTCCTCTACCGGATCATGGCTCCTGTCAGTGACAGTTCCTGCGCAACTCCCTGTGTGCTTCCTGTGCTCCCTCTCCTGGCCACTGTAAGCCTAAGATGGGGAAGAGGTCCCAATACAATTAGCCTTTGAGTGGTGCACTACCTTTAGTGTTTCCTTAATGCCCTTCCCTGTCCTTCAGTAATCTCTTTTTTAATTATCTTCAAAATAAACAATTGTCATTTGAAAGTCTGAAAATCTAGCCTTAAGTTCTGCAGTACTGCATTAGTAATTAGTTGATCAACATTTACAAAGGTAGAGTCCCAGAGAAGAAAAATAGCCTAAATTATGGAGTAAGACAGATGGGTGGAAACCAGGGGTCAATGTTAAGTGTCTTTCCACTCTTTCTCTACCTTATTTTTTGAGATTGAGTCTGTCATTGAACCTACAGATTACCCATTCAGCTAGATTGGTTGGGCAGAAAACTCCAGGGATCTCTTATTTCACCTCCCTAGTTCTGAGGGGTTACAGGAGTAACTCCCTCTCACCTGGCTTTTTATGTAGGTGCAGAGATCTGAACTCAAATCCTCATATTTATACAGAGAGCACCTTACTGACACAGCCATCTTCCTAGAACCCAGAGGCTAAGAATTTTGAGCCCACAACCCTAGATTCGTAGTTTGCAGAATTCCAGAAACTCTCCCCAACAAGGAATTTCCTCAGATGAAAACAATTTAATGCTGAATTACAGCCTTTTTATGATCGGCTCGGGAAAGCTGCTGCCTCCCTAGGTCTACCTTTGTCGAGGTCAACCGGAACTTCTGACCCTCAAAAGAACTGACAACTCAAAGGCCAGACCCAAAAGAGAGTTTGCACACTAACAAGGGGAGAAGAGGTCCTGAGCTGGGAAGCATATATGGAAGTAGATTCAGAGGATTGCATCTAGAACAATGAAGCCCAAAGCTTGTCCAGCTAAATCAATATAGGATTCAAAATTGATGTTCTCCATCATGAGCATGGCAGCCAAGTTACAGTCCTAAGTCAGCCAGTTGAAGAAGGACCTAATGGGACCCACAGCAGAGGTCAACAAGCTCCGATACATCAACCAAAGCCCACTACATCCTCTGATTTTGTAAATAAAATTGTAGAGTAACATGCCTAGGTTTGTTTATTTCAGTGTTATCTGAGATTTGTTTTTTGAGTAAAAGTTAGAGCCAATCAGTTAAGATAGAGAGAAGAATCTACAATATTTACTACCCAAACCTTTACTGAAATCACCTACTCACCCATGATCTACATCACTAAGATCAAAATGCTGAAAGAGAGAAAGATGCACCAGTGGTAAATTGAAGGTTGGAATGGACCCTAGTCACATGTCATGAAAATGTTTCCCCCACCAAGACACTGATGCAAAGGCCACCAAAATGTCCTAAAGCCCATGCTGGTTCTCCTCTGTAAGCTGAAGATAACGATGGATGATGCTGCATGAAAATTTGGTTTTCTGATCTCAGTGGCAATAATGGAATCCCAGAGGAAGACAGACCAGATGTTGGCACTTAACCATCAGTGATAAGGTGTGTTCAATTAAGCAACAAGCCTCTGAGAACAAGCAGCCAGACTATTTTGGCCCAAAGGGATTTGTGCAGATAGTGAATCGATCACAGGTTCCCTACAAATGAAGCAGATGGGCTGCAAATGAAGGGTTTTCTTGCACGCATTAACAGAAAGAGTCTATTCGCAGAAATATTCTAGATCTGGGTATCAGAACTTAGCTCACAATTAGTGCAGATCGAAAGCCCATTCATTACCCAGCATCCAGTTCACCCTCCAAGAGGCCCTTCCTCAGCTTTAGGAAAGGCCAGGGTCCTTGAAAGAGAGCCATATCCCAGTCTTGTGATCACTTTACAAATCTGTGTACCACAGAAAGGAAAGGAAAGATCTCAGAGCTTCAGGAGTTTAAAAGAGCCTCGTTCTGAGCATCAATGAACAGCATTTTCCTACAAGAGTGATTTATGAAATCCTTGTTAAGTCTCCAACAACTGCAGCAATGGGTCCACTTGAGAGATCGGGATTCGGTTATTCATTCCACAATAAATTCACCGTGGTGTAGAGATGCTCTGGACTCTTCGCTGAGCTGTATAGCTCTGATCTTCACGAGCCTCTCTCTCCAGTTCCAGCTGCCCACTTCTTGCTTCAGGCCTGAGCATACCTGCTTCCGATTATTAGCATGCATTGCTTCAGAGCCCACTATCAGTCAGATGTCATTCAGTTCACGTGCACGTCTGGCAGCTGCCCAGTGTCCTGCCTCAGCTCTGTGTCTGCTCTTGTGTATTTCGGCGTTCAGAAGGTTACTCAAGACACCCATCTATCAGCTGTGAGAAACTCAAGGAAGAAAGCCCCAAACGCTATTCGTATCCCAGGCTTTTGCTTTTACTCCTTTTGTTAACAAGGCTATAGCTAAAGTAACCCCAGGGTCAGCCCAGTATCAAGAGGGAGTGGGGCTGTGTGGCAGCCAGACCCTGAACAGTCACATATCGAAGGAAATTAGGATGCTGAGCAGTGGGGCCACACGCCTTTAATCCCAGCGCTCAGGAGACAGAGTCAGGTGAATCTCTGCATTTGAGGCCAGCACGATCTACAGAGTGAATTTCAGGACACTCAGGGCTACACAGAGAAACCCTGTTTCACTGGCTTCCCCAAAATAACAACCACAAAAAGTAAATTAGGTATAAAGCTAAAGATTTGAAGCAATTGTTGTAAACCAGTAATCCATCAACTGAATTTGAACTTGCCCACTCTTACTGATAGAACTCTGTTAATTCATTTAGAGGTCATGGGCAGAGTGGTGGCTTGTGTTTACCCACTAATAACTCAAAGCTGGGAAATAAACCAGGCAGACCAGCCTGGAGCACCCACCCCGGTAGTTGTCATTTTGCCTTGGCTACGCACACAGTCAACAAACAGAGAAGAGCCAGAAAAGACATTTCTGGGAGCAATTAAGAAGCTCTACCATTAGTCAAGTTTAGTCTAGACATAGAGAATAGGACATGCAGCACAAAATGCTGTGTGACCCTTATTTAAAGGCAGGCCCTCGGGTAAATGTAGCATAGGATACGAAAGAGAAATATGAAGATTCAGAGATGAGAATTGGAAACATTAAATATGAACAACATGCAGAAGCCTGGAATTTAAATATATCAGCCTGTAGCTACATCTTGGCTCTTGTTCCTTTAAAGGTACAGGCTCACTTAGTGGAGTGGCAAAACCACTTAAAGTATAGCATTGTGGTTTGAACTTGAATTGTCCATGAAGGACTCATGGGTTAAAGCCTGTGGCCCCAGCTGATGATAAAGTTCTGGAAAGCATGTGGGAGCTTGCTAGAGGAAGTGGGTCACTGGGAGAGGCCCCTGGGTAGTAGTTTGTCCCTGCCAGTTCCTGTCTCTATCCCCCATTGCCAAGCGTTTCTGGCAACAATACATGTCAGTCAGTCGTGGAGACCTTTTCTGTCACTGTGCCATAGCAAGTTGGCCCTTCTCGTGGTCATCCCTGCCCTGTTTCCTTCTTGACTCCCAAGACTCATCATGCTTACCTCTTCTCCCCTTTGTAACCTTCCTTCTCCTCAGCCTTAAAGCTAAAGGGAACTCCTGGATATGTTCTGGTATTTATTTATGTATTTCAGGAGGGGTACTAGCAGGTTGTCACCCACCTCAATAGTCTCTCTCTCTCTCTCTCTCTCTCTATCTATCTATCTATCTATCTATCTATCTTCTCATTGGATTGGAAAGTCAGTCTCAAATTGCTTATTTACTATACACTAAGACTCTCAGAAGTCAAGATGAACCTGGAGAAATACAACTTATAAAGCAGGTTGCCGCCTTCACCCACAAAATATTCTCATTTAAATCTTTTCACATTTTTTATTAAGGTAAACTGGTATGGGTATATTCAAGGCAAAGTAAAAATATGGGAGAGAAAGAACATCTCTCCCCCACCCTTTTAGGTCAAGAGGGGCAGCAAGTAGAAATCAGATGAGGGCCAGGGAAGGATAATCTCATTACTACTCATTGCAAAATTGCAAGTTGTGGTGTTGCAGGGAATGCTTAAACGAAAGTCTCTAAAGTCTCTTTCATCATCAGAAAAGCCTACTCCTGAAAACAGAAACAGGCTACAATTTTCCTTGAGTCCTTGTTACTGTTTGGGTTTTAACAAAATACCAGGCACAAGCCACAATGAGATGTCAGCTCCAACAATGTAATAAGATTTAAAATCCTGTACCTCGCCTATGTGATGGATCAGCCTTCACGGGAAGTCTCCTCTGTTACAGCATTCTACATCCTGGGTAATGGTGCATATTTTGCATTCTATAGTCAATGAAACCCATAAGCAGAACATCCACAGACAAGAAAATAGTAAAAATATTGCCAGCCATTAAACTTTTCTGGATACAAACAACCTCCTTTATTAACAAAATAAATCCAACACATTCAAAGCTAGGACTGAAGAAGCCGTTCCCTGTAAGAACAGCATCTGGATGCCATGCCTCTGTTCCCCTCTCCCTAATGACCTGTTACCATGATCCACCATAGTGCAAAAGATTGTTTCTCATTCACTACTCTGGTCCAAACCCAGTCAGCTAAACCACAGCTGAACTCACACAGAACCAGGCAAATGAAATTCACTAATTGAACATCATTAATGGAAAATATACTCCAAAAAATAACATTAAACTACAAATCTGGTTAATGGCTGCCATATCTTGAAACTAGCACTATGTATCAATCCTCATCATTCTCTCAGGCACTGAATTCGGAACTTTTATCTCGTTGGAGGGAAAAAAATCCCTATAATTCCTAGAAAACAGGACTTGTCCGAATCTGAGTAAATAAAATGCATCTGTTACATTTATGGTGGGGAAGAGCCCTGAAGCAATTCTCTCCTCAAGCTACACACACACCATGCCCGACCCCAGAGTTCCCAGAAGCTTCCCCTCAAATACTGAGAAACTGGAAGAGATTTTTGTTTTGCTTTGGTTGTTTGTTTGTTTGTTTGTTTGTTTAAATTATGAAACCAAGACATGCTTGAAAAAGGAAAAAGAAAAACCTTGGCCCGCTTGCTACATCTCCCATAGGACAGGGGGATGAAAGCAGAAGAGAACGCAGGGCGAGCTCTGGACAGACCACTGTTCCTCCCTTGCCACTGGGCCCATTCTCTGAGGTTGGGTGCTGGGTGGGGTGGCCAAAGTGTGAGTTCTGGGTCCTCTCAGCAGGAAGTCTCTTTGTTGTACAGGCTCCTCGGAGACACTAGCAGAACTGTAGATATGGATGAAGCAGTGAGACAGCACTCATTGTCCTGGGGTCCAACAGGAGAAGGGTCCACACTCCTAAGTTACAGGACCCATTGAGAGCAATGCAAGCTAGCACAGCTGCTAGAAGGTGGCGGTGGGAGGGTCCCATTATAAAGAATGAAGTAACTCTAGAATAGATGGCCATGGTGAAGTGCCCAGAGATGCTTTACAGGATCAGCAACACTCAGAGAACATACAAGGAGGCTCGGTGAGCATGCACGGAGTCCTGATCTTGACCACACGGAAGAAGAGCTCTACCCACCCTAGCCAGGGGCTTGCCTTGCCTGACACCTGGCCACCCTGAGGGCAGCCAAGCTTCCTGTCTTGGGAAGCATGGAAAGAAAGCATTTAGAGATGGCATGAGCTTTGAATCAGGATCAATTTTACTCCCAGAAAACTGTCATATCATAAAAGATGTGAGGTTCCTCCTAGGTGTCAGGGGGGAACGTCTTTACTGTGGTCAACTGTTAGCAGCAAGGATATCTGGGAACACACTGAGCTCAGAGTAAGACACAAAGCTCCACTGTTTGTAAAGCCTTATTTTTAACTGTTAAATTTAGACCCTGACTTCAAAGAATGTGACTTTTTAGATGCTACCCAGCATGGTCCTTTAAACACTGCTCCATACTTCTGTACACAAGAAATGGATAAAAGCCTGCATTTTGGAGTTGGACAGGTCCTATGCCAACTTTAACTACATGGTTTCACATAGTATGATCCTATGTGACCTCACTTAGTCTGTGCACTGTGAGGCTGAGAGACTAAGAAATGCTCCATCAAAGAAGCAGTCCTAACCTGGTGCTGAAGGCCTGGACAAACCCTGGACAGCGGTAGCAGCAGCAGTAGCAGCAAAACAAGGAGATGCACTTACCAGCAAGAACCAAGGTAAGCAGGCAAGCAAGATTGCTTTGTCTCTCAGACAAGTCTGGAGCAGGGCCACATCCTGGGATGTGCCACCTGCCCTGGGGAGTGGTCTTCTTCTCATAGTAAATCCTTTCTGGAAATGGATCCACAGACCCACCAGAAAATGTGCCTTAGTGGACTTCATATCCAATCAAGCTGCTGAGCAAGATTAACCACCACACACATAGAAAGAGTTTAAGAGAATGTGAGCTACTGTGTACATTGTGTTTCTCACCAATATGTCTACAATGCTACCAAAGTTTGTCCGAAAGTAGCATCACCTTAATGATTCCAGTGATATGATGATCTGTGGAAGGTGGTCTGTTCTTAGTGTGGTAATTTCTCAAACACAGAGACACACCCAAGGATTGTCATAGCACCCCACACTCTGCACCTGGTGGCTTGTGTGTGATCTCACTGTCAGTGAGTACTTGGTCCCTCTGCTTGAAAATGTTTCTTCTTTCTACTCTCTGACACCCTAGAATTCCCTCCTCGGTAATGTTCCCTGCCATCTTTAGAATGGCGTCTCTGTGGGTTTTTTTTCTTGATCTCTTCTTTTTTTTTATTCCTTCTATCTTCCTGACAGCTCAGTTCAGTAACCGTGGGCAGCCAATGAACACCACACGCCCATGAAGAAAGCTGAGAATCATCCTCCACTGAATGCTGTTATGCGTCATGGTCCAGGCCACGTAGGCAGGTGCTCTGAGACTCTTCTGGTTACAGCTGAACTCACAGCTGCCTCCAAACAGCTGAGCCAGCTCAACAGCTCTAAACGCCTTTCCCTGTAGACTTGACTCAATAAAACCTCCAGATGTGTCAGCTGGATCCTGAACCCATTCAGCAGAGCTGTGGCTGCCAGGATGCCTAGTGGACTAGCCTTAGGCTCCTACCCTTGGTAGGCCTCTGCAGGTCTGCAGGGCAGCACAGATGGCCCTGCTGACGTCACTTCTGTTTACAAGGCCAGAGCTGTGAGCATGTGAACACCTGGCCCCAAAGCAGACTTGCCTGGCTCAGTCTGAGGAGCCAGAGATTGTACTGCTTTGAAAACTCGCCATGCTTGGTATCTCTCCGCTTGTCATAATCTATAAAGGTGCCAAAGATGGAGACCTGAGTGTCTCAGAACATGCTACCTTGTGGCTTCAACACATGATGATCCTGAGTCAGAATGGTTGATTAGTGTCCAAGACGTTGCCCATGAGTTGTCTGTGCCATCTGTGTCATGATCATCCGTAATTATATGTGAATTAATTAATAATAATCACATCATGTTAAATTGATGAGAAACACATCTATATAGTCTGAACTAAATACTTTGTATGGAAATGAAATTACAAAAGTAGGCTTTGGCTGGCTGTCTGGCTTCCGAGGCATTAGCTATTGGTATAGAATTCTGGAGGGCATGGTAATGTTCTGAGAGGACTCTGGATGTACTAGGCAGGGTTGTGTTAGAAGTGTGGTTCCCACTGTGACAGTGTTGAGGTGGCTTAATCTCCAAAAGGCAGAATTACTGGGAAGTCCTTATGCCATAGTGATCAGCCTTCCTGGATGAATGGATCCATCTGTCTCTTGGGAGTGAGTAATCTCTTGAAAGGCCTGGTCAACTCCCTTGAGTCTTGGTTGTTATAACCATGTAGGCATGGCTCCTCCCTGACATTTGGTTTCCTTGCTCACATATGTCTTCCTCCTTGCACAGCTGCTTCCCTTTCTGTTTCTCTGCTGTCAGCCCACAGCTAAATGGCAATGTCCTGCGATATGGACTTTTCATCCTCAGAGCTGTGAGCCAAATACGCTTACTTTTCTTTATGCATTACCCAGCACCAAGGATTCTATAACAGTAATAAACGATGCAATATCTTGCTATCAACAAATTATCTTTAGATTGATAAAAGAGACCTGGTAGCATGCCTGTAATCCTAGCACTCAGGAAACTGAGGCAGGAGGAACCTGAATTCCAGGTTAGCTTGGGCTACCTAGACCAAATCTCAACAGAACAAACTCTTCACACCAAAAGAAATGGGGGATAAAGGGTGGGTGAATTAGTCAGGGTTCTCTAGAGAAACAGAATCAGTGAGATGAACATATAAACATGCGGGTGCCTCAGCAGTCGGACAGGACCACGGTGGCTGTCTCTCATTGGGGAGGCCGGCAGCCTGGTTCAGGCCATAAAGCTTGGGTGCTTCAGTGCTCCCAAGAGCCTCTAGTCCTTAGTCCACAGTGGAAACCTGCAAATGATGGTTCTGGTATCAGTAGAGGAATCAGCAGGATAAAGAGAGTAAATCAACTCAGGGTTAATTGGAAGGGGGGCGGTTAAAGTGGAAGTCATCTTCCCTCTGTCATGCCCTTGTTATCTGGTCTGCTAGGAAAAGGCAAGGGCCACATTTGAGACAGGTTTTCCACATCAATGAAGGAGATCATGGCAATCCGTTAGTTGATGTTCCTTCTCAGATAAATCTAATTTGTGACGAATTGATCTTAAAACTAATCATCATAGAAGAAGAGAAGTCATCTTGAGCCTATCTTCTTGAACTATGTGGTCTTAAGTCTATGTGGGGTTAAGCTATCAAATGAAAAGATCAAGAGAAGTTTGACAATAGTAAAAGTGGTATGAATGTGTGGCCATCAAAACTTAATTCAAAGGAAAGTGCATATGAGTCTAAAGTGTGTGCTCACCCATGACACATTGCACAACTTGATGTGCACACATATCATTCCTCTATGAGGCCCCAGGAATGCAGCTCAGAGTGGAAATGATTGTGTGTCATGAATGACAATGTTCTGCTCTTATGGAAACTATGTTTTAATTTCAAAAATATTTTTCAATATTTTCATACTATCGTTGCTCAGGATCTTTTAACTTAGTATATCTTGAGAATATATTTTTAGAATATCTGACTTTCAAAGATTCCTGTTTGAGTTGCTGACTGTAGTTTCATTTAAAAAATTATTAAATAAATATTGGCTTGCAATCAGGAGATAAATTCTAAATATTTCTAAATCTGTTCTTGTAATTTGGTACTAGGTATTTATGTAAAGTGACAGTCTCAACATTGGATAACAAAATCAAAATATCAATCCTGCTCCACAATCTGCAGGAATAAATATTCAGCAAAAATTTAATTCTTCATGCAAAAATAAAGCACATGTATATCATTATCATACAAATGTGCTTTCAATTTTAATAAATGGTAAAAATTATATGTGTCCCAAAGAATTCTCTGTAATGCCTTTATATTAATAGTAAATGTTTGATTTTGTGTTTCTATAATTTATACAACTATTTACATATTTTATATAACTATATGCCCAGAGTCAGGTAATAACTTCTCTGGTATGAAGTGTTGAAAGCATTATTAGGAAGCTCTGCTCTAAAGACCCACAAAAAGAAAGGTTTTCTTTACTAACTGCACTTTACATACCCACAAAGGAAGTAGTTGATTTCCTCATAAACAAAGCTTATGTCTGTGTAGACAGCTAAATTTTTCCATACAAAATTGTATGAAAAAAATTAATATTCATAAAATTACTTCATGCTCTAATTTTTGAGACAAGGTAATTCCAAATAATAATTCTATGAAATATAATTACTAAAATATTAATTAATATTTCTATATTCTTTTAGGTGGCTTTTAATCTTTACTTCAGTAATATATTTATTACCAATAAAAATTAAATATACAAATAAATATTTAACATATAATTTTGATTTCAATATCTACAAAATGTTTATTATTATATTGTTAATTCAACTGAAAATCAAAATGCTTTGAATAGTTAACCATAATTCTAAATTAAGTATTTCCTGTTAAAATTTATAATTTGTATTGACTAGGTTAAAACATTTTGAAGAGAGAGAGCATATGTCCTGAGTGTTTTTCTTTTCTCCTTATGGCTATGTAGTCCAGGCTAAATGTGTGATCCTCTTGCCTCCAACCTACCAAGTGCTGGATTTATAGGCATGCACCACTACACTCCCAACCACTTGGTGGCTCACAACCATCTGTAATGGGATCCAACATCCTCTTCTGTTAGGTCTGAAGACAACTACAGTGTACTCGTATAAATGAAATAAATAAATCTTTTTAAAAGCTTCTTAATAACTAATTAAACCATTATCAGCATGTCCAGACAGGGTAAAAACTGAAAAAACTACACAAATTATATAACCAACAAGAGATTTAATATCTAGAATTTACAAGGAACTCTAAAAATTAAGCAATATAAAGGGACCTGAACAATAAATATTTTGAACCAAGAGATCTCAAATGAAGAAATACAAACGGCCAATCAATATTTTTTTCATCATTATGGTTTTTTGTTTGATTGTTTTTTAGTTGGTTTTTTTTTAAAGACAGCATTTTTTTAGTTTTTTTAAATTTTTTTATTCTATATTCTTTTTTTTCTTTTTTTTAATTTTTATTTTCTATATTCTATGTTTACATTCCAAAGGCTTTCCCCTTTCCCAGTTCCCCCCACCATACGTCCCATAATTCCTCTCCCCCCCAACTATTCCCCAATCATTCCCCCTCCCCCCACGATTTCTCTGTTCTGGGTCTACAAAACTGGATCTTTATTCTTTGTTTACATTCCAAAGGCTTTCCCCTTTCCCAGTTCCCCCACCACCACCATACATCCCATGAGTCCTCTCCCCTGCAACTCTTCCCCAATCACCCCCCTCACCATTTCTCTGTTCTGGTACAATCCTACAAAACTGAATCCAATCTTTTCAGGCCCAAGGTCCTCTCCTTTCTTCTTCTTGGGAATCATTTGACTTGCTAATTGTGCCTTGAGTATTTAGGGCTTGTGGGCTCATTAATATCCACTTATCAGTGATTGCATTTCATGTGTATTCTTTTGTGATTGGGTTAACTTGCTTAGGATGATATTTTCCAGATCTAACCATTTGCCTACAAATTGCATTAATTCATTATTTTTAATTGCTGAGTAGTATTCCATCGAGTAAACATACCACATTTTCTGTATCCATTCCTCCTTTGAGGGACATCTGGGTTCCTTCCAACTTCTGGCTATTATAAATAAGGCTACTGTGAACATTGTGGAGCATGTATCTTTATTGCATGCAGGGGAATCCTCTGGGTATACATGCAGGAGTGGTATGACAGGGTCCTCTGGAAGTGTCACGCCCAATTTTCTGAGAAACTGCCAGACTGATTTCCAGAGCAGTTGTACCATCTTGCAATCCCACCAACAGTGGAGGAGTGTTCCTCTTTCTCCACATCCTCGCCAGCACCTCTTGTCTCTTGAGTTTTTAATCTTAGCCATTCTGACTGGGGTGAGGTGGAATCTCAGGGTTGTTTTGATTTGCATTTCCCTGATGACTAATGATGTTGAACATCTCTTAAGGTGTTTCTCGGCCATCCAAATTTCTTCTGGTGAAAATTCTTTGTTTAGCTCTGTATCCCATTTTTTGATAGGGTTATTTGGTTCTTTGGGTTCTAACTTCTTGAGTTCTTTGTATATATTAGATATTAGCCCTCTGTCAGATGTGGGGTTGGTGAAGATCTTTTCCGAATTTGTTGGTTGCCATTTTGTCCTTCTGACAATGTCCTTTGCCTTACAGAAACTTTGTAATTTTATGAGGTCCCATTTGTCAATTCTTGATCTTAGAGCATAAGCTATTGGTGTTCTGTTCAGGAACTTTCCCCCTGTGCCCATGTCCTCCAGGGTCTTCCCAAGTTTCTTTTCTAATAGCTTCAGTGTGTCTGGTTTTATGTGGAGGTCCTTGAATCACTTGGAGTTGATCTTAGTATAAGGAGATAAGAGTGGGTCGATTCGCATTCTTCTGCATGTTGATCTCCAGTTGAACCAGCACCATTTGTTGAAAAGGCTATCTTTTTTTCACTGCATGGTTGTAGCTCCTTTATCAAAGATCAAGTGACCATAAGTCTGTGGGTTAATTTCTGGGTCTTCAATCCTATTCCATTGATCTACTTGCCTGTTGCTGTACCAATACCATGCAGTTTTTAACACAATTGCTCTGTAGTACTGCTTGAGGTCAGGGATATTGATTCCCCCAGAAGTCCTTTTATTGTTGAGAATACTTTTTGCTATCCTGGGTTTTTTGTTGCTCCAGATGAACTTGAGAATTGCTCTTTCTAGATCTATAAAGAATTGATTTGGGATTTTGATGGGGATTGCATTGAATCTGTAAATTGCTTTTGGCAAGATGGCCATTTTTACTATGTTGATCCTGCCAATCCAAGAGCAAGAAATATTTTTCCATCTTCTGAGGTCTTCTTCGATTTCTTTCTTCAAGGACTTGAAGTTCCTGTCATACAGATCTTTCATTTGTTTGGTTAGAGTCATGCCAAGGTACTTTATGTTGTTTGTGGCTATTGTGAAGGGTGTTATTTTCCTAACTTCTTTCTCAGACTGCTTGTCCTTTGAGTACAGGAAGGCCACTGATTTGCTTGAGTTGATTTTATAACCAGCCACTTTGCTGAAGTTGTTTATCAGCTGAGAAGTTCTCTGGTGGAGTTTTTTGGGTCGCTTAAGTAAACTATCATATCATCTGCAAATAATGATAGTTTTATTTCTTCCTTTCCAGTTTGTATCCCTTTGACTTTCTTATGTTGTCTAATAGCTCTCACTAGAACTTCAAGTACTAAAAGATATGGAGAGAGAGAGCAGCCTTGTCTAGTCCCTGATTTTAGTGGGATTGCTTCAAATTTCTCTCCATTTTGTTTGATGTTGGCTACTGGTTTGCTGTAGATTGTTTTTACTATGTTTAGGTATGGGCCTTGAATTCCTGCTCTTTCCAAGACTTTTAGCATGAAAGGATGCTGAATTTTGTCGAATGCTTTTTCAGCATCTAATGCGATGACCGTGTGGTTTTTTTTCTTTTAGTTTGCTTATGCAATGGATTACATTGATGGGTTTCCTTATATTGAACCATCCCTGCATCCCTGGGATGAAGCCTACTTGATCGTGGTGAATGATCATTTTGATGTGCTCTTGGATTCGGTTGGCAAGAATTTTATTTAGTATTTTTGCATCGATATTCATAAGGGAAATTGGCCTGTAATTCTCTTTCTTTGTTGGATCTTTGTGTGGTTTTGGTATCAGCGTAATTGTGGCTTCGAAGAACGAGTTTTTTAAAAATTTATTTATTATATGTAAGTACACTCTAGCAGGTGCACCAGAAGAGGGCATCAGATCTCTTTACAGATGGTTGTGGGCCACCATGTGGGTGCTGGGATTTGAACTCATGACCTTTGGAAGAGCAGTCAGTGCTCTTACCCACTGAGTCATCTCTCCAGCCCCCAGTATTTTTTAAAAAATGAGCAACATCCTCATCTGTCAAAGAAATGCAAATCAAAAAAATTGAAATTCCATCTCACCCCCAGTCAGAATGTGGCTGTCAGCAAATGCTGGTGAGGGTACAAGAGGGACTTTTATACACTTATGATGGAGCTATAAAGTTGTGAGCCTAGATTTTTCAAAAACCTACTTTAATAAGGGTTCTTAAATGCCTAAACCTCACAAATAACCCTCCAACCAAAGGGAGGGGAGGAAGATGGTTAAGAGGACAAAGGGGATGTGGACCTACTTAGAAGTAATTCTTTGTGGCAATTCCAATTTTGGTTGTTAGCAGTACAGTTCACTAGAAAACCACCAAACAGGAATAAGTAGCAGGAGCTTGATCCAGAAGAAACCGTGAGGCTCCTTTCAGCATAAGTCTATGGAAGTGGCAAGAAGCAGCATGAATACCACCAGAAGTTCTTTAATGCATTTCTCTTACAAAGTCACCACAATTGAAGATTAGCAAACTAAGCAAGGTTAATCAATGCAAGAACATCCTCAGTGAAGACCAGTGTTGCTAAAGTCCAATAAAAACCAGCAAAGAGCTCAAGGTAAACCAATACAACAGCATTGTCCACTGTCTGTTGAGTTATGCTTATACTCTTTCCAAACATCGCATGTCCTCTCAAGCATCTGCTCCAGCAAAACATCACATGCCCTTTCACCAAGCACCAAAATCCACCACTCCATGTGTCTGTTCTCAGTAAAACATCTTCTCACGAATCTATTTCAGCAAAACATCCTAAGACAGCTTCCAAAAAAACATCACATGACACAACTGAGTCTCCTACAAAACCAGAAAATCCCAGTTCCCAAACTAGAGCAACAACTTGAGGAATATGTTTAGGGGCTACTCAAAAACTAGAAGTAAAAACACTACATGGTGTAGCTAACCCACTCCTAGCTACATCTCAAAAGGTAAACCTGAGACACCATGTTAAAGATGCACTTGCACTTCTGTATCCACAGCTCCACTATTCACAATAGCCAAGACATAAACTCAGTCTGGATGCCCATTCAGAAATGAATGGACAAATAAACTATGGTCTATACACAAGAAAATGTTATTTAGCCACAGAGAATGAAATTGTATCATTTGCAAGAAAAATGGATGAAACTGGATATCACCATGCTAAACAAAGTAAGTTAAATTCAAAAGGACAAAATTCATGTTTTCTTTCAAGTGTAGAATCTTGAATATAGGACAGGAAATTGAAAGGGAGACATGAGGAAGAAGAAAGAGGTCTCAAGAGAGAATAGAACAAGAAATGTAATGAATATGTAAAGAGCAAAGTAGCTAACATTTGCCATATATAGAGTGTATAAAATATTATATGCACATGCATATATGCATGTAGATGTGTGGATAGACAGATGATAGATAGATAGATAGATAGATAGATACATACATACATACATACAGACAGACAGACAGACAGACAGACATGATAGATAAATAAATGATAGATGATAGATATATAGATACATACATACATACATAGGTGATAGATAAATAAATGATAGATGATAGATACATACATACATACATTCATGATAGATAGATACATACATACATACATAATACATTCATGATAGAGAGAGAGATAATAGATTGAAAGTTAGATATAGATACATACATACATACATAAATATATAGATACATACATATATATAGGTAGATAGATGATACATAGATAATGGATAGATAGATGATAGATTGAAAGTTAGATATAGATAGATACATAGATACATACATAGATACATACATATATGTATATATATAGGTAGATAGATGATAGATACATAGATACATAGAGAGATAATAGATATAGATAGATGATAGATATGTACATACATATATAGATGATAGATAAATAAATCACAGATAGATGATTGATAGATGCATATATACATACATGATAGATAGATAGATAGATAGATAGATAGATAGATAGATAGGCAGACAGAATGGTTATTCAATCTTATTCCCTAGAACAGAAAAATAATAATGATAATAATAATAATAATAATAATAATAATAATAATAATAATAGTTGACACATAGCCAATGGTCAATAAAGCTAACTACTACTGATATAAAGTAATTCTAATGCATCTCTTTGGATGCTATTTGGGACAAATTAATTCACATAATGTGAGCATCAATATCTTACCAACCAGTAAGCACCAAAGATTTCACATCCCTCCTTAATATAAATCTAATGACTGACTTTGGAAGCTTGTCTGTCCACATTGCATCTAATGCTTTTATGCTTGTTTAGAAATGGATTATTTTTCTTTCCTTTCTGCTTGGGCAGACTCTTAGCTGGTCTGTTCCAGTGAAGACTCTTAATCCTGACCCATCCTAGAGGACCCCTATACTCAAGTAGTTGGTAAGAAGCCCCCTCCCCGAGTCTAGAGCTGCTGCTGGGAGCCCGTGGACTCCTACCAAAACCCTCGCCCTCCCAAATAGCACTGTCCTTCCATCCTTTCTGCCCTTTCCACCCTTTCCATTCTGCTGGGGCAGACTCCTAGATGGTCTACCCCTGTGAAGACTTGAGGTCCTGACCCATCCTAGAAGAGCTGCTGCACTCAGAACAGTAGATGACCCGCTGCACTCAGAACAGTTGAGGATCAGCTGCACCCAGAGCAGCTGGACAACAGCTTGACTGCTCCACTGAAGACCCAACAGTTTGAAGGCCTCCCAGGAGATCTACTGCAGCCAGGGCAACAGATTATCAGCTTTTCTTCCCTGGTGAAGACCCCTCCCCAGTTGGTTAGACCCACAGGTGGTCTGCTATAGCCCAGGCTGCAGACCTACCCTGCAACCCGGGACAAAAGAAACAGACTCCTTGCATCCAGGGATGCGAGGTTGGTTTAATATACTAAAATCCATTAATGTAATACACTATATATAAACAAACTCAAAGAAAAAAATCACATGAACATCTCCTTAGATGCATAAAAGGCAACTTTGACAAAATACAGTATCAGTATCCCTTCATGTTAAAAATATTGGAGATATCAGAAATTCGAGGCCCATACCTAAACATAATAAAATCAATTTACTACAAATTAACAGCCAATATCAAATTAAATGGAGACATACTTGAAGCAATCCCACTGAAATCGGGAACAAGACAAGGATGCCCACTCTCCTGTATCTATTCAATATAGTACTTGAAGTGCTAGTTAAAACAATGAGACAACAAAAAAGATCAAGGGGACACAAACTGGCAAAGAAGAAATAAAGGTATCACTATTTGCAGAGGATATGATAGTATACATAAGTAACCCCAAAAATTCTACCAGAGAACTTCTCCAGTCGATAAACAACTTCAGTAAAGTAGCCAGATATAAAATTAGCTTAAATAAATCGGTAGCCTTCCTTTATACAAATGATAAACAGGCTGATAAAGAAATTAGGGAAATGGCACCCTTTACAATAGCTACAAATAATATAAAATATCTTGGGGTAACTCTAACCAAACAAGTGAAAGACCTGTATGACAATAACTTCAAGACTCTCAAGAAAGAAATAGAAGAAGACCTCAGAAAATGGAGATATCTCCCATGCTAATGGAGTGGCAAAATAAACATAGTAAAAATGGCCATCCTACCAAAGGCGATCTATAGATTCAATGCAATCCTTATCAAAATCCCAACACAATTCTTCATAGACAAGGAAAAAGCAATTCTCAAATTCATCTGGAAAGGGGAAAAAAAAGAACCAGAATATCGAAAACAATTCTTAATAAAGAACAGCTGGGGGAAATCATCATCCCTGACTTCAAGCTTTACTACAGAGCAATAGTGATAAAAACTGCGTGGTACTGATACAGAGACAGACACATTGATCAATGGAATAGGACTGAAGACCCAGAAATAAAACCACACACTTATGAACACTTGATCTTTGACAAAGATCCCAAAAATATACAATGGAAAAAAGAAAGCATCTTCAATAAATGGTGCTGACTGAACTGGCTGCCTGTAAATAAAAAAATGAAAATAGACCCATATTTGTCACTTTGGGCAAAGCTCAAGTCCTAATGGATCAAGGACCTCAATATAAAACCCGATACACTGAATCTAATAGAAGAAAAGGTGGTAAAGTGTCATGAACTCATTGGCACAGGGGAAATTTTCCTAAAACTCCAATGGCCCAGGCTCTAACATCAAGAATTGATAAATGGGACCTCATGAAACTGGAAAGCTTCTGTAAGGCAAAGGAAATAGTCAATAAGACAAATTGGCAACCTTCAGATTGGAAAAAAGTCTTAACTAACCCCACATCCAATAGAGGACTAATATCCGAAATTTATAAATAACTCAAGAAGCTAATCACCAAAAAAAAAAAAAAAAAAAAAAAAAAAAAAAGCCCAGTCAAAAATATGGAGTATAGAACTAAACCAAGATTTCACAACTGAGGAATCTTGAATGGCTGAGAAGCACCTAAAGAAACGTTTAAAGTCATTAGTGCTCAAAGAAATGCAAATCAAAACGACTCTGAGATTCCACCTTACACCAATTAGAATGGCTAAGATCAAAACCACAGGGGACAACACATGTTGGAGAGCATGTGGAGAAAAAGGAACACTCCTCCATTGCTGGTGGAATTGAAAACTGGTACAATCACTCTGAAAATCAATCTCGAGGTACCTCAGATAATTGGAAATAGATCTACCTGAAGACCCAGCAATACCACACTTGAGAATATACCCAAAAGATGCCCCACCATGCCACAGGGGCACATGTTCCACTATGTTCATAGCAGCCTTATTTGTGATAGCCAGAAGCTGGAAACAACATAGATGTCCCACAACAGAAGAATTGATACAGAAAATGTGGTTCATTTACACAATGGAATCCTACTCAGCTATTAAGAATGAGGCCATCCTGAGTTTTGCAAGCAAATGGATTGAACTAGAAAATATCATCCTGAGTGAGGTAACTCAGACCCAAAAGGACATGCATGGTATGTAATCACTAATAAGTGGATATTATTAGCCACAGAACACACACAAAAAAATCGGTCAACAAGCTAGAGTGCCCAAGTGAGGACACCTCAATCCCACTCGGGAGGGAGGGAGAGACATGGGAAGGAAAGTGGATGGGTCGGGGGATTGGGGGGGAGAGTGGAACCTGATCTGATAATGGGTGAGGGGAAAGGACTGAAGCCCTGAGGGCCAGCAGAAAGAAGGGAAACAGGCAACCTTGGGAGATAGGAGGTTGGGGGACCCTCCAGAATGTACCAGAGACCTGGGAGGTGAGAGGTTCTCAGGACTCAAAGGGAGGGACCTTAGATGAAATGCCTAACAGTAGGGAGAGGGAACTTACAGAGCTCACCTCCAGCAAGAAGACAGGGAAGGCATTAAATAGGGAGACAGGGACCATCCCACAGTCACAACTCTGGCCCATAATTGTTCTTGTCTAAAAGAATTACAGGGTTGGAAATGGAGAGGAGCCTGAGGAAAAGAAGGTACAGAGAGGTCCAAAGTGGGGTCCAAGTCAAAGGGAAGTCACAAGGCCTGACACTATTACTGAGACTACAGAGCACTCACAAAAAGGGACCTAATGTAACTACACTCCAGAAGACCCAACAAGCAGCTGAAAGAATCAGATGCAGATATTTTCACCCAACCAATGGTCAGAACCAGCTGACTCCTGTTGTTGAACTAGGGAAGGCTGAAAGAAGCTGAGGAGAAGGGCAACCCTGTAGGAAGACCAGCAGTCTCAATTAATCTGGACCCCAGAGATCCCTCAAACACTGAACAACCAAACAGGAAGCATGCACCAGCTGATATGAGGTCCCCAACACACATACAGTAGAGTACTGCCGGGTCTGTGTTTATTCAGAGATGATGCATCTAACCCTCAAGAGACCAGAGGCCCCAGGGAGTTTAGAGGTCAGGTGGGGTGGGGTTGTGGACATCCATGTGGAGACAGAGGGTGGGGAGGAGGTACAGGATGTGGAATTGTTGGAGGGTGGATTGGGAGAGGGATATAATAGGGAGCGTAAAAAATCAATAAATTAAAAAAAGAAAAAAAAGAAATTAAAAAAACACAACCTTTGGAACTCTGACAAAAATAACTAAAAGTGGATTTTAACAATAAAAAATGAAAGAAATGGGTCCCTTTGCTTTCTGGTCAAGTCCCATGATCTGTAGTCAGTAAGCCTCCTTGGGGGCCTGCTTTTCTCTGTCTCCATATAGCAGAAGCACGTATGTGTCAGCCGTGATGCCCAAAATTAACCCATAAGCCCCACCTGCCCAAGGACCAGCCTACCTCCTGGAATGCTGGAAATTGTAGTTCTTGGAATATTTCAAATGCCTCATGAGAAAGTATAGTGACCTATAGGCTAGTCTTTATTAAACTCCTGCAGTGGGTGTCTTGACATCAGTTAGCTGGAAAATTCCAGCAAATGGTACTGACTGAAATCCATCTCTTGGTCAGTACTTAATATTTAATGAAGCTTGCTTTAAATTTGGCTCAAAATGGTGGAATTCTTTTTTCTCCAGTGAATCTAAAGATTAATATCTGGCCTGTGTAGTCCAAGTCCAACTTTCAGAGTCCCAAAGTAAGGATGTGTCCTTCTCAGTAAAATCTCTGACATTCTTTGCAAAGATGGCTACCTTTCTCTGTTCACTTTCACCTAGAATACAGAGAATCCTATTTACAATCTAAGGTGCCTTTGTACTCAGATTAAACAAAGGCAATGCAATTATGAATGGAGTTTCTTCCAAGCATCCTAGTAGTATTCACACAGATCTGAGCACACATTTATTTGTCTTTCTCTTCTACAAGCAGGAGGGACATTTACTTTCAGGGAGAATGCTCCTCACTGTTCCTATTTTTAGGGAGCAGGATATACAGGATGGCATCCTACACCCTCCACAATGCCCTCATGAAGGTTCATAGGCTTTCCTGCAGGCTTCCTCAGACAGAGATCATACTGGTTTTACTGCCCCTGTCCAGGGAAGTGTCTTCACTTCAGAACAGTACTGGGATCTATCTTGCTGGTACTCACAGAGTATTTGGAACCCTCTGAAAAAGTCACTATCACACTACAGACAAGACAGAACAGAGGCATGCTTGTTTAACATGCAGCCAAGAAGACTCTTAGTAGCTGTGTCTTGATAAATGTTGGGGCTCTGTCCTGAATACCTTTGATCTACAATCACCAGCTGAAGTCTTGCTGGGCTTCACACTCCCATCACCTCTTTACCTCTAACAGATGAATGAGGGGACTTTGATATTTTCTCAGATTATCCTACCCTAGAATACCCCACTTAGGAAAATCCCAGCCAGGGTACACCTGAGAACACATGGGATAAAGCCTTTTCCTACAGAAGAAGAAAAGAAAGCTATAAATAAAAATCTATCTTCATAAATGTTATCTGAGAATTAAAAGAAAAAATAATTTAAGCATAGATTTTCTTTTAGGTTAAAGGATATTTCACTCAATTCTTCATCCCCTACAAACTAATGTTCCATGCTCCGGGCACTAAGCCAGGTACTGGGGTTCTAGCCAAAGGCACATAGCAGGAACCCCGAGCTTCGTGTGGTTAGAATCTGTCTAGAACATTGATGGGAAGACACTAATTAAGTTATCAAGCATATAGACTTGGGATCATAAGTGTCAGAAGAGCCATGATGGGGTGGGAAGCTTCTCTGGGGGCAGATGGCCATTGCTCACTCCAGACCTACTCTAGCCATAGGAAGGAACATTCCCCAAGACAACGGTGACAGAAAAGAAATATACTGAGAGGAAGAAAAGGTACAAATGAAGGAAGGTAGGAACAGGGAAGCCACAGATTTCTTGAAGGAAGTCAACTGTAAGTGGAGGTCTGCATGGTGTCTTCATGCCACACACACAGTGCTACAGGCTTTCTGTATACATGCACCTATTTGTCCGCAGGATATGAGTAGAGCTATCTTGTTTTCAGAATTAACAACAATAAACTTTTCAGTAACTTCAAAGAACAAGTAAGGGCCAATGGGTCAACATGAAGGACCTTAATGTCAATATGAAGGGTGAGAAGAGCCAAGACTTGGCTTTCCGTTTCTCAGGACTTGGCACTCTCCTGAATGTTCTCTCGATTTCCAATGTTTTGTATTCCTGTATTGTTCTCAGTGGTATTTGAAGACCTCAGACTAAAGTGTAACAGTTGTCCATCCACTTGTGCAGTGCATGTCTGAATAAACCAGCTTGATGGGGCCGGATTTATTCACCATTTCTTGGGTTGAAAATAGTTTTTTCTTTCAACCGGGCACTTTTAACGTAGGACAAAAATTAAACATCAGTAAGGTCTTTCTAAAAATATCCATTTTTGTAAAGAAGAATCATTTTGAAAGTCTGTCAAAAAGAGTGCCGATGGAGATAGGGCTGTAAAGAAAGTAGAAACATCTTGCCATGTCACAGTCCATTGAAGAACTCACCAGACCCCAGCACACAGCCACCGAGAAGAAACCCGGGCTTGGAACACTAGTTTCTTAATTAAGCCCTCTGTTCAATTCACTTGAAATATAAAGTTTATTTTAAAAACGAAAGAAGTAAAAATGAAATTCAAAGCAAACATTGGGAAACGCCGCTGCTTCTCCTAGCTGCTCGTTCTCCAGCTTACGGCCCAGGTCACGTCCCACAATCACGACGCCATTAAAAATATAATGAAGAACTGTCACCAAGGGTTTTATAGAGTCTGAAGATTGCTTTTCATGCACCGGGCTTTTTGTTATTTAAACTTTGTTACTGTCATCATTTCTCTAGCTGTTGAGTTTAACCTTTGAATACCATCAACTACGCAGGCCGACAGAGCGTGCTAGCAAACGAAGCTACAGGGCCCAGTGATCCATGCGGCATGCTGTTCGCCAGAGAAGTTTGCAAGAAATGAGCCCCCTATATTTGCCCACATGTTTTAAGCCAGACATAAACTGCTAAATTTATAAAGCACCATCTATGAATTCGACTGCATGACTCCTAATAGCAATAAGGAACGTGATTTAAAGACTACACTACAGTGGATATGGCAGAAAAGGATTGGAATAATCATCAAATCCAAGGACGGCATCATACTTCAAGGTCTTAGGAGACTGTGCTCCCTCTATATATCTAGAAATAAACAGCAACTGGAGCCTTGTGGGGAGCTCAGAAAGGGCTGGGTGATGCAATGGGTTGGGCACTTGCTGCACAAGGGAGAGAATCTTGAGTTTGAATCTCAGGAACTACCAGTGGCTGGAATCCCAGAACTCCTGTGGTAAGATGGGAGGGAGGAGGAGAGCAGAGAATCCCCAGAAGATCATGGCTCAGCCAGTCCGGTGTACACAGAGCTGAAGAAAGACACTGTCTCCAACAAGTAAGGTGGAAGGCAAGGCTAAGGACAGAACTCCACATGTATGCCATATGCTTAGGCACATGAACACACACACACACACACACACACACACACACACACGTCTCTATACACACACATACAGACACCACAGGCATATTCAAAGACTTGTTTTTTATTAAAAAGGAAAAAAGCAAAACGACTGGGTTTGTACAACTGAATCAGAACCCCAGCGGGGCAAGCCTTTAGTAAATATCCCAGTTACCCACAACTGGATCCTGCTCAGTTCCCCTGAAACTTGAAACTGTATCTTAGACTTAGTTGAAGTCTTGATTAATTGAAGTTTCGAAATCAAGCCTAGTGTTGCTCCCACAGATGAACTGAAATCACAGCCTCACAACAGGGGCTGTAACACGTCATTTTACACATCAATTTGATGGGACTCAAGGCTGTAAAACAGAGTCCCCAGAACATCTGTGAAGCTATTTCTGAAAGAGGTGAGCGTTTGATTTGTCGCGCACAATGTAGAGGATCCACCATCCCCAATGTGAGTGAGCATCACCTAACCTGCCGAGGCCTACGGAAAAACGAACGACCGAAGGAGGTGAGTTTGTTCTCTCGCCTCCTGCCCATCAACACTTCCTCTTGTGTCTTCTGCCTTCAGACTTGGACTGAGCCACTGGCTACTCTGCTTGTCTAGCTATGGGATGATACATTGTGGAACATCCTGACCCCCATGATCAAGTGGCTCAATTTCTCAAAATAAATCATTTTCTATTACTCTCCCTGTATTCTGTTGGGTCTATTCCTCCAGAGAACCTTGAATAATCTAGCACCTGTACACACTATTTTGTTTGCAAACTTATTAACAGTCCTAAAATGGGAATGACCGCCAAACTGCCTTAGAAAAGCTGTGGCTTCATTGACTCCATATTTGCTTGAGCTACTCTAAGTGGAAGCAGAGGCCTGAGTTCCTGCTACTGACTAATTGGCAATGACTTGGAGGTATTTTTTGTGCTTTGACATCTCTTCAGCAATATGGCAGGAGGGGGAAGAAGTAGGAGAGTGGTCTAATCAAAACGTGTTGGACCTGGCAGCACTCGCAAGACAACTGGTTAAGTAGCTAAACTTTTCAGTGATAACTGGTAAACCAATTAAAAATATGGCTGAATACAAAGTGACATCACACATCTTGAACACTATAAAACTCAGTTGTTTGAGAATCTCTTTGAAGAAAATTACTGTGACAAAGCATACAACAAAACAGCTTAAAAGGTGGCTGGAGGGATGGTTCCGTAGTTAAGAGCACTGACTCTTTTTTCCAGAGGTCCTGAGTTCAATTCCCAGCACCCACATGGTGGCTTACAACCATCTGTAATGGGATCCGAGGCCCTCTTCTGGTGTATCTGAAGACAGTGACAATGTGCTCACATACATAAAATAAGTAAATCTCTATTTAAGCAGCTTGAGAGAAAGGGGTTTATTTTGGCTCATAGTTTGAGGGGACAGTCCATTGTGGCCATCATGGCTCAGAAGGCTTGGCAGTAAGACTATGAGGCAGCTGATCATGGTGTATCAGCAGTCAGGAAAGAGAGCAATCAATGCAGGTGCTCAGGGGTAAATCACTTTCTGCTTTAGATTCAGCCTAGAACCACAGCTGTGGGATGGCACCATGAATAGCTGGAGTGAGACTTCCCTGCTCAGCTCAGCCCATCAGCAAACCAAGAGGTGTGTTACCATGGTGATTCTACATTGATGTCTTGGGCCATCTAATAACCTGGAGAATCACTCATGTTTCCATTGTCTTCCAGCAAATGTGTGCTTATGTTCAAGTATTGCTCTGGGTATGCAGTAGTAACCCAGGGCATTCAAAGGCCAGATCCCAGCCCACCTTCCCATCTTCCTTTTGGCAAGGAATAAGAAGGAAACAACTTATAATGGAATAAATATGTATATAATAAAATATCTGGCAAAGAGGAGGCCATGAGGAAAATGAATCAGGACATGCAGCTAGAGAAGGGCTGGAAGACTTTTATGGAACACAGTCCCTGGGGCATCACCATTAGCTGGCATTCATTAAGATGATTTATAGACATGTATCATCTTCATTTGGATATAACTTTAACGATGCTGGCAATGCTACTTTCCATATTTATGGATCCAGCTTTGAAAAGGAAGACTGGTGCCCAAAGACTTCTCCAAACAGTGTTTGTGAGTGCAGGGCCTGTCACTGTGGCTGGCTTTCCTAGCCTCACAAGCTGCTCAATACTTCGAAGCAAAATAAGTCACCCTTCACAACACCCTGTGCCACATCTGCCCCGAGGGAGTGCTCCCCATTAATCACCTGCTGACAGCAGCCCCGCCCCTGTGGGACTAGTACCCACATTTTCACATGGACTCCTCTAAAGATGCTCGATGTCTCTCATGTGTCACAGAGGAGCAGCCACGGGGTACTGCTGTCTTTCGTGCTCAGCTTGGATGCACTTGTGCAGAGCCATGCACATAACTTCAGTTCCAACGCCCGCCGCTTTCTTTATTTTCCCTTCCCCCTATTTTAAGAAATAGGCTCTTCATATAAAGTACACAAATCACACTTTCATGCTTACAATTTGTTTTTTTTCTTTCATTTCTTTTTTTTTTTAAACTATTCTCCACTCCGCCACCACCCCCATCATCGTATCACCAGACGTTTGCTTGGATTCCATAAAACATGCCGACAGTAACATATAAATAAATGTGCTGTTTGGAGCATTTCATTTGGCTTCTCAGACACAGACTGTAGTGGTTAGTGCTAATTGTCAACTTGATGGCTAAACAATCACCTAGTCGATAAATCTCAGGGAATGCTTGTGAGGGGTTATCTGGATTCAGGCGAACCCCTGAGAACAGCTGTAAAAGACCATCTGCATGATGTGAGCTGATCCACTGGGTGGATCCTGAAATGTATAGAACGGGGAGAGTCAGAGGAACACAGCACACATTCACTGCCCTCTCCAACTGGGCCAGAATAACTATGCAGCGAAGAATACACTTCTCTAACCAAGCTACTCCAGAAGAAAGCAAGCTCTAAGGGCCTGGCAGGAAAGACAGAAGCAAATATACCTATTTCATTGAAAATGTCAGAAACTAGAAGGTGCAGTTATAAGGAAACGGTGAAATAATAAATTATGGATTAAGACAGCTGTGTCCAGCCCCATCTCCCCTGAAGCTCGACTTTAGAATCTAAGAGTTCTGTGAGAGATCAAGTCACTTCATCATCAAAAATGTTCGGAAGAAATCTGGGCTAGACTTAAGCATGTGTGTTAACTTCCACACTTCTTGAAGCCCTTGCTACATCGTGTGAATGGTGGATATAGAGAGAAATACTAACAAAAGAATCCCACATCAATTTGAACTCATTCCTTTGCTACGGAAGCTATTACAAACTCATCTTATGCAAAATGTTTAGCAATATGTCAGGGAAAGTACTAAAGCTAAAATAATTAGTTCCAAATATAGGCGTTACAAATTGCACCGCTGATTCCTTAGCTAATGAGATGAACTTACACCATATACAGGATGCATCATGCATTGCTGAGTTCCAAAATCACATAAGAAAGTTTTCAAAACCCCCAGGCAATTGTTACCTCTCTGTTCCTCCTAGCAGGAATCCACATATGCAGGTGCCCTTTCTTCCACCTTATTAGTCCATTTTTATGATTGGTGATTTTTAAAATATCCAGTGTTTTAAATGGTTAATCAATTTAAGGAGTGTCAGATTGATAGTTTTTGAGTATAGAATTTTGTGTCTTCTAAATATGATTATACTAAATAACACTATGCACCAAGAGTTATGTGGCTAAATTTCCAAATTTCAAATTATGTTAACTGAGTGTCCATATTCACAAATAACATTGTTGACATGTAGAAAGAAATTTGAGTTTTATTAGAGAAAAACAAGCTCTAAAAGACTGTATACAGGTAGGGTAACAAAAGGATATGCAATATGTAGAATGTTTATTTACTAACACATGCATGGATATGTGTGCATATTTGAATCAGGAATCTCATTTTTCCTTTCCCTCTTCATTAAAAGTGGTAAAGGCTTTCAGTGGACTATAAATGAGAAACAGCTCTGTTCTGCCCCAGATCCCCAGTCCTTAGGAAGATACAACAGATACTCTGAGATCAGAAATCACGTTGCTCCCTGTGGCAAAGATATAGATACATTTTCACTTTCTGAACTATATTGAGCATCCTACCATGTAGCCATGTTTTGAAAAGTTTACCAGACCTTAAAATGGATCAACTACAAATGGATGATAATACTTTCTAAACATAGCCCCCAGAACAAAAGGTCAATAAATGATAGTCCCTGGGCCAAATTCATATGGGAGCTGTTTATACGTGAAATCTCTCTGGAACATAACCATGCCATGCATTTAGATACCGTCAGTGATTGTTTTTATGCTGCAGTGAGTGCTAGCAATGAAGTCTTTTCTATGACCAACACTGTGTAAAATGTTACTATGTATCACTCTATTTAAAAAGAGATAAGCCACAGAAAAAAATTCTAATCTGGAAAATCTCCTGACTGTCACAGCTGTCAAAATCTCTCTTTATCCTCTGTTTCAGAGATGTCTGCTCTTCTGAGATTGAAGAAATCTCCAGGCTCAGCTTCCTGGAGAAATAATCAAATGAAAGACATAAAAGACTCCCACATAGAGATGTACAAAGGATCAATGAGAGAAGATTTTAAGGAAAGGAGAGGAGGAGAGGGGGAAGAAAGAAAGGAAGAGGGAGAAATAGAGACAGAATGAATATATCCATAAAAAGCCTCAATGTTGAAAGGAATCCATCCCTTTCATATTGATCTATAAATAAAGTACCAATGAAAACCCCTCAAGATATTTGGTAGAAATTAACAGGTTTATTCTATACAAACAAAAAAAAGTTAAGATAATTTTAAAGAACAAATTTGGAGGGTTTGTATTCTCCAATATCAAGATATATTACAACCTCGGGTGATGAGGGGAAAAAGGTTTCAGGAAATAAATATGCCAGTGAATGGATGCCAGACAGGGAAGCAAGCACAAATTCACCCGATGCATGATCTACACACAGAACTGAGCTGTTTAGCCATATAAAATAAAATGGAGGTTTTAAAGGTTTGTTTGTTTGTTTATATGCCATATGTGTAGTTGCCCACAGAAGCCAGATCCCCTGGAACTGGATTTATGAGCAAATATGAGCAACCATGCAGCTTATGAAAACAGAATCCTGGTTCTGTAAGTGATCTAAAGCACCAAGACATCTTTGCCACCCCTATAGATGAACTTTAAGGCCTAACTCACCTAAAAATGTATTCCAAATAGCTTATGAGATTAAATATGAAATGTAAAGTTGTATTCAAAGCTGGTGGTGGGTTGGGTTAAGACTAGATACAGCTAATGGCTGTTGGCGGATGGAGTGTCATTTCCTTCAGTGATACAGTTACAGAGAAGTTGTCCTTGTGCCACTAGGAAACATCTCACCTACCTAGGGCAAGGAGCGCTAATTAAACTCAGCAGTCACACAAATGGTAAAAGCGCTCTGAAAATCAGTTTGGCGGTTCCTCAGAAAATTGGGCATGTCACTTCCAGAGGACCCTGGCATACCACTCCTGGCCATATACCCAGAGGGTTCCCCTGCATACAATAAGGACACATGCTCCACTATGTTTATAGCAGCCTTGTTTATAATAACCAGAAATTGGAAGGAGCCCAAATATCCCTCAAAGGAGGAATGGATACAGAAAATGTGGTATATTTATACAATGGAATACTACTCAACAATTAAAAATAATGAATTCATGCAATTTGTAGGTAAATGGCTAGATCTGGAAAATGTCATCCTAAGTGAGTTAACCCAATCACAAAAGAATACACATGAAATGCAATCACTGATAAGTGGATATTAATGAGCCCAAAAGCCCTAAATACTCAAGGCACAATTAGCAAGTCAAATGATTCCCAAGAAGAAGAAAGGAGAGGACCCTGGGCCTGTAAAGATTGGATCCAGTTTTGTAGACCCAGAACAGAGAAATCGTGTGGGGGGGAATGATTGGGGAATAGTTGGGGGGAGAGGAATTATGGGACGTATGGTGGGGGGGAACTGGGAAAGGGGAATGTAAACATAGAATATAGAAAATAAAAATTAAAAAAAAAGAAATGTTCAAGATATTTTCTTTTAACAATAAATCTCTTTCATATTAATGAAAAAGAAAAAGAAAAGAAAGAAAACCAGATAAGAATGCATCAATTTGCATTCTTCTGCATGCTAGCCACCGGTTGAACCAGCACCATTTGTTGAAAAGGCTATCTTTTATCCACTGGATGGTTTTAGCTCCTTTGTCAAAGATCAAGTGAGCATAGGTGTGTGGGTTCATTTCTGGGTCTTCAATTCTATTCCATTGATCTACCTGCCTGTCACTGTACCAATACCATGCAGTTTTTAACTCTATTGCTCTGTAGTACTGCTTGAGGTCCGGGATACTGATTCCCCCAGAAGTTCTTTCACTGTTGAGAAAAGTTTTAGCTATGCTGTGTTTTTTGTTACTACAGATGAATTTGAGAATTGTTTTTTTCTAAATCTATGAAAAATTGGGTTGGAATTTTCATGGGGATTGCATTGATCTGTAGATTGCTTTTGACAAGGTAGCCATTTTTACTATATTAACCCTGCCAATCCATGAGCATGGGGGATCTTTCCATCTTCTGAGGTCTTCTATTTCTTTCTTCAGAGGCTTGAAGTTCTTGTCATATACATCTTTCACTTGTTTGGTTAGAGTCACACCATGATACTTTATATTGTTTGTAACTATTGTGAAGCGTGTCATTTCCCTAATTTCTTTCTGTTTATCATTTGAATAGAGCAAGGCTACTGATTTGACTTAATTTTACATAGAGCCACTTTGCTGAAGTTGTTTATCAGCTGTAGGAGTTCTTTGGTGGAGATTTTTAGGTTGTGTAAGTATATTATCATATCATCTGCAAATAGTGATATTTTGACATCTTCCTTTTTTAATTTGTATCTCTTTGACCTTTTGTTGTCTAATTGCTCTAGCTAGAACTTCAAGGACTATATTGAATAGATATGGAGAGAGAGGGCAGCCTTGTCTAATCCCTGATTTTAGTGGGATTGCTTTAAGTTTCTCTCCATTTAGTTTGATGTTGGCTACTGGTTTGCTGTAGATTGCTTTTACTATGTTTAGGTATATTGAACCATCCCTGCATCCCTGGGATGAAGCCTACCTGATCGTGGTGAATGATCGTTTTGATGTGTTCTTGGATTCAGTTGGCAAGAATTTTATTTAGTATTTTTGCATCAATATTCATAAGGGAGATTGGCCTGAAGTTTTCTTTCTTTGTTGGATCTTTGTGTGGTTTTGGTATCAGTGTAATTGTGGCTTCATAGAATGAGTTGGGTAGTGTTCCTTATGTTTCTATTTTGTGGAACAGTTTGAAGAGTATCGGTATTAGGTCTTCTTTGAAGGTCTGATAGAATTCTGCATTAAAGCCATCTGGTCCTGTGCTTTTTTTGGTTGGGAGACTTTCAATGACCACTTCTATTTCTTTAGGTGTTGTGGGACTGTTTAGATGGTCTATCTGATCCTAATTTAACTTTGGTATTTTGTATCTGGAAAATTGTCCATTTCATGCAAATTTTCCAGTTGTGATGAGTATAGGCTTTTGTAGTAGGATCTGATGATTTTTTGAATTTCCTCAGTTTCTGTTATTATATCTCCTTTTCATTTCTGATTTTGTTAATTTGGACACTGTCTCTGTGCCCTTTGGTTAGTCTGGCTAAGGGTTTATCTATCTTGTTTATTTTCTCGAAGAAAACAAGGCACAATATTACTAGAGGACCCTGTTATATCACTCTTGGGCATATACCCAGAGGATTCTCCAGTATGTAATAAGGACATATACTCCACTATGTTCATAGCAGCCCTATTTATAATAACCAGAAGCTGGAAGGAACCCAGATGTCCTTCAACATTGGAATGGATACCGAAAATGTGGTCCATTTACACAATGGAGTACTACTCAGCTATTAAAAACAATGAATTCATGAAATTCCTAGGCAAATGGATGAAACTGGAAAATATTATCCTGAGTGTGGTTACCCAATCACAAAAGAACACACATGGTATACACTCACTGATAAGTGGAAATTAGCCCAGAAGCTTGATATACCCAAGATACAATTCACATATCAAATGATGCCCAAGAAGAAGGAAGAACAAAGTATAGATACTCTGGTCCTTCTTAGAAGGGGGAACAAAATACCCACAGAGGAGATACAGAGAAAAAAGTGTGGAGCAGAGTCTGAGGGAAAGACCATTCAGAGACTACCCCACCTAGGGATCCATCCCATATATAATTACAAAACCCAGACACTATCATTGATGCCCACAAGTGCTTGCTGACTAGAACCAGATATAGCTGTCACCTGGAGGCTCTGCTAGTGCATGACAAATACAGAGGAGGGCACTTTCAGCCAGCCATTGAACTGAGCATAAGGTACCCACTGGAGGAACTAGAGAATGGACCCAGGGAGCTGAAGGGGTTTGCAATGCTATAGGAGGATCAACAATGTGAGCCACCTAGTACTCCTAGAGCTCCCAGGAACAAAACCATCAACCAAAGAGTACACAGGGAGTTACCCATGGTTCCAAACACATAGGCAGCAGAAGATGGCCTTGTTGGACATCAAAAGGAGGAGAAACCCTTGGTCCTGGAAAGGCTCCATGCCCCAGTGTAGGGGAATACAAGGACAGGGAAGTGGGAGAGAGTTGATTGGGGAACAGGAGGAGGGTAGATCACTTATGGGATTTTGGGGGGGAGGGAGGAACCAGGAAAGGGGACAACATTTGAAATGTAAATAAAGAATATATCTAATAAAAACAAAAGGAAAGAAAGAAGACCAGAAAGTAGGAGAAGAACTGGATGAGAAGGGTCCAACTACAGGAAGAGGGTGGTGAGAGCAAGGAATCAGTGTCAGAATGACTAAAATATAAATGTATAAAATTGTCAAACCCTAAGGCTGTCAAGCCTGTCAGGACAGCCCTGTACTCACCTTGTTGTTGGCTCGCATGCCCAGGTATTCTCCTCAAGCAAAATCCTTACCCTATCTGTGTGGATGTAACCTGACAGCAGTAATTGCACATGGCATAGTATGCAGATTTCATACATAAGAAAACCTCAAATAAGCTGATTTAGAATTGTTTATCAAAAGGAAGATCCCACATGAGTCTGACTTTGGTGGGGCCAGCAAGGAGGCTCAGCAGGGAAACACCCTTGCCATCAAGCTTGACAACCTGAGTCCGAGCCTTGGAAACCATATGGTAGAAGAAGACAATTGATTCCTGCAAATTGTCCTCTGACCTCTTCCTGTGATCATGGCATATGCTTGTGCACGTGTGAACACACACACACACACACACACACACAGACACACTCATAAATAAATAAATACATACATACATACATAAATGTAATTTTAAAATTTTAAATAAATCACTACACATCCATTCAGTCGGTAACAGTTTTAGTTTTTTGTTGTTGTTTTTAAACTAAATAGTTGGGCATAGTGTCACATGCCTTTATTCACAGCACTTGGGATGCAGAGGAGGGCTATTCTCTATGAGTTCAAGGTTGCCCTGGACTATAGAGAGAGTTCCAGAACAGTTAAGGCTAGATAGAGATACCCTGTCTCAAAAATTCTAAAAAGTAAAAATAAAAATCAATAGAGTATTGTACAAAAAAACTCATGCACTGCTAATGTTTGCATCAAATATCACCACTGAAAACAGTGGTAATGAGCTTATCAATATAAATATATATGCATATTCTCTGATTGGTAGACTCAGCTTCAAGCTACCTGACAAATAAACATATGTATGTACATCATGTAAAAGTTCATTTTTCAACATTTGTATTTGGCTTTGCTTAATAGTCAATATAAACAATCCACACATCATTACAGTATAAGTAAATTATATTCATATACGGTTAAGGATATTATTTGAAAACAGAAACAGACTGGGTCCTCAGGTAGTACTATGTTCAATTTTCTGAGCAACCATGAAACTGATTTGCAGAGTGGTTGTACCAGCTTGCAATCCCACCAGCAGTGGAGGAGTGTTCTTCTTTCTCCACATCCTTGCCAGGAACTGCTGTCACCTGAGTTTTCTGTCTTAGCCATTTTGACTGGTGTGAGGTGGAATCTCAGGGTTGTTTTGATTTGCATTTCCCTGATGATGAAGGACGTTGAACATTTCTTTAGGTGCTTTTCAGCCCTTTGATATTTCTCAGTTGAGAATTCTTTGTTTAGCTTTGTACCCCAATTTTTATTAGATATTTTCTTATTTAAATTTCAAATGTTATCTCCTTTCCTCGTATCCCCTCCCAAAACCTCCTTATCCCATCCCCTTTCCCCCTGCTCACCAACCCACACACTCCCGATCCTGGCATTCTCCTATACTGGGACATCGAGCCTTCTTAGGAACAAGGGCCTCTCCTCCCTTTGATGTTCAACAAGGCCATCCTCTGCATATATGAAGCTGGAGCCATGGTTCCTTCCATGTGTACTCTTTGGTTGGTGGTTTAGTTGCTGAGAGCTCTGGGGATAATGGTTGGTTCATATTCTTGTTCTTCCTATGGGTTGCAAACCCCTTAAGGTCCTTGGGTTATTTCTTTAGCTCCTCCATTAGGGACCCTGTGCTTAGTCCAACTATTCTCTGGAGTCAAACTTCTTGAGTTCTTTGTATATATTGGATATATACAATCTTCTATCGGATATCGGATTAGTAAAGATCTTTTCCCAACCTGTTGGTTGCCATTTTGTCCTATTGTCAGTGTTCTTTGCCTTACAGAAGCTTTGCAATTTTATGAGGTCCTATTTATTGATTCTTTATCTTAGAGAATAAGATGTTGGTGTTCTGTTTAGGAGATTTTCCCCTCCCCCTGTGGGGAAAAGGCTCTTCCCTGCTTTCTTTTCTATTCGTTTCAATGTATCTGGGTTTATGTGGAGGTCCTTAATCCACTTGAACTTGAGCTTTGTACAAGGAAATAAGAATGGATTGATTTGCATTCTTCTACATGCTGACCACCAGTTTAACCAGCACCATTTATTGAAAATGCTGTCTTTTTTCACTGACTGGTTTTAGCTCCCTTGTCAAAGTGATCATAGGTGTGTGGGTTCATTTCTGGGTCTTCAGTTCTATTCCATTGAGCTATCTGACTGTCACTGTACCAATACCAAGAGCCAGAAGTTGGAAATAACCCAGATGCCCCTCAAAAGAGAAATGGATACAGAAGATGTGGTGCATTTACACAATGGAGTACTACTCAGCTATTAAAAACAATGAATTCATGCAATTCTTAGGCAAATAGATGGAACTAGAAAATATCCTGAGTGAGGTAGCCCAATCATAAAAGAGCACACATGGTATGCACTCTCTTATAAGTAGATAGTAGTCAAGATGCTCAAAATACCCAAGACACAATTCAAAGACTACATGAAGCTCAAGAATAAGGAATATGAAAGTGTGGATACTTTGGTCCTTAGAAGAGGGAACAAAATACCCATGGCAGGAGATACAGAGACAAAGTGTGGAGCAGAGACTGAAGGAAAGACCATCCAGAGAATCTCCACTTGGCAAATCCATCTCTTATACAGTTACCAAACTCAGACACTATTGTAGATGCCAATAAGTGCTTGCTGACAGGAGCTTGATATAGCTGTCTCCTGAGAGTCTCTGCCAGTGCCTGACAAATACAGAGGTAGATGCCTGAAGCCAACCATTGGACAGCGCAAAGGATCCCCAATGGAGGAGCTAGAGAAAGGACTGAAGGAGCTGAAGGGTTTCGCAACCCCATTGGAAGAATAGCAATATCAACTAACCAGAACCACCAGAGCTCCCAGGTACTAAGCCATCAAGCAAGGAGTACACATGGAGGGACCCATGGCTCCAGCCTCATATGCAGCAGAGGATGGCCTTGTCAGATATCAATGGGAGGAGAGAACCGTGGCCTTGTGAAGGCTTGATGCCCCAGGGTAGGGTAATGCCAGGACAAGGAAGCAGGAGTGGGTGGGTTGGTGAGCAGTTAGAGGGGGGGGGTTGGAATAGTGGTAGTTTTGGAGAGAAAACCAGGAAAGGAGATAACATTTGAAATGTAAATAAAGAAAATATCTAATAAAAAAGGAAAAAAGAATTGACAAATGGGACCTCATAAAATTGCAAAGCTTCTGTAAGGCAAAGGACATTGTCACTAGAACAAAATGGCAACCAACAAATTGGGAAAAAATCTTTACCAATCCTACATCCAATAGAGGGCTAATATCCAATAAATACAAAGAACTCAAGAAGTTAGACTCCAGAGAACCAAATAACCCTATTAAAAAATGGGGAATGGAGCTAAGCAGAAAATTCTCAACTGAGGAAACTCGAATGGCTGAGTAGTACCTAAACAATCGTTCAACATCCTTAGTCATCAGGGAAATACAAGTCAAAACAACCCTGAGATTCCACCTCATACCATTCAGAATGGCTAAGATTAAAAACTCAGGTGATAGCAGATGCTGGCAAGGATGTGGAGTGCCCTGGCCTGCGGGGGTTTTCGACAGGGGACCCTAGGAGAGAAGGGCAGAGAAATAGAGACAGGAGACGTGAAGAACGAGGCCAAGACCAACTTTGTTCAAGGCCTCCAAAACTGTATTGTCTCGGGGAACTTATAGAGGCAGGGGAAGAAGTAAGGCAAGTGGGATTTTCCATGTAGCCCGGGCATTCAGCCAAGGTTAATCTCTGGCAGCTGTAAGATGTTTTCTTCTTCTGGTAGGGCGCAGTGACCATTGGCCACCCGATTTCTCCAAGGTCTGTAGCTGAGGAGAAGTCAAAACCTAAGCTTATTTTTAAAATGAACTCTAAACATAAAGTAACGTCAGTTTGGTTCCTGTCAGTGGAGAAAAAGGAACACTCCTCTATTGCTGGTGAAATTGCAAGCTGGTGCAACCACTCTGAAAATCAGTTTGGTGATTGCTCAGAAAACTGGACATAGTACTACCTGAGAACCCAACTATACCATTCCTGGAAATATACCCAGAAGATGCTCCAAAATGTACTAAGGACACATGCTCCACTATGATCATAGCAGCAATATCTACAATAGCCAGAAGCTGGAAAGAACCCAGATGTCCCTAAACAAAGGAATGGATACAGAACATGCAATAACATTTACACAATGGAATACTACTCAGCTATTAAGAACAATAATTTCATGAACTGTGAAGGCAAAAGGATGGAACTTGAAAATATCACCCTGAGTGACATAAGTCAGTCACAAAAGAACACACATGGTATGCACCCACTGATCAGTGGATATTAGACCAAAAGCTCAGAATACCCACAATACAATTCACAGACCTTATGAAGCCAAGAAGAAGGAAGAACAACGTGCGGAAGTTTGAGTGCTTCTTAGAAGGGGGAACAAAATACTCACAGAAGAAAATGTAAGCCGGGCGTGGTGGCGAATGCCTGTAATCCCAGCACTTGGGAGGCAGAGGCAGGCGGATTTCTGAGTTCGAGGCCAGCCTGGTCTACAGAGTGAGTTCCAGGACAGCCAGGACTACACAGAGAAACCCTGTCTCTGAAAAAAAAACAAAAAGAAAAAAGAAAAAAAAAGAAAAAAGAAAATGTAGCACAGAGACTGAAGGAAAGGCCATCCAGAAACTGTCCCACCTGGGGATCCATCCCATATACAGTCACCAAACCTGGACACTGTTGTGGATGCAGGGAAGTGCTTGCTGACCAAAGCCTGATGTGGCTGTCTCCTGAGAGGCTCTCCCAGAGCCTGACAAATACAGAGGAAGATTCTTGCAGGCAACCATTGGAATGAGCGAGGGGTCCCCAATGGAGGAGTTAGAGAAGGAACTGAAGGAGCTGAGGGTGTTTGCATCCCCATGGAGGGGGCAACAGTGTCAACCAGCCAGACCCCCCCCCAGAGCTCCCAGAGACTAGCCCACCAACCAAAGAATACATGTGGAGGGACCCATGGCTCTGGCTGCACATGTGGCAGAGGACGTCCTTGTTGTGCATCAGTGGGAGGAGGGGCCTTTGGGCCTGACGGGGTTCTATGCCCATGTTATAGAAATGCCAGGGTGGTGAGGGAGAAGTGGGTGGGTGGGGGAGCACTCTCATAGAGGCAGGGGGAGTTGGAATTGGATAGGGGGTTTTTGGAGGGGAGACCTGGAAAGGGGATAACATTTGAAATGTAAATAAAGAAACTATCCAATAAAAGGGAAAAAGTAAAAATAAAAAGTTATAAAATAAATAGATCCATCAGAAACTTACATGTGGAAAGAGAACTAAAGGTTCGGGTTGGTTTAGTATGGTTTGGGCAGCAGAATAAACTAATAGATCAATGGAACAGAACAGAATCCATTTTCAAAACTCACTCATAGGGTCACTTGATTTATGCTGATAGACCATGACATAGAGATTGTCAGAGCCCAGGGAAATGCAAAAACTTGCCTGACAGAATCTTCTGTGAAGTGGGTAATATTGAAAGGACCCAGAGAACAGAGCAGATGGGCTCCAAGCAGAAGCAATGGTTGTTCACCCCAGAAGGAGCTCAGCTCGGTTTTTTGGAGAGTGTCTTCTTGGAAAGTCTGCCAGTGGAAACGTTCAACAACAGGAGACATTCATAGGTGCAGGACCACATAGCCTACTATGTTCTCCGGAAGAAAAGTCACTTCCATGACAACAAGTCACCAGGCTCAAAGAATATACCAACCCAGTGGAGCAGAATCAACTTAATTGTCTTGTAGCAAGAAGCAGGATGAAGCCAGCTCTGAGCTGTGAATTGAGGTATCGACCCTACTCCCGTTCTGGCTGTCTTTTGCTGAAGGATGAATTGTTTCAAATGTTATTGCTTAAAAATAAAAACAGCTTTATTATTTCACAAGATGCTGTGTATAGGGAATGGATGCTAAGCATTTTCATCTCTAGTGGTGTCGGGAAGTTTGATTTAATGGTAGTCAGTCTGTGGATGGATTTGAATAGAGGAACTAAGGCCCACTCACTTCTATGTCTAGTGTCATGTGTCTAGTGTCTATGATGACCAAAACTGAGTGCATTCAGACTGTGTGCTGGTTGGTTTTCTGTCTGTCTGTCTGTTTGTTTGTTTTGTCAACTTGACATAAACTAGAATCATCTAGGAAAAAGGAACCTCACTTGAAAAAATGCTCCCAGCAGATTAGCCTATGGGCAAGATCTTTCACATATTTTATTGATTATATCACGTGTGAGGTTCCAGCCTACTGTGGGCAGTGCTACCTTCATAGGTGGTCCTGAGTTATATAAGAAAGCAGACTGAGGTCTGGAGAGATGACTCACTGGTTAAGAACACTGAGTGCTCTTCCAGAGGTCCTGAGTTCAATTCCCAGGAACCACATGGTGGCTCACAGCCATCTGTAATAGGATCCAATGTCCTTTTTTGGTGTGTCTGAAGACAGCTACAGTGTACTCACATACATAAAATAAATAAGTGAATCTTTTAAAAATATCTATAAAACAAAAGAAAGAAAGTAGACTGACCTCTCTTGAGGAGCAAGTCAGTAAGAAGCATTCTTCCAAAGTGTGTGCTTCAGTTCCTGTCCCCAAGTGTGTGCTTCAGTTCCTGTCCCCACGTTCCCAGTTTAAGCTCCTACCCTGGCTTCCCTAGATGATAAACTGTAATCTGTAGCCAAATAAACTCTTCCTTTCCAAAACTGGTATTGTGTTTTACCAACGCAATAGAAACCAAAGCACAGATATTGTTAATCAGATGGTCTGCCTGGAGATTCTCAGGAACAGTGGTTTTAGACGATCTGGACTCTTTCATAGCAGTTCACCAGCCAGTGTTCAAAAAATTTTTTCAAGAGGTCCAGACAGAAATTGCAATACTGCCTATGACCCAGGTTTGGAAATCCCAGAACATCACTATCACCCATTCTATTGGTCAAGCAAGTCAACTGGATGAGCCTAGAGTCAAGGGGAAAAGGGTGAATGCATCTATTGCTTGCAAAGCCTAACAGGGCAGGACAAAAGTGATGGAACCCATCTTAGAGATGTGTCATCAAATCTATCACTGATGTGTCACAGCAAGGCATCCTTCCTGGTATATCAGTGGTGTACTCAACACCACACAAAGAGCTGCAAGACTCCATAGAACAATGGTGTCATGTGGATGACTATCAATAACTGGAACTGAAGAGCTGCTGCACAGGAACAAATGCCAGGAATGCTTGATAGCTGAATAAGGGATGTCCTGCCTCTGTCTTACTAAACACAGAAGGGTGGCTTCAAAAAATCCAAATAACAAGAACAAAAACAGAGAGAGAGAGAGAGAGAGAGAGAGAGAGAGAGAGAGAGAGAGAGAGAAACATCCTGAATGGCCTGATGAATTTTTTCATTAATTAAGCCTGTCTTAACAATACTTGCATTTGTTGCTCTAGGCAAGCTAGAACAAAGACTAATTTCATTGGTTAGAAAATAAAATCATATTTTAACTTCCTAAATCTATGAGAAATTAAATTCAGGCCTGAACAGTTGCATTAAGATGCTGTTCTTATGGCTTGATTATCTTAATTATTTATATGCTTCTATTCAGGAACGGCTCTCTCCTGAGTCTTCAGATGCTCACACCCTCACAGGAGCGAATGAACTGTGGTATTATTTGCTTCAATTCCACAGTCTTGATGACTTTTAGAATCCAATTTGTCTTAGACATAAAATATTTACTATTTTAAACACTTAGTTAATTCCTATTGACTCACTCTCTTCTTACTGCTCTCCTGAGGCTGTCTATTCTATTACTCCTTGAGGAACCCTTAATGTATACCTGCCCTGATTCATTATTTTTTTTCTTGCAAATCTTTTGTCCTTGAGCAAAGTTATAATATTTCTTCAGGGACAGGTAGGTAAATGTTCACTGACAAAAACCACTAGATATAACTAAAACAAGAAAAAGCATTTTGAAGAACAGATGAAAATACAAAAAAATAGGACTTCAGGGGGCAAGCATGAGTTACAATTAAACATTCGTTCACAACAAATATGAATAAACTCTAAACAACAGCACACATCCATTGATATCACACTACTCACACGCTTCAATCATTCTTCCAAGAAATTTTGGCTTGTTTTTCAGCTTTAGAATCCCTTGTAGTTCATTTCTTCTATATAATATTTATTATGTAGAATGTATCTTATGTCTCCGTGACACTGGAAATGTTCTAATTATGCTCAAATTAAGGCCTAATGTGTAATCCATTCTAATCACATTCTCCAACATGAAATATCAGATCACAAGAACTTCAAGTCTCTGAACAAAGAAATTGAAGATCTCAGAATATGGAAAGGTCTCCCATGCTCATGGATTGGAAGGGTTAATATAGTTAAAATGGCTATCTTGCCTAAAGCATTCTACAGATTCAATACAATCCCCATCAAAATTCCAACTCAATTCTTCATAGAGTTAGTAAAAGATATTAGATAATTTCCAAATTCCATTATATTAGATAAATTTCCAAATTTATCTGGAATAACAAAAAAACCCAGGATAATGAAAACTATTCTCAGCAATAAAAGAACCTCTGGGGGAATCACCATCCTTGACCTCAAGCTCTACTACATAGCAATAGTGATTTAAAAAAACTGTATGGTATTAGTACAGAGACAGGCAGGAAGATCAATGGAATAGAATTGGAGACCCATAAATGATCCCACACACCTATAGTTACTTGATCTTTGACAAAGGAGCTAAAACCATCCAATGGAAAAAAGACAGCATTTTCAACAAATAGTGCTGGTTCTACTGGCAGTAAACATGTAGAAGGATACAAATTGATCCATTCTTATCTCCCTGTACAAAGCTCAAGTCCAAGTAGATAAAGGACCTCCACATAAAAACAGATAAACTGACTCTAATAGAAGAGAAAGCAGGGAAGAACCTGGAGCACATGGGCACAGGGGAAATTTTCCTGAATAGAACACCAATAGCTTATACTCTAAGATAAAGAATTGACAAATGGGATCTCATAAAATTGCAAAGCTTCTGTAAGGCAAAGGCCACTGTCAATAGGACAAAAGGGTAACCAACAGGTTGGAAAAAGAACTTTACCAATCCTACATCCAATAGAGGGCTAATATCCAATATATACAAAGAACTCAAGTTAGACTCCAGAGAACCAAATAACCCTATTAAAAATGAGGTCCATTAATATCCACTTATCAGTGATTGCATTTCATGTGTATTCTTTTGTGATTGGCTTAGCTCACTCAGGATGATATTTTCCAGGTCTAACCATTTACCTACAAATTGCATGAATTCATTATTTTTAATTGCTGAGTAGTATTCCATTGTATAAATATACCACATTTTCTGTAAAGATTGGATCCAGTTTTGTAGAGAAACCATGGGGGGAGGGGGAATGATTGGGGAATAGTTGGGGGGGAGAGGAATTATGGGACATAGGGAGGGGGAACTGGGAAAGGGGAAAGACTTTGGAATGTAAACATAGAATATAGAAAATAAAAATTTTAAAAAAAAATGAGGTCCAGAGCTAAACAAAGAATTCTCAACTGAGGAATATCAGATGGCTGAAAAATACCTAAAGAAATGTTTAACATCCTTAATTATCAGGGAAATGCAAAACAAACAACCCTGAGATTCCACCACACACCAGTCAGAATGGCCAAGATCAAAAACTCAGGGGACAGCAAATCCTGTAGAGGATGTGGAGAAAGAGGAACACTCATCAATTGCTGGTGGGACTGCAAACTGGTAAAACCACTCTGGAAATCAGTTTGGCAGTTCCTCAGACCCAGCTATACAACTCCTGGGCATATACCCAGAAGATGCTCCAACATGTAATAAGGACACATGCTCCACTATGTTTATAGCAGCCTTATTTAAAATAGACAAAAGCTGGCAAGAACCCAGATGTCCCTCAATGGAGGAATGGATACAGAAAATGTGGTACATTTACACAATGGAGTACTACTGAGCTATTAAGGACAATGAATTCGTGAATTTCTTAGGCAAATGGATGGAGCTAGAAAATATCCTGAGTGAGGCAACCCAATCACAAAAGAAGACACATGGTATGCACCCACTAATAAGTAGACAGAAGTTCAGAACTCCCAAGATACAACTCATAGACCACATGAAGCTCAAGAAGAAGGAAGACCAAAGTGTGGAAACTTTGATCCTTATTGGAAAGTGGATCAAAATACCCATGGCTCACATCCAACCAATAGAATGAACATAAGCTCCCCCAATAGAGCAGCTAGAGAAAGGACCCAAGGAACTGAAGAGTTTTGCAGACCTGCAGGAGGAACAATAATATGTACCAATCAGTACCCCCAGAGCTCCCAGAGGCTAAACCACCAACCAAAGAGTACACATGGAGAGACCCATAGCTTCAGTTACATATGTAGCAGATGACCATTTCAGACACCAGTGAGAGGAAAGACCATGGGTGCTGGAAGGCTCAATTCTCCAGAATAGGGGAATACAAGTCAGGAAATTGGGGGGGGACTGAACAGGGGGAAGGGGTATTAGATATGGGATGTTCAGAGGGGTAACCCAGAAAGGAGATATTATTTGAAATGTAAATAAAGCAATTATCTAATAAAAAGGAAAAAATATCAGGTCACAGATATACACAAATACCTATCAACATAAATTTTCTTCAGTCTTTATCTCTTAAGTCATAAAATACAAAGGAATGTTATTGTAACCTATCACTTCATTTTGGATGATTTTGCAGACACTTTGACCCCTGTTAAAGCCATAGCCACTTGTAATATTAAAACAGTGAGACTGTATTGCATGCCTAACACAGGCAAGGCATTGTGACAAGCAGTTCCCTTGTATTCCATGTTTGTACATGACCCTCATGCAATATTCCAGCAGATATTATTTCATACCTGGGAAATCAAGCATCAGAGAGCGTAAATAAGTTATCTGATCTGCAGTCATGTATGGCGCTGATGACCAAAACCTTGCCAGCCGGTCCCCGCCTTACACTTTTGCTCCCTGTGGTGTATTTACTACCAAGATCTAGATGGATCCTTTTAAGGATTGCCCAAGCACCTCGCTTTCAATGTCTCAACAAATCAACTAACTCACAATAAACTCTAAATCTCTTAAACGACATCAAGGAGACTACAGAGTTTGGACCACTTGCCCACCACTAAGATCTTCTTCAGCTTTGCATCGCCCTTGTCTGTCAGCTCTCGGCCCCGGTGTCATCTGAGCGCCGCTCAGCACCTGCCCTTCTAGGGCACCCTTTCCAGGAGTTTCCACTAGGCTTGTCCCCTTCTCGTTCTCAAATATGTGCTCAGATGCTATGTTTCTTATTTTATTTGTCCATCTTTTGAGACAAGGTCTCACGTGGTACTTCAGCCTGCCCTTTAACTCATTTTGTTTCCCAGGGTGACCTCCAATCACGCGATCCTTTCTCCTTAGCCTCCTGAGTGCTGGGATTACAAACAGGTGCCACTTTCCAGCACCCTCTTCTTATGAAAGGCTTGCCCTTTTAAAGTTTCACATTTAATATGCATCAGTTTTCTCTATCACTTGGTACCCCATAACTTTTTAAATAATCATATCCTCATTTTCCATGTTAATTTACCTCCATCCAAATGAAAGCTCTCGGAAAAATAATTTAAATATTCTGTTCACTGATGTATCACTAAAAAACTACTGGAAATACAACAAGCTACCAAAATACATCAGCAAATAAATGATAACATAGATTATAGGCATTCATTTTAAAAAAAAAAAAAAAAGGAGGGGGTAGATTTCCACTTATTACATTTTTTTGAATAGGTTTCATTTAGTTAGCAAAATTCAGGGCCTCTATGACTAGCTGTGCATAGCTAATAGCTAATATTTCCATCCTTTAAGTCTCCTGGATTTTTACGTTTATCTTTAGTAAAACGCCATGACATCCTCTAGCTATTCTTGTAGATCCAGCCTTAAGTTCTAAGTTGTGCCCTAGCCAGGTGTGGCAATGTACAGTTTCTCTGTGCATGTTTGCATTATTTCACACACACACACACACACACACACACACACACAGGCACATGCACACTCATAATAAAATCGTATTATGGTGGCATACTGGAAATCTCTAGGAAGCCAGCAATAGAAAAATAAATAAGCAAAAAGTAAGTCCATATAAAAGAATATCACTAGGTGCTACAAAGAATTACCTATATTCACAATGATTGGGTTGGTTGCAAATATTATAATCATTTTTAAAAGCCAGACACAGAAGAATACATAAACTACTGTTATATTTATATGATGCTCAAAAAAAAAAAAAAACCAAAAAGGTTAACCGATAGTGTGGAAAATATTCTTCCACCAGCAGAGATGGCCCCAAACACCCAGGTACAGTACTGTTTTACTTTATCACATGGGTTGGCTTACAAGTCTCTGCTTAGTCAAAAAATTCAGGGATGGGCTGGTAAGATTTGTGCAATGTGTTATGTATTATATGTTATATAGTGATAAGGCTCAGTGAAAATAAAAACAGTAACTCAATATTTGAATTCCAGCTAACGATATGTGTACACTAAAATTCTTAAGGGAAACTGAACAAGTTTACATTGACTATAGAAGAGATAACTGGATTAAAGGGACATGGGAAGCATCTACGGATGCTATAAATGACAGAGCTGCCTAGGATGGGTTGTTTTCAATGTAAATTTCTTTCAGCTTTGCCCTATACTTTTTCTTTAATTTTCTATATTCTTTGTTTACACTCCGAAGGCTTTCCCCTTTCCCAGTTTCCCCTTCACCCTGTGTCCCATAAGTCCTCTCCCCCACCTGCCCCCGCCTCCCGCCTATTCCCCCATCACCCGCTCCCCCACCGTTTTTCTGTTCTGGTACTCTCCTAAAAAACTGAATCCAGTCTTTTCAGGACCAGGGTCCTCTCCTTCCTTCTTCTTGGGAATCTTTTGATTTGCTAATTATGCCTTGAGTATTCAGAGCTTCTGGGCTCATTAATATCCACTTATCAGTGATTGCATTTCATGTGTATTCTTTTGTGATTGAGTTAACTCACTTAGGATGCTATTTTCCAGATCCAACCATTTGCCTACAAATTGCATGAATTCATTATTTTTTAATTGCTGAGTAGTATTCCATTGTATAAATATACCACATTTTCTGTATCCATTCCTCCTTTGAGGGATATCTGGGCTCCTTCCCGTTTCTGGCTATTATAAATAAGGCTGCTATGAACATAGTGGAGAATGTGTCTTTATTGTATGCAGGGGGATCCTCTGGGTATATGCCCAGGAGTGGTATGACAGGGTCCTCTGGAAGTGTCATGCCCAATTTTCTGAGGAACCGCCAGACTGATTTCCAGAGCAGTTGTACCATCTTGCAATCCCACCAACAGTGGAAGATTGTTCCTCTTTCTCCACATCCTTGCCAGCACCTGTTGTCTCTTGAGTTTTTAATCTTAGCTGTCTGACTGATGTGAGGTGGAATCTCAGGGTTGTTTTGATTTGCATTTCCCTGATGACTAATGATGTTGAATATCTCTTAAGGTGCTTCTCAGCCATCCGAATTTCTTCTGGTGAAAATTCTTTGTTTAGCTCTGTACCCCATTTTTTGATAGGGTTATTTGGTTCTTTGGGGTCTAACTTCTTGAGTTCTTTGTATATATTGGATATTAGCCCTCTGTAGGATGTAGGGTTGGTGAAGATCTTTTCCCAATTTGTTGATGGCTGTTTTGTTCTTCTGTCTGTGTCCTTTGCCTTACAGAGGACATGGGCACAGGGGGAAAGTTTCTGAACAGAACACCAATAGCTTATGCTCTAAGATCAAGAATTGACAGATGGGACCTCATAAAATTACAAAGTTTCTACCCTATACTTAAAAATATCATAAGATTTGTTTAACCTGTCATCTCTTACCCACTCTAGCTCCTGAGCCCTTCCAGACTGGGGCCCTCAGTGTAGTTGTGTTTGCTCAGACAAGTAAGTCTGAATGGAAACTTCAAAGTCATTGTGACTTGGGGCTTAGAGATCTAGTAGCTTCTTCCCATGGCATGTGTGAAGAATGGTCTGCCATCTGAGTCATAGAATCCCTGTCATCCACATTTCACAAAGGAGAAGATGGCTTCTCTCCCAGAGGGATAGAGTATAAGTCTTTCAACCTGGACAGAGACCAGGCCTGTGCTCACAGTGCTTTACGTGAACTCATACACATGCATATGTTGGGCTAAGGAGGAGGATAATTTCTGCCATATTACAACATTGTGTTGTAATATGTAATATGTTGTATGTGGGGATAAGAATAAGGATTATTTCTGCCCTGTTACAACTTTTTGTTCTTGTAAAAATAGTTCACTGGAGTTTATTGTGAGGATCCTCATAAAAGCAACGAAATGATGTAAAATGATCATAAAAACCAATCACTTATTTTATACAGAATAAAAGAATAAAATCACCTTTTGTGAGGTGTCAAATGCAAAGAAATTTATCACTTCAGGAGAGCCAACTCTGCTGTCTACAAGCATGAAATCGCCTCAGCTTCGTGTGCCCTTGCAAAGAGTCCTTTCAGTATTCCCAGCTTACGATGACTAGTGCACACTCTCCAGGCTTAGAGAAGTCCTCAGCATGAATTGTTTTAACCACAAAAATCTTTTAACGACTGTCTTGATCTTTTTAATTCTATTTATTTGGCTCCACCACACACATGTGCATGCGTGCATGCGTGCGGACACACACACACACACACACACACACACACACCAGCACAAAACAAATCATTCATTATTGAAGATATGGCCACTGGTTGGTTTCCTGTGCTCCGCTAAATGGCTCTACATCCATGCACATAGCAGAGAACCTGGATTCCTTTGTCCATGTTTGCACTAGTGACGTATTCATTAAAGGAACCCACAAATTAGCAACTATGAAATGACTTCCTGATTCAAATCTTGCCCCTCTGCCTGTGACAGTGCATGCATTTTGGTTTCCATTTCTATTCTGATGTTTCCTATAGAGATGTGAGGGAATGGGAGTTAGACAGACTCCCTGGTAGGCAGACAGATAGGAAAAGGGGCCGTGGCTAGGTAATAAAGATAGTGAATTCTAAGAGTGTGGTGGTTTGAATACGCTTGGCCCTTTGGGAAATGGCACTATTAGGAAATATGGCCCTTTTGGAGTAGGTGTGGTCTTGTTGGAGGAAGTGTATCACTCTGTAGGTGGGCTTCGAGGTCTCCTAGTGTTCAAGCTTCACCCTGTGCACAAGAGGCCCTCCTTCTGGCTACCTGCAGAAGATCCTAGCTGCCTTTGGATAGAGATGTAGAACTCTTGGCTCCTCCAGCACCAAAACGACCTGCATGCTGCCATGCTTACCACCATGATGATAATGGAGTGAACCTCTGAAACTGTAAACCAGCCCCAATTAAATGTTTGCCTTTATCAAAGTTGCTTTGGTCATGTTGTCTTCACAGCAATAAAACCCAAACTAAGACAGCAGTCTTCTTCCTCACCCTCCTGACCTGAAATAAAAGCATAACATCTTAAAACAAAGGTCTCCTAAGCTTTTGTCTCCTGCAGACTCCATGCTGATGGACAGGTTCATAAGTTCAAGGCCAGATTAAGACTGTTATACAACAGTTGTGGGCCAATCAGTCATCCTGTCTTTTTTCAGACTGACCAGACCCAAACTGTGAAAGACTCTTCAGTCCTCAAATCTCCAGCCTTCAAGAAGAGACTGGATGTTTTAGCTTCCCAAGTTCCCAACTGCTTTTCAGAGGGTGTGTGTGTGTGTGTGTGTGTGTGTGTGTTACTTACCTGTTCCCTCAACCTCCAATAAATTTTCTTCAGCCACTGATTTCTGTCCACTCTTGTCTGCTGTGCATGAAATTTCTCCACTGCTACCTGACAATCTCAAGATTTTCTAGCCTTTTAATTCATTATTTGACAGAGAAAATGAATCAAGAACCCTAGATGGTGACACAAAGACTTGATGTATCATCCTATATGTGTGACTAGGAGATTTCTAGAGATTATCAGTGTACAAGATAGAAGAAAGGAAAGGAGAAAAGGGGGCTGAGAAGATGGCTCTGCAGGTAAAGATGCTTGCCACCAAGCCTGATGACCTGAATTTTATCTATAAGATTCTTGGGATTGAAGGAGAAAACAGAACTCTGAAAATTGTCCTCAAGTCTCCAAGTGTGTACTGTGGCTCTTGGTATACACACACACACACACACACACACACACACTGGTGTAGGGAATACATAGATAAGATGTCATAAGAAAGTAAAAAGAAAGACTAGAGGAAAGGAGTGATACAATGAACAAAAGGTGAAATGGACAGAGCAGTGTAAAGAAGCAAACAATTGACAAAGTTATAGCCTATCTTAATGCCCATAGTAGGTTGATTGATCAGACCTATTTTAATGTCCATAGTAGAGTGATCAATTAGTTCTATCTTATTAACCGTAGTAGTCTGATTAGAGATCATAACAGATGCCCAGGTGTTTCTTTGAGAATAAAGCTTTCTTAGATACAAAAACACAACAAGGTTTTATATAAAATTAATGCTCACTAAGACCTAGATACCAGCTGATGAAAGGCGTGGGAAGAGAGGCAATCTATGTAGTATAAAGACACAGTCTGGAGAATTACAAGGCAAGAGGAATACAAAATATTAATAAGTGCAGAAAGATAAGAACTTCTTGTTTTTCCACCTGAATGTAGGACAGTGATGACTGGAGATTAGAAAGGGAGGTAGACAAAGAGAGGCTGGATTTAATCAAGTAGGCTGTATGCATGTGTAAAACTATCACCCCGGACCTCATCAATACATGCAATTAATGCATGATAATCAGAAGCAAAATAAACTATTTGAGGAAGAGAAGGAAGAGGGAAGAAAGAAATGTAGAAAGAGACCCTGAAGCCTTCAAATAGTCAACCATGTAGAAAACTTCTGACAGCTCTGTCAATAAAGATTTTGTTGTGGATTTTACAATCCAATAAAATGATAGAATTCCGGTTTGTTTGTTTGTTTGTTTGTTTTTAGAATTCAAAAAGGAGAGGAAAAACTCACAGACATAAAAGTCAAGAATAATGGGAGAACTGGCATCTGGGTTGGTAGTCAGCAGCACCTGTGACAGGGAAGGTACTTGTCTCTACTGGCAGGAACATGGCAGCTGACATAGGACATCACCCTTTGTCTTGTAATCGCATACCAGTGATGAAGTCAGAGGAACCAGCTCCTGTCAGAAAGATCAGACTAAAGTTACAAAGTCAAGTGCAGGAAATTCTCTCCATCACTGCTTTATTCAAATTCAAAGAGACAATGCTAAGCCAATCTAAAGTTCTCACAGGAACCCAAGCAATTTGGATTTGATCTTGGCCCATCTCTTCCTACTCATTTAGACTAGTGACCTCATGGTAGAGATCTAAACACTCTAAAATGAGGCCAGCCTTGAAAATGGGCACCAGCCCATATTGCTCATACTTAAGAAAATTGGTACCAGTTAAGGGATTTGTTGGCCATGTACCAATAATTAACTTCAACGTACTCACCTACCCCACCCAAGGAACAAGCAACATTTGTATTCTCGTAGCTGGGTCAGATGACAAGCAGTGGGAGGTGCTTGTGTCTGGTGAGTGTGGGTGAAGGCCAATGACAGTTGCCAATGTTCATGAAATGTGTTTTTTACTACTAGGATGCGAGATCCCAGACCCTTCCAACTCATGTTAATGGCACACAGCCTTGGCCTTTTCCTTTCCCCATTTTAGTCTAAGTTCCATAACTTGCAATTCTGTGTGTTAGCACATAAAGCTTGAACACTACTGCTAGTTTTGACAGGCTAATGACATACAGAGGTAAAAAAGCCAGTGGTCCACACTTTGTCTGGAACCACTTAGCTGGGTGCATCCTTGACCCTCTGCTTAAACTTTGATCTCATTTCAGGACTCTGAAGACAGACTTGAGGGGTTTCCTCCCGGCCTCCTTGTCCCAGTGTGCCACATTTCTCTGCTTTCCACTGTAAATTTGGCTCTTTTGATTGATTTATTGAGGATGGGTGGCCAGACCTGACTTGGGGTACAGATGTGACCCACATCACATTTGATTACACTGACATGGTGTGCAGGTTTGGCCTGTTTCTTCCTCTTAGCCCCATGCGCCAAGAAATAAGACTCAGACTCAAAATATATTTACAAATACCTTGGTCATATAACTAGGATTGTCTGCGACTAGAACATAACTTAATATAACCCCTTTATTCTGATTTGCATTTTGCCACGTTGACTGGTTACTTGTGTTAAGGTGCCATGTCTCTCTCCTCACATCTTCCCAGGCGAATCTCATGTGCCTCACTCTACCCCAGAATACTTTCTCCTCCCGGATGTTCTACCTATTTCCTGCCTAAGCCAGAGGCCATCAGATTTATTACTGACAGGTTCCACATCCATACACACATAAGATATTCTTTCCACAGCACACCACATGTTCTCTCGGTGCTCTCCCACATAACTGCCTCAATCTCCCAAAACCTTACATCCGTGGAACTTGCCTATCCTGCAATCCAATCAGTATGTAACAGAGCAAGCAGAGAGCATGTTGGAGACCAGAAATGCTGTGTGTGTTAGAGGTCTTCTCATTTCAGAGCCATTTATTCTTAGACACATCAAGCAGAGTCTGATGCCTAAAGGCAGTGTAGTGTAATTACTATAGGTACTAGCACTGGGGAAGATGGAATCAGGTCTTGACTCTGACAACATCGACCAGCTCTGTGACCTTGAGCAAGTGACTTATGCTTGGCTCTGCTGGATTGAGCATAGGACGGGGGAAATAAAATATCTTTATGGGGTAGTTACAATGATGAACTAAATTAAAATATGGGACACACCTAGAACTATGCCAGGTGCATAGCTTTTGTTTCATTTCTAATCTCATAAAAATAATGGAAACAGCAAGAAAGCAGAGGGAGAAGGGATTCTATAGGCAACTGCCTTGACACCAGCCAGCTGTTATCAGTAAGCATCTCATAGGGGGACTTCAAATTAGATCCAAAGGACCCAAGGGCACCACTCCATTATATCACAATGGGTAGTGAAATTGTATAAAAAGAAACCTGTACCATCCAAGGACACTACTCTGTTTCGGCTCAGAATATAGATGATGATGGTTATAAAGAAGAATCTGATAGTCAAGGTGGAAAAAGGAGTACCAAAAGAAATTCTATCCAAAGAGTCAGTTTTTATTAAAAAAAGGAAAGAAAGAAAAGAAATTTGATAGGTATCTGCTCAACTATCAAAAAGCTCTCAATGATTTAATCTCTAAAGGACTATTATAAGAAGATGCTAAAAGCTGAATAAGGTGATCTGTGCCTGTGGTTTGAGTTCTTATGAAGCAGAGACAGGGAGATTGCTACAAGTGTAAAGACAGCTACATAGTGAGCTGTCTAAGATGTCTGTGACACCTAATGTTACATTTTAAGTTTAAATTACTGTGCTTATCTATAAAACAAAAACACCTCTAATCTGTAATCCCTACTTGCCCAAGGACAGATAAAGTTCAGGAATGCTATTATAAGATAATAAGCCAAGTGTCCTCTCTTCTGTAGCCAAGGTTGGTTGCCCCAACTGCACAGGATGTGTGCTTACACAGAGGCAGGAAGTATGTAGCCTTGACTTTATACATCCCTGGCTAATGTAATTCTGTGCCACAGTCTGAGCATGAGTCTCAGGTTTAGACCTGACCAGTATTAATGGTCCTGGCCAGTATTTGTTACTTATTTGTTAAAATGTATTAATTTTCAGACTAGTGAATCTCTGAGCCAACCTAGACCCATAGCAAGATAATACTTGTAGTGACTGCTAATTATCCCCTACATTTCACTCCCTAAATATTCTTTTGAGAAGTTAAACCACCCTGCACTTATAAGGATTTGACTATACTACACATACAGAAATTACATTTCCTAAACTTCTTCGAAGCTCTGGGTAGCTACGGAGTCACATTCCCATCACTGAATGGAAATGAAAATCTGTTGAGTCGATTCTGATGTGCTTCTTTGCATGAAAACTGCTTCTCTTATACTTTCCTCTCGTTGCAATATATATATTCAGAACACAAAACAAGCAAAACAGGTTTTCTTCTGTGAAGATGGGCAAAACCAAGAAAATTGCTGAACAGCAGTCAGAAGAAATGTGCTCCCTGATCTGCTGGAGGACAGAGTGCCCTGCCTGCCCTGGACCCTGGTCCTCTCCTCGTTTGTAGAAATTCATTTCTGTGTAACTTGAGCCAGAAATCTGGGAGGTTTTTGAAGTAGCTTGTTCTTAACTTCATAAACTTATAGAAATAGACTAATGGAGATTAAATTCACATGGCACAGCAAATAGAGTAACTTTACTGTGTTACTCTAGTAATTAAAGCTGTTGAAGCCTGCCTCCCCCCAGCATAGCTCTAGTCATTTCCTTCCATGCCAGCCAGATATTCAACACTGTTGCTGCAATATTCCTGCCAGTCATTGGCACAAAAAATAAAATAGAACAAAATAAAATAAAATAAAAACGACTCAGAACAGAATCATGCTGACCACATACCATGTTATGTTCCGTATGTTATGAGGTTTGTTAATCTTAATAAATTCCACAACTACAAGCTTCACGTTGGACCCATGAAATTAAAGGTCAATATGAACTATTAGTCTAAAATGGCCTGAGTCAGGGATAACCACTGGGCAGCACCTCCATCACCTGTGTATGAGCTTATTGTGGGTTTTGTGGTTTTAGCCATTATAAGCTGATCCTCAGAAATGTCCAGCGCACAACCTTGAGCTATTGCTCTGGTCAATCAATCATGGTGTGTGTGTTCAATAAACTATCCCAGCTTAATTGAGATTGGTGTTCATATGGTTTGTGGAACTACTTCTAAACCCCCAAAAAGCCAAGGTCTGCTTTCCCAAAAACATCTAAAAGCTTTATAATCCAGATAAATTAAACATTTACCCAAGTAATTGCATAACTGCAGTCTACACTGCTTGTTACCAAAGAGTTAGAAAAGTCAGTAGGATGTATAGGATTATACAGTTCTACCAAGTCAGCCCACAAAGTTTTTGATCAGGAAAAGTCCACTCCCCACTTCTCCCATCTTCCGCCTTTGTCTTTCTTTCTCACATCTTTGTTTTTTTGATTTGTTTGTTGTTTGTTTGTTTTCCCTTTGTTGAAAGCACCACACTCACTGTGCAGCTCAGGATGGCTTGGAACTTGTTGAGTAGCCCCAGCTGTCCTTGATCTTCCCATCTGTCTCAGCCTGAGTGCTGGGATTATCGATGTCCATGGCCAGACCTGGCTCGCACACACCTAACCTCCCTGTGGCCAAGTACAGAGTGCCATCCTTTTCTCTTCTTCTTTTTTTAAATTATTTTCTATATTCTTTGTTTACAGTCCAAATGCTTTCCCCTTTCCCCGTTCCCCCCTCACCATATGTCCCATAAGTCCTCTTCCCTCTGCCCATTCCCCAATCACTCCCCTCCCATTTCTTCTAGTTCTTCTAGTTTTCTGTTTCAGGAAAGGAAATAAGGTTTCAGCTACCATGCTGGTACTGATGGAGAGAAGAAAGACTGGACCCAAAGCTGTAAAGAAATGGGTAAGGATTATGGAATTGTGTGGAGTCCTGTGAAAGAAATGTAAAATTCTCTAAGGCTTAAAACCTGAGCTTTAAAGTTAGCATAATAAAAGGTCAGGTGATGTATCTAAAAATAACAGGTAAGGATGCAGGTAAGGACTTACTGGAATGCTTTTGGAGTCTATACTGAAGACCTTTGCTCTCTCAGATCTCTGCCTGCTTGGGAGACTTTAGGAAACCAGGTTAAGTACATTTTCATTTCTGAAAAATTAAGAAGAAGGCTCAATTCAGAAACAAAACAACCTAGTGCTGTGGATAGCACTTAGGCATTGATTAAACACTAACTAGTGTTGTTGTTAATGCTTTTGCCACTGTTCTTTGTCATAAACATAATGAAGAGATTCAGCAGAGTGTATTAGGAGGTTTTTCCATTGCTGTGACAAAATAACTAAGGTGGTTAATTGTAAAGAAGAAAAGATTTATTCTGGAAGTTTCAATCCATAGTTATCTGGCTCCACTGGCACTGTAATTAAAAACACAAGTATATCTTGAGGCCCACTCAACAGTAAGGAAGTCATGCCTGGGGCTGGGATCCTAGCCAACTACTAAGGGCTAGTGAGGTCACATGTCTTAAAAGAGGACGTACCACCAGCATAATTCCTAATTGCATTCTAGATAGTTATCCTTACACCTACAGATAAGTATAGCTCCCACCCCCCATCAAAGAAGCTTCTGATCACAACAGAGACCATTCAGAAAACACAACTGGTTGAAATGCAGAGAACAATTCATCATAGGGTACACATACCCAGTTAATACATATATAATCCCTGTAGCCGAGGTTCTGGGAGCACAGCAGAAGTGGAGCAAAATGATTGTTAAGATCCAGAGGCCATGCTAGTGGAATGGGAGGCAGGGTACTAAGGGTTACTGGAGCTGTGGGCGCCCAGCTCAAGAGGTTTCCAAGGAGAAGAATATTAGTTTGTGTTCTGGGGACCATTCATGTGATAGTATGTTGTTGAGTGTGGCTGCTTTCTGCCTTTGCAAAAAAAAAAAAAAAAAAAAAAATCTGCCTGAAGCTAAATTGAGTTTTGAATTAACAGCATTGTCAAAAGAGATTTCAAAATAGCTTAGTACTGCCCATGTGACATGGTTATTAGTGGTCAGTTTTATGCAGATGATCAATAATGAAAAGGAGCAAATTGAGAAATGAAAAATGTAAAATGTAGATAAACAGATGAAAGAAAAGCCTGATGATAAATGTAATAAAGGCAGGGGAGGCCTCAGGGTATGACCCCATCCAGCTAAACTTCCAACTTGTGAAAAGGAATTAAGAATTTTGAGATGGGCATGGATGGTAGCATACACTTTAATCCCAGCACTCAGAAGGCAGAGGCAAGTATATCTTTGAGTTCTAAGCCAGCCTGGTCTACAGAGTGAGTTAGTTCCAGGGCAAGCAAGCTTAGGCAGTGAAGAAAACTGTTGAAAACAGAAAACTGGTGAAGATGTATTTAAGCAATGGGGACCATGTTCCAGCCCCAGCAAGCAGCAGAACTTGGCAGCTTCAGTCATGAAATTCTGGCTTGATAGTCAAGTTTACATAAAAGGGTGTTATGGAATCTCTATTACCAAGGAAAGCCACTAAGTCATACGTCAGACCTAGAGAGGCATGTAGGTATGTATGCAGGCCTAGAGAGACCATTGTGCAAAGCTACAAAGATGAAGCCTGGATTGCTTTGTAGACCCCAAGATGTGACAGAAACCAGAGCCATGCAATACCTGCTGAGGAATACTACTAATAGAGAGTAGAACCACCCCAAGGGAGAGAAGTGTCTTGCAGTCAACAAAGCTGAAAGGAGTTGGAGATTTGAAGAGAGCTTTGACATCAGACATGGAGATGCAGAGTTTGGAGTTTGCCCAGCTGGCTTTCAGTCTTGCTTTGGTCCAGTATTTCCTTATTAAGTTTCCTTTCCTCCTTTTAGAAATGTAATGTATGTCCTGTACTATTGTATATTGAAAGTATGTGATCTGAGTTTCAATTTTGATTTTTACAAGGGGTTACAGTTAAGAGATTACCATGTGAATCAGAAGACACTTTGAACTCTGACCTTTTAAACAATGTCAAACTCTTATGGACTATAGAGACTTTTGGAGTTGGGCTGAATGCATTTCTGCATTGTGATGTGGCTAGAAGCCTATGGGAACCAAAGAACGGAAGGTGGTGTTTTGAATGGGAATGGTCCCCCATAAGTTCATAGACTTAAATGCTTGGTCACCAGGGAGCAGCACTATTAGGAGGTGTGGGCTTCTTGGAGTGGGTGTTGCCTTGTTGAAGAAAGTAAATCACTGGGGATGTGCTTCAAAATTTCAGAAGCCCAGTGTCTTACTTTTTCTCCTGCATGCCAATGGACATGGAGACCTCTCAGCTCTTTCTCCAGCACCACATCTGCCAGCACACCTACATGCTTCCAGCCATGAGGATAATGGATTAAACCTCTGAATATATGCTAGAATGCAATTAAATGCTTTCTTTTATAAGAGTTGCCATGGTTATGGTGACTCTTCACAGTAATAAAGCCCGAACTAAGACAGCTCTTCAAAAGGAAACAAGAATTCATGTGATTGATGAATTGTACTATATTGGGTATCTTTGAGAGTATCCAAGCATCAGAAACACCTTTCTGTTTTTTACCAGAAAGTATCTGTTGGGCCTGTACACCTCCCTAAAAGCATTGTGAAAACTATTTCCCAGGGCATCACTGTAAGTAGAACAAAAAATTTTCTTAAAGCCCCAGGGCAGGGGGCAAATGATGTAGAAGACCAGGAGGGAAAAGAAAGGGCATCGTTTCGGACACTTGCTTAAATGAATTCATCAAGCTCCACTAGTCCTGAGATGCTACTGAAGAGGTTGGTCAAATAAGGAGAACTGATCATTTGGTTCAACCAAAGGTTTGTTGAGAGGGAAAAAGGGGAACATTGAGCCCTCTGAGATGATGCTGTTAGGGGAAGGATGTCAAGTGGGACCTGGAGCCTGAAGCCTAGAGCAGGGTATAATGATGTGACCTCACAAAGTCAACTCCCCCAAAGCACATCACAGGGGATCTCTGCCAGGACGAAAACAACAACAAAGCCCACACTGCATTTGAAGACACCCACTGAATCTTGCCACATATTTGAATATAAAGACAACTTGAAATCTATGCTTTGAGCCTGTACCACAGGAAGGAATAAGCCAAAAGGTAGAGAACGAGATCTGCCACTGTGTTGTGATCATTCTGAAGAGATGGTGAGAAGACACTAAGCAGAGCCACTTAAACAATCAAAGTGAAACCAGAGGATACACTAATCGCTTTCCGAACAGAAAGGGATTCACTTTCTATAGAACTCCTGGGAAATATGTAGAATATGAATGCATGAAATGGACAAAATTTAAAACAGGTAGTAGATATAATAGTAATAAATTATAGGGGACATCATTTGTACAGAATGGCAAAATATGATCTGAAAGGGTCTCTCAACAGTTTGAGTAGCAAGATCAGGCCAAGTCATCAGACAGATGCCGATCAAGTGATTGCTAAGTAATGCAGTTTACAGAAAAGGGGGGCACCTTTAAAACCTGGAAAGCACTTGGGAGACAGATGCAACTAGATCTCTGTGAGTTCAAAGTCAGCCTGGTCTACCTGGTGAGTTCCAGGACAGCCAGGACAAAGTAAAGAAATTCTGTCCATAACAAACAAAAGCCTACCACGAGCATGAAGCAATTAAATATTTACTACACAAATAAAAAGACAGAAATAAAATAAACAGATTGGAAACACAGACAGGCAGTTGGGTCTCTGCTCCTCCCTTCAATGCTTCAGCCAAGACCTTCCTTGTACTACCTGCTCTCAGGATGATGTTCTATCAGTCCTTTGCTGACAGTCCATCAACCACAGTATTTTCTTTTTCATTAATGAAATGCTTTTATTTTTAACACAATCTCAGACAAAACAATTTCATTACATGTTCACCGTTTTACTGTCAGAATCTCAGCCTTGATAGAAAATAGTTGAGTTTATTCATCTTATCTCAATTAAGAAATCTACTTGAAATACCCAAGAAACAATTCACATATCAAATGATGCCCAGGGAGAAGGAAGGAAAAGCCCCTGGTCCTGGAAAGGCTCAGTGTAGCAGTGTAGGGGAATACCAAGATAGGAAAACAGGAAGGGGTGATTGGGGAACAGGGGGAGGGAAGACTTATGGGACTTTTGGGGAGGGGGGAGCCAGGAAAGGAGATATCATTTGAAATGTAAATAAAGAATATATCGAATAAAAATGTAAATACATAAAATATCCAATAAAAAAGGAAAAAAAGAATTTTTTCCATATTTTCTGTATCATTCCTCCTTTGAGGGATATTTGGGCTCCTTCCAATTTCTGGCTATTATAAACAAGGCTGCTATAAACATAGTGGAGTATGTGTCTTTATTGTATGCAGGGGAATCCTCTGGGTATATGCCCAGGAGTGGTATGCCAGGGTCCTCTGGAAGTGACATGCCCAATTTTCTGAGGAACCGCCACACTGATTTCCAGAGCGGTTTTACCATTTTGCAATCCCACCAACAGTGGAGGAGTGTTCCTCTTTCTCCACATCCTTGCCAGCACTTGTTGTCTCTTGAGTTTTTAATCTTAGCTATTCTGACTGGTATGAGGTGGAATCTCAGGGTTGTTTTGATTTGCATTTCCCTGATGACTAATGAGGTTGAACATCTCTTAAGGTGTTTCTTGGCCATCCGAATTTCTTCTGGTGAAAATTCTTTGTTTAGCTCTGTACCCCATTTTTTGATAGGGTTATGTGGTTCTTTTGGGGTCTAACTTCTTGAGTTCTTTGTATATATTGGATATTAGCCCTCTGTCAGATGTGGGGTTGGTGAAGATCTTTTCCCACTTTGTTGGTTGCCGTTTTGTCCTTCTGGCAGTGTCCTTTGCCCTTGAGTTTGCCTTGTTTAATTTTGATCTCAGAAGTATATTACTACATTTTATAACATGCAGCACTATTTTTATTTTTAAATATGCATGTATTTCCATGTTGACTTCATGTTTAGCTAAAATTACCAATCTATCTTCATTATTTAAAAATAATTAGTGAAAAAGTGTATGTATGGGATAGATATGGCTCAGAGGTTAAGAGCACTGACTGATCTTCCAAAGGTTCTGAGTTCAATTCCCAGCAACTACATAGTAGCTCAAAACCATCTCTTATGTGATCCAGTGCCCTTTTCTGGAGTGTCTGAAGACAGCTACAGTGTACTCACATACATTAAATAAATATTTTTTTAAAAAAATCCTAACTTTACACATAAAGAAAAAATTTATGTAGAATGTTAATTATTTTTGAGATACTGTTTTATATTTATATCATATTACAATTTTCCATTCAAATTTGCTATAGATTGTTTTATTATATGTGTATTTACTTCAGTTTTGTTGGATATTTTGTTTATTTATATTTTGAATGTTATCCCCTTTCCTGATTTTGCCCCCCCAGAAACACCCTATCCCATCCCCCCTCCTCCTGCTTCTATGAGGGTGTACCCCCACCCATCCACCCATTCCTGCCTTCCCACCCTCACATTTCCCTACACTGGGGCATTGAGCCTTCACAGGAACAAGGACCTCTTCTTCCATTGATGCCTGACAAGACCATCCTCTGCTACATATACAGCTGGAGACATGGGTCCATCCATGTGTACTCCTTAGTTGGTGGTTTAGACACTGGGAGCTCTGGTTGGTTGATATTGTTGTTCTTCTTATGGGATTGCAAACCCCTTCAGCTCCTTCAGTCCTTTCTCTAGCTCTTGCATTGGAGAACCCTAGATTATTCCAATCATTGTCTGTGAGCATCCACTTCTGTTTATGTCAATCTCGAGCAGAGCCTCTCAGAAGACAGCAACATCAAGCTCCTGACAGCATGCAGGTCTTGGCATCCACAATAGTGTTTGTATTTGGTGACTGTATATGGGATGGATTCTCAGAAGGGGCAGTCTCTGGATGGTCTTTCCTTCAGTCTCTGCTCCACACTTTGACTCTGTATTTGCTCCTGTGAGTATTTTGTTCCCCCTTCTAAGAAATACCAAAGTACCCACATTTTGGTCTTCCTTCTTCTTGAGCTTCATGTGGTCTGTTGCATGGTATTGGTACAGAGACAGGCAGAAAGATCAATGGAATAGAATTGAAGACCCAGAAATGAACCCACATAGCTATGGTTACTTGCCCTTTAAGAAAGGAGCTAAAACCGTCCAGTGTAAAAAAGACAGTGTTTTCAACAAATGGTGCTGGATCAACTGGCAGTCAGCATGAGTGCAAATTGATCCATTCTTATGTCCATGTGGATCAAGGAAAGAGCATACACTAGCAACTTGACAGTACACCTGAAAGTCCTAGAATAAAAAGAAGTAAATAAACTCAAGGGGAATAGATGGCAGGAAATCATCAAACTCAGGACTGAAATCAACCAAGCAGAAACAAAAGAACTATACAAAGAATCAACTAAACCAGGAGCTGGTTCTTTGAGAAAATCAACAAGATAGATAAGCCCTTAGGCAGACTATCCAGAGGGCACAGAAACAGTATCCAACTTAATATAATCAGAAATGAAAAGGGAGACATACAACTGAAAATGAGAAAATTCAAAAAAATCATCAGATCCTACTACAAAAGCCTATACTCAACACAACTGGAAAATCTGGATGAAATAGACAATTTTCTAGACAGATACCAAATGCCAAAGTTAAATCAGGATCAGATAAACCATCAAAACAGTCCTTTAATCCCTAAAGAAATAGCAGCAGTCATTAAAAGTCTCCCAACAAAAAAAGTCCAGGACCAGATGGATTTAGTACAGAATTCTATCAGACCTTCAAAGGAGACCTAATATCAATACACTTCAAAACTATTACACAAAATAGAAAGAGAAGGAACACTACTCAACTCATTCTATGAAGAAAGCCACAATTATGCTTATACCTAAACTACACAAAGACTGAACAAAGAAAGAGAACTCCAGACCAATTTCCCTTGTGAATACTGATGCAAAAATACTCAATAAAATTCTAGCAAATCAAATCCAAGAACACATCAAAACAATCATCCACCATAATCAAGTAGTCTTCATTCCAGGGATGCAGGGATGATTCAATATATGTAATCCACTATATAAACAAACTCAAAGAATAAAAACATATGATCATCTCACTAGATGCTGAGAAAGCATTTGACAAAATTCAATAGCTCTTCAGGTAAAAAGTCTTAGAAAATCAGGAATTCAAGGGCTATACCTAAACATAGTAAAAGCAATATGCAGCAAACCGGTAGCCAACATCAAACTAAATGGAGAGAAACTTGAAGCAATCTCACTAAAATCAGGGACTAGATGAGGCTGCCCACTCTCTCCACACCTATTCAATATAGTATTTGAAATCATAGCCTTATCAATTAGACAACAAAAGGATGTCAAAGGGATACAAATTGGAAAGGAAGAAGTCAAAATATCACTATTTGCAGATGGCATGATAGTACACTTAAGTGACCCCAGAAATTCCACCAGAGAACTCCTAAACCAGATAACAACTTCAGCAAAGTGGCTGGATATAAAATTAACTCAAATAAATCAGTAGCCTTCCTCTACTCAAAGGATAAAGAGGCTAAAAAGAAATTAGGGAAAGGACACCATTCACAAGAGTCACAAATAATATACAATACCTTGCTGTGACTCTAGCCAAGCAAGTGAAAGATCTATATGACAATAATTTCAAGTCTCTGAAGAAAGAAATCGAAGAAGATCTCAGAAGATGGAAAGACCTCCCATGGTCATGGATTGGCAGGATTAATATAAAAAAAATGGCCATCTTGCCAAAAGCAATCTACAGATTCAATGCAATCCCCTTCAAAATTCCAACTCATTTCTTCATAGAGTTAGAAAGAGTAATTTTCAAATTCATTTGGAATAAGAAAAAACCCAGGGTAGCAAAAACTGTTCTCACCAATAAAAGTACTTCTGGGGGAATCACTATCGATTACCTCAAGCTGTATTACAGAATAAAAGTGATAAAAAACCGTATGATATTGGGACAGAGACAGGCAGGAAGATCAATGGAATTTAAGACCCAGAAATGGACCCACACACCTATGGTCACTTAATCTTTGACAAAGGATCTAAAACCATACAGTGCAGGGGGGCGGGGGGAGACAGCATTTTCAACAAATGGTGCTGGTTCAACTGGTGGTCATGTAGAAGAATGCAAATTGATCCATTCTTCTTTCCTTGAACAAAGCTCAAATCCAAGTGGCTCAAGGACCTCCACATAAAACCAGATACACTGAAACTGATAGAAAAGAAAGTGGGAAAGAGCTTTGAACACATGGACAGAATGGAAAATTTCCTGAACAGAACACCAATAGCGTATGCTTTAAGATCAAGAATTGACAAGTGAGATCTCATAAAAAGCTTCTGTAAGGCAAAGGACACTGTCAATAGGACAAAATGGCAACCAACAGATTGGGAAAAGGTCTTTACCAATCCTATATGCGATAGAGGGCTAATATAAATATACACAAAGAACTCAAGAAGTTAGACTCCAGAGAACAAAATAACCTTATTTAAAAAATGGTGTACAGAGCTAAGCAGAGAATTCTCAACTGAGGAAACTGGAAAGGCCAAGAAGCACCTAAAGAAATGTTTAACTTCCTTAGTCATCAGAGAAATGAAAATCAAAACAACCCTGAGATTCTACCTCACACCAGTCTGAATGGCTAAGATAAAAAAAAAAAAACTCAGGTAACAGCAGATGCTGGCAATGATGTGGAGAAAGAGAAAAACTCTTCCATCGATGGTGGGATTGCAAGCTTGTAAAATCACTCTGGAAATCAGTCAGGCAGATCCTCTGAACACTGGACATAGTGTTATCTGAGGATCCAGCTATATCACTCCTGGCCATATACCCATAAGATGCTCCAACATACAAGGACACATGCTCCAGTATGTTCATAGTAGCCTTATTTGTAATAGCCAGAAGCTAGAAAGAACCCAAATGTCCTTCAACAGAGAAATGGCTACAGAAAATGTGGTACATTTACACAGTGGAGTACTACTCAGCTATTAAAAACAATGAAATCATGAAATTTTTAAGCAAATTGATGGAACTAAAAAATATCATCCTGAATGAGGTAATCCAATCACAAGAGGACACACATGGTATGCACTCACTGATAAGTGGATATTAGTCCAAAAGCTCAGAATATCCAAGATACAATTCACAGACCACATGAAGCTCAAGAAGAAGGAAGACCAAAGTGTGGGTGCTTCAGTCCTTCTTAGAAGGGGGAACAATATACTCACAGGAACAAATATGGAATCAAAGTGTGGAGCAGAGACTGAAGTAAAGACCATCCAGAGACTGTCCCACCTGGGTGTCCATCCCATATACAGTCACCAAATATAGACACTATTGTGGATGCCAAGAAGTGGATGCTGACAGGAGCCTGATATTGCTATCTCCTGAGAGGCTCTGCTAGAGCCTGACAAATACATAGGTAGATGCTCACAGCCAACCATTGGACTGATCACAGGGTCCCAAAAGAAGGAGTTAGAGAAAGGACTGAAGGAGCTGAAGGGATTTGTAACCCCATAGGAAGAACAACAATATCAACCCACCAGACTCCACAGAGCTCCTAGAGAGCACCAACCAAGGAGTACACATGGAGTGACCCATGGCTCCAGCCCCATATGTAGCAGAGGATGGCCTTGTTGGGCATCAATGGGAGAAGAGGCCCTTGGCCCTGTGAAGGTTCAATACCCCAATGTAGGGGAATGAGAGGGAGTGAAGGCAGAAGTGGGTGGGAAGTTAGGAGAACACCCTCATAGAAGCAAAGGGAGGGGGATAGGATAGGGGGTCACATAGGATAAACTGGAAAGGGGGATAACATTTGAAATATAAAGAAAATATCTGACAAAATAAATAAATAAGTAGAAGACCTCAAAAGATGAAATGATCTCATGTGCTCGTGGATTGGTAGCATTAACATAGTGAAAATGGCCATTTTACCCAAAGCAATTTACAGATCCCCATCAAAATTTCCAACACAATTCTTCACAGACATGAAAAGAGCAATTCTCTATGCCATATGGAAAAACAAAAAATCCAGGATTACCAAAACATTTCTGAATAATAAATGATTTCTGATGGACACCATCCCTTACCTCAAGCTGTACTACAAACTAGTAGTGATAAAGACTGCATGGTATTAGTACAGAGACAGACAGTTCAATCAACTGAACAGAATTGAAAAATCCCGAAATAAACCCACACACCTATAGACACTTGATCTTTGACAAAAGAAGCCAAAAACATACAGTGGAAAAAGAAAACATCTACAATAAGTAGTACTGGTCTAACTGGCTGTCTATATGTAGAATAATGAAAATATTACCCTATTTATCACCTTACACAAAGCTCAAGTCCAAGCGGACCAAGGACCTCAACATAAACCAGATGCACTGAATCTAATAGAAGAGAAAGTGTGAAAAAGCCTCAAACTCATTGGCATGGGCATGGGTGTGTGTGTGGGGGGGGGGGGAATTTCCTGAGCACCAATGGCTCAGGCTCTAAGATCAACAATTGATAAATAGGGCCTCATAAAACTGGAAAGCTTCTGTAAGGCAAAAGTCACAGTCAACAGGACAAATCAGCAACCTACAGATTGGGAAAAAAACTTCACTAACCCTACATGCAATAGAGGGCTAATATCCAAAATATATAAAGAATTCAAGAAAGTTAACCTCCAAAAAAACAAATAACCCAATTAAAATGGAATACAGAGTTGATAAACAAAGAATTCACAACAGAAGAGTCTCTCAAACGACTAAGAAAAACTTAAAGAAAAGTTCAAAGGCCTTAGTTATCAGAGAAATGCAAATTGAAACAACCCTGAGATTCCTCCTTACAGCAATCAGAATGACTAAGATCAAAAACTCAAATGCCAGCAAATGCTAGCAAGAATGTAGAAAAAGAGGAACACTCTTCCATTGCTGGTGGGATTACAAATTGGTGCAACCATTCTGGAAAGCAATCTGAAGGTTCCTCAGAAAATTGGAAATAGTTCTAACTGAAGACCCACTCTTGGACATAAACCCAAAAGACATCACCGTGCCACAAGGACATGTGCTTCTCCATGTTCCTAACAGTCTTATTTGTAATAGCCAGAAGCTGAAAACAACCCAGATGTCCCTCAAACAAACAAACACACAAGGGAAGGTGGTGCTGGGTACCTAGTCTATCTGCGCTTTCTCTCTCTCTCTCTCTCTCTCTCTCTCTCTCTCTCTCTCTCTCTCTCTCTCTCTCTCTTCCCCTTCCATCTGATCTTTTCTGTTCCCATCCTCAACCACTCCGAGTCCATCCACAAAATCCATTCTATTTCCCCTTGACAGGGAGATCCATGTGTCCTCCCCAGAGCACTCCTACTTATCTAACTTATCTGGTTCTACAGATTGTAGCTGGTTATCATTTACTTAATGGCTAATATTCCCTTTTAAGTGAATTCATACTAAATCTGCCTTTATGGTTTGGACTACCTCACTTGGGATGATTATGTCTAGTTCCAGCCATTTGCCTGCAAATGATGGGTTTTTTTTTCTAACTGCTGAGTAATACTTCAATGTATGAATGTGCCACCTTTTATTTATCCATTCTTCTGCTGAGATGGATCTAATTTGTTTCCTGTTTCTGCCTATTATGAATAGAGCCACAATGAACATGTTTGAATAAGTGTCCTTTTGGTAGGATAGAGCAGTCTTTGGGTATATGCTCAGGAGTAGTAATAGGTCAGTCTTGAGATATTGATTCCCACCAACTTTTTGAAGAACTGCCATACCAATTTTCATGGTGGTTGTACAATTATATACTCCCACCAGCAATGAAAAGTGTTTCCCTTGCTCCACCTCCTCTAGAGTATGAGCTGTCACTTGTGCTATTGATCTTAGCCATTATGACAGGTGTCAGGCAGAATCTCCAAGTAATTTCGATTTCTATTTTCCTGATGGCTAAGGATGTTGAACATTTCTTTCAGTGTTTCTCAACTGAAGTTGAAGTTTCTAGTTTCTTTGAAGACTCAGTTGTGTCATGTGATATATCTCTGGAAACTGTCTTAGGAGACGTTTTTACTGAAGCAGACACATGGAAGGATGTTTTTCTGGAAGCTGGCTAGGAAAGGGTCATGTGATGTTTTGTTAGAGCAGACTTTGGGAAAACTGATGTTTGGAATGGATATGAACATAACCCAGCAGACAGTGGACAGCACTATATGGTTTGCCTTGCCATTCTTTGCTGGTCTCCATTGGGCTTTGCTGACAACACTGTGTGGTATTGGTTCGCCATGACTTCTATGTTGATAATCGATTATCATGACACCATAGAGAGAAGCATACGAAAGAACATCTGGTGGTTTTCCAGCAAACTCAGACCAATTGGCAGAACATCATGGTTTCTTCTGAATAGAAAAGCTGTTGCTGATTTGTGAATGGTGTTTGCAAGTGGTCTAGCTACCACTGCCTATTCATGTGAACTAACTGTCTACTGCTATCCTGACAATACAGATTGGATTCTCTCCAGAGAACTGTTTCTAAACAGGTCCATATCCTCCTTTGCCCTATTAACCTTTCCTTCCTACTGACTGTGGTGGGTGGTGGGCTAGAAGAGAGGTTAAAGAGTTTAAGTACATTTATTAAAGTAGGCTTTGAAACTATAAGCCTATACTCAGCCATTTAAAACTCTTCTATTGCGTGATACTTCCGGAGGACCCAGCCATACCACTCCTGGGAATATACCCAGAAGATTCACCAGCATGCAATAAGGATACATGCTCCACTATGTTCATAGCAGCCTTATATATAATAGCCAGAAGCTGGAAAGAACCCAGATGTCCCTCAACGGATGAATGGATACAAAAAATGTGGTATATATACACAATGGAGTACTATTCAGCCATTAGAAACAATGAATTCATGAAATTCTTAGAGAAATGGATGGAGCTGGAGAACGTCATACTAAGTGAGGTGACCCAGTCTCAAAAGAATACCCATGGTATACAGTCACTGATAAGTGGATATTAGCCTAGAAGCTTGGAACACCAAAGACACAAATCACATATCAAGTGATGTCTCACAAGAAGAAAGGAGTGGACACTGGTGCTAGAATGGACCAAAACATCATTGTGGGAGAGTACAAGAACAGTAAAGTGGGAGGGGGTGGATGCGGGAGCAGGGGGAGGGAAAAGGACATGTGGGACCTTTGGGGGTGGGGAACCAGAAAAAGGGAAATGAATTGTAAATATAGAATATATACAATAAAAAATAATTTATTTAATTAATAAAAAAAGAAAAAGTTGGAAAAAAAAAAGAAAATTCACTGTACCCATTTTTAACTGGATCATTTGTTTTTTGACATCTAGTTTCTGAGTTCTTTATATATTTTGGATATTAGTCCTCTGTCACAAGTGGAATTGGTGAAAATATTTCCCATTCTGTAGACTTCAACTCTGTCTTATTGACGGTGTCTTCTGCCTTACAGAAGCTTTTCAGTTTCACGAGGTCCCGTTTATTAATGGGTCAGTCTTAATGCCTGCACTATTGATGCTCTGTTCAGGAAGTTGTATCCTGTGCAGTGTGTTCAAGGCTATTCTCTACTTTCTCTTCTATCAGGTTCAATGTCTGGTTATATGTTGAGGTCTTTGATAAATTTTCTGATAAATGCAGAACTATTTGCATTCTTCTACATGCAGACATTCAGTTTGATCAAAACATTTGTTGAACATGTTTTGTGTTTTTTCCAGTGTGTATTTCTGGGTTCCTTACCAAAAAAAAATTAGTTGTCCATAGCTATGTAGATTTATTTCTGTGTCATTAATTCGATCCCCTTGATTGACTTCTCTGTTTATACACCAATACCATGAAGTATAATTTGAAATCAGGGATGGTGATACATCCATCAGTTCTTTTATTATTCAGGATTCCTTTAGCTATCCTGAATTTTTAATCTTTCAATATGAAGATGAGAATTGTCCTTTCAAGGTCGGTAAAGGATGTTTTTTAGAATTTTGATGAAGATTGCTTTGAGTCAATTGATTTTGGTAGATGGCCATTTTACTATGTTAATCCTACCAATCCAGGAGCATGGGAGGTCTTCCCATCTTCTAATATCTTCTTCAATTTCTTTCTTCAAAGACTTGAAGTTTTTGTCATACAGGTCTTTCACTTGCTTGGTTAGAATTACTCCAAGGTATTTTATATTGTAAGGGTTGTGATTCTCTGACATCTTTCTCAGTCATTTGTTTGTTATTTGTATACAGAAAATCTTCTGGGTTTTGTTTTTTGGTCTTTTTTTTTTCAGTTAATCATGTATCCAGCCACTTTGCTGAAAATGCTTATTAGCTACAAGAGTTTCCTAGCAGAATTTTAGGATCACTTATATATACTAGTACATCATCTCAAATAACAATTCCTTGACTTTTTTCTTTCAAATCTGTATCCCATGATCTTCAGTTGTCTTTTAACGCTACCTAAGACCTCAAGTACTTTATTGAATAGATGTGGAGAGAGTGAGCAGCCTTATTTTGTTCCTAGTTTTAGTGGAATTGTTTGAGTTTCCATTTAATTTGATGTTGGCAACAGACAAAAGGTAAATTGCCTTTATTATGTTTAGATATGTGCCTTGTATTCCTGACCACTCCAAGATTTTAATCACAAAGGGGTGTTGGATTTCATCAAAGGTTTTTTTTTCATCGGCTAATGAGATGATCATGTGATTCTTTTCTTTCAGTTTATTTATATTTAATTTGAAGAGTCTGTCATTAGTTTGTATCAGGGTTTGTCAATCTTGTTGATTTTCTTTGTTTCATTGATTCTTTGTATTGTTCTCTTTGTTTCTATTTAATTGATTTCAGCCCTCACTTTGATTATTTCTTACAGTCTACTCCTGAGTAAGCTTACTTTTTGCTCTAGAGCTTTCAGGTGTGCTGTTGTTAGAATGAAATCTCTATAATTTTTTAAGTGGGCATTCAGTGCTACAAACTTGCCTGTTAGAGCTGCTTTCATTGTGTCCCATAAGTTTGGACATGCTGTGTATTCACTTTCATTCATGTCCAAAAAGTCTTTAATTTTTTTTAAATTCTTTCCTGACATATTTTTTTCATTCAGTAGAGAGTTGTTCAATTTCCCATAGTTTGTAAGCTTTCTGTTGTTGATATCCAGCTTTAATCAATGGTGGTCTGATAGAATACAGAGAGTTATTTCAGTTTTCTCATATCTCTTTAGACTTGCTTTGTGTCATAGTATGTGGTCAATTTGGAAGAAAGTTCTGTAAAGTGCAAAGAAAGCATATTTTCGTGTCTGGGTATAATGATATATACAGATATAGCTAGATCTATGTATGTTGGGTTCATTTGGGTTATAACTTCAATTAACTCCAGCATTTTTCTGATTAGATTATGTCTAGATGACATAGCCAATGGTGAGAGTAGGTACCAAAGACTCTCACTATTCTCATTATCAGTGTATAAGGTTCCATACATGATTTAAGGGGTGGTAATGTTTCTTTTACAAACACCAGCGTACTGTGTTTGGGGCATAGGTATTAAGAATTGAAATGTTATCTTGATGGATTTTTCCCTTTATAAGTATGTAGTGTCCTTCCCCATTTCTTTTGATTAATTTTTGTTTGAAGTCTATTTTGTTACATATTAAAAATGACTACACCATGTAGGAGACCACTGGAGTCAAACATGTCTTTCTCAGGCCTGAGCAGGATCAAAGTGAAGGCATTAGTCACGAGAAGTGGTCTGATTATTCTGGAACTGTTGCTGCTGACTGTACCCTGAGCTCTTGTGTGACACAGTGTGCTGACTTATACTCTAGATTAGATTCTCTGTGAAGGTCAGCCTGTTTATCTTTGTTGGTTGCTTACCACATGCGGGTTTGTTTTGTTTTGTTTTGTTTTGTTTTGTTTTTTGTTTTGGTTTGGTTTGGTTTTGCTGCCAAATGCTTTACCATATAACAGCTATGTGAACTTGCATTAAATGAGATTTGATCAGAATCCTGTCTTGTCTCCATTTCTCGAGCCACTTACCCCTACCACTCAGGAACCTCTTCAAGGATCTGCAGGCAGGCTCAACACCAGCTTGCTTTTTTTTCTTTTTTTTTTATTGGATATATTCTATATTTACAATTCATTTCCCTTTTTCTGGTTCCCCACCCCCCAAAGGTCTCACATGCCCTTTTCCCTCCCCCTACTCCCTCATCCACCCCTTCCCACTTCCCTGTTCTGGTATTCCCCTACACTGATACTTTGATCCTTTCCAGCACCAGTGTCCACTCCTTTCTTCTTGTCAGACATCATTTGGAATGTGAATAGTGTCTTTGGTGTCCCAAGATTCTAGCCTAATATCCACTTGTCAGTGATGCATACCATGGGTATTCTTTTAAGACTAGGTTACTTCACTTAGTATGATGTTCTCGAGCTCCATCCATTTCTCTAAGAATTTCATGAATTCATTGTTTCTAATGGCAGAATAGTATTCCATTGTGTATATATACCACATTTTTTGTATCCATTCATCCGTTGAGGGACATCTGGGTTCTTTCCAGCTTCTGGCTATTATATATAAGGCTGCTATGAACAAAGTGGAGCATGTATCCTTATTGCATGCTGGGAAATCTTTTGGGTATATTCCCAGGAGTGGTATGGCTGGGTCCTCCGGAAGTATCATGTCCAGTTTTCTGAGGAACCGCCAGACTGATTTCCAGAGTGGTTTTACCAGCTTGCAGTCCGACCAGCAGTGGAGGTGTGTTCCTCTTTCTCCACATCCTTGCCAACACCTGATGTCTTCTGAGTTTTTAATCTTAGCCATTCTGACTGGTGTGAGGTGAAATCTCAGGGTTGTTTTGATTTGCATTTCTCTAATGACTAATGATGTTGAACATTTTTTAAGGTGTTTCTCAGCCATCCAAATTTCTTCAGATGAAAAGTCTTTGTTTAGCTCTGTACCCCATTTTTGGATAGGGTTATTTGGTTTTCTGGGGTCTAACTTCTTGAGTTCTTTGTATACATTGGATATTAGCCCTCTGTTGGATGTAGGATTGGTGAAGATCTTTTCTCAATTTGTTGGTTGCCGATATGTCCTTTTGACAGTGTCTTTTGCCTTACAAAAACTTTGTAATTTTATGAGGTCCCATTTGTCTATTCTTGCTCTTAGCGCATAAGCAATTGGTGTTCTGTTCAGGAATTTTTCCCCTGAGCCAATGTCCTCAAGGGTCTTCCCCAGTTTCTTTTCTATTAGTTTTAGTGTGTCTGGTTTTATGTGGAGGTCCTTGATCCACTTGGAGTTGAGTTTAGTGCAAAAAGATAAGAGTGGATCAATTCTCATTCTTCTGCATGTTGACCTCCAGTTGAGCTAGCACCATTTGTTGAAAAGGCTATCTTTTCTCCACTGGATGTTTTCCACTCCTTTGTCGAAGATCAATTGGCCATAGATGTGTGGGTTCAATTCTGGGTCTTCGATCCTATTCCATTGATCTGCCACCTTGTCACTGTACCAATACCATGCAGTTTTTAACACTACTGCTCTGTAGTACTGCTTGAGGTCCAGGATATTGATTCCCCCAGAAGTTCTTTTACTGTTGATGATAGTTTTAGCTAACCTGGGTTTTTTGTTATTCTAGATGAATTTGAGAATTGCTCTTTCTAACTCTATGAAGAACTGACTTGGGATTTTGATGGGGATTGTGTTGAATCTGTATATTGCTTTTGGAAAGATTGCCATTTTAACTATATTAATCCTGCCAACCCATGAGCATGGAAGATTTTTTCCATTTTCTGAGGTCTTCTTCAATTTCCTTCTTCAGAGACCTGAAGTTTTTATCATATAAATCCTTCACTTGTTTGGTCAGAGTCACACCAAGATACTTTATATTGTTTGTGGCTATTGTGAAGGGTGTCATCTCCCTAATTTCTTTCTTGGCCTGCCTATCCTTTGTGTATAGGAAGGCTACTGATTTGCTTGAGTTGATTTTATAACAAGCCACTTTGCTGAAGTTGTTTATCAGCTGTAGGAGTTCTTTGGTGGAGTTTTTTTGGGTGACTTAAGTATACTATCATATCATCTGCGAATAGTGATAGTTTGACTTCTTCCTTTCCGATTTGTATCCCTTTGACTTCCTAATGTTGTCGAATTGCTCTAGCTAGTACCACAAGCTAGTATCTCTATATTGAAGAGATATGGTAAGAGGGGGCAGCCTTGTCTAGTCCCTGATTTTAGTGGGATTGCTTCAAGTTTCTCTCCATTTACCTTGATGTTGGCTACCAGTCTGCTGTAAACTGCTTTTACTATGTTTAGATATGGGCCTTGAATTCCTGTTCTTTCCAAGACTTTTAGCATGAAAGAATGATGAATTTTGTCAAATGCTTTTTCAGCATCCAATGCGATGACCATGTGGTTTTTTTCTTTGAGGTTGTTTATGTAGTGGATTACGTTGATGGATTTCCTTATATTGAACCATCCCTGCATTCCTGGGATGAAGCCAACGTGATCATGGTGAATGATTGTTTTGATGTGTTCTTGGATTCGGTTGGCAAGTATTTTATTTAGTATTTTTGCATCAATATTCATAAGGAAAATTGGCCTGTAGTTTGCTTTCTTAGTTGGATCTTTGTGTGGTTTTGGTATCAGGGTAATTGTGGCTTCATAGAATGAGTTGGGTAGTGTTCCTTCTGTTTCTATTTTGTGGAATAGTTTGAAGAGTATTGGTATTAGGATTTCTTTGAAGGTCTGATAGAATTCTGCACTAAAACCATCTGGTCCTGTGCTTTTTTTGGTTGGGAGACTTTCTATGACCCCTTCTATTTCTTTGGGGGTTATGAGTCTGTTTAGACGATCTATTTGATCCTGGTTTAATTTTGGTATTTGGTATCTGTCTAGGAAATTTTCCATTTCCTCCAGATTCTCCAGTTGTGTTGAGTATAGGCTTTTGTAGTAGGATCTGATGATTTTTTTGAATTTCCTCAGTTTCTGTTGCTATATCTCCCTTTTCATTTCTAATTTTGTTAATTTGAATACTGTCTCTGTGCCTTTTGGTAAGTCTGGCTAGTGGTTGATCTGTCTTGTTGATTTTCTCAAAGAACCAGCTCCTGGTTTTGTTGATTTTTTGTATGGTTCACTTTGTTTCAACTTGATTGATTTCAGCCCTGAGTTTGATGATTTCCTGTCTTCTACTCCTCCTGGGTGAAATAGCTTCTTTTTGTTCTAGAGCTTTCGGGTGTGCCATTAAGTTGCTAGTATATGCTCTCTCCTGTTTCTTTTTGGAGACACTCAGGGCTATGAGTTTTCCTCTTAGCACTGCTTTCATTGTGTCCCATAGATTTGGGTATGTTGTGCCTTCATTTTCATTAAATTCTAAAAAGTCTTTGATTTCTTTCTTTATTTCTTCCTTGACTAAGGTATCATTGAGTAGAATATTGTTCAGCTTCCACATGTATGAGGATTTTCTGTTGTTTTTGTTGCTATTGAAGAACACTCTTACTCCATGGTGATCCGATAGGAGGCATTTTGCTTTAGCATGAAATGTTCTATATATATATCTGTTAAATCCAATTGGTCCAACGTTTCAATGAGTTTCCCTGTGTCCCTGTTTAGTTTCTGTTTTCCTGATCGGTCCATTGAGGATAGTGGAGTGTTGAAGTCCCCCACAATCATTGTGTTAGGTGCAATGTGTGCTTTGAGCTTTAGTAAAGTTTCTTTTACGAATGTGGGTGCCCTTGCATTTGGAGTGTAAATGTTTAGAATTGTGAGTTCTTCGTGGTGGATTCTTCCTTTGACTAGCAAGAAGTGACCTTCTGTGTCTCTTTTGATGACTTTGGGTTGAAAGTCAATTTTATCTGATATTAGAGTGGCTATTCCAGCTTGCTTCCTGTGACCATTTGCTTGCAAAATTGTTTTCCAGCCTTTTACTCTAAGGTAGTGTTTGTCTTTGACTCTGAGGTGTATTTCCTGTATGCAGCAAAATGTAGGGTCCTGTTTCTATATCCAGTCTGTTAGTCTATGTCTTTTTATTGGGGAATTGAGTCCATTGATGTTAAGAGATATTAAGGAATACTGATTATTTCTTCCTGTCATTTTTGATGTTATTTTTGTTTTTGAGTAGTTATATTCCTTTGAATTTGATGGAAGAAGGTTACTATCTTGCTTTTTCTTGGGTGCAGTTTCCCTCCTTGTATTGGAGTTTTCCTCCTATTATCCTTTGTAGAGCTGGGTTAGTGGAAAGATATTGTGTAAATTTGGTCCTGTCATGGAATATTTTGATTTCTCCATCTATGTTGATTGAGAGTTTTGCTGGGTATAGTAGTCTTGGCTGACATTTGTGTTCTCTTAGGTTCTGCATGAGATCTGCCCAGGATCTTCTAGCTTTCATGGTTTCTGGAGAGAAGTCTGGTGTGATTCTGATAGGTCTTCCTTTATATGTTACTTGGCCATTTTCTCTTACTGCCTTTAATATTCTTTCTTTGTTTAGTACATTTGGGGTTTTGATTATTATGTGACGGGAGGTATTTCTGTTCTGGTCCAGTCTGTTTGGAGTTCTGTAGGCTTCTTGTATATTCATGGGCATCTCTCTCTTTAGGTAGAGGAAGTTTTCTTCCATAATTTTGTTGAAGATATTTGTTGGCCCTTTAAGTTGTAGATCTTCACTCTCATCTATACCTATAATCCTTAGGTTTGGTCTTCTCATTGTGTCCTGAATTTCCTGGATGTTTTTGGTTACAAGCCTTTTGCATTTTGCGTTTTCGTTGACTGTGGAGTCAATGGTTACTATGGTATCTTCAGCATCTGAGATTCTTACCTCTATCTCTTGTATTCTGTTGTTGATATTTGCATCTACGACCCCTGATTTCTTCCCAAGGTTTTCAATCTCCAAAGTTGCCTCCTTTTGTGATTTCTTTGTTGTTTCTACCTCTGTGTTCAGATCTTGGATGGTTTTGCTCAGTTCCTTCATTTGTTTGTGTTTTCTTGCAGTTCTTTAAGAGATTTTTGTGTTTCCTCTTTCATGACTTCTGCCTGTTGGTCTATATTCTCCTGGAGTTCTTTAAGTGATTTTTGTGTTTGTATTGTAAGAGCTTCTACACTATTGATGTTCCCCTGCATTTCTTTAAGAGATTTGTTTATGTCTTTTTTGTGTCCCTCTAGCAGCATCATGACCAGTGCTTTTATATCCAACTCTTGTTTTTCTGGTGTGTTGGTGTATCCACGACTTGCTGTGGCTGTTGAATTGGGTTCAGATGGTGCCATATTGCCTTGATTTCTGTTAGTAACGTTCCTACATTTGCCTTTGCCATCTGTTTATCTCTGGAGTTAGTTGGTCTTATTGTTACTGGTTGGAGTTTGAAGCTCCTGTGGGCCTGGCCTTTGGTGCTGCTGTAGTAGAGGGCATCCGTGCTCCTGACCCCAGCCACTAGTCATCCACAGTAACCTGAGGCAAGATGACGGCCTCGCTGCAAGCCCAGAGACCTGGACCCCAGCAGTCAGCAATAGCTGCATCGAGCTGTAGGTGCCCAGATCTCCCGCTGAGCTCCTCTGGCTTTGTGCACAGGCAAGAGCCTGACGGGGTAGTCTATGCTAGGCTAGGTCTCTGTCCACGCACCTGACCCCAGCTGCCAGCTGTCCTCAGTGACCCGAGGCAAGATGGCGGCCTCGCTGCAAGCACAGTGAACCTGTCCCCAGTGGTCACACACAGCCGCTGAGCTGTAGGTGCACAGACCTCTCGCTGAGCTCCTCTGGCTCTGGGCACTGACAATAGCCTGATGGGGTAGTCTATACTAACCTAAATCTCTATCCACACACCTGACCCCAGCCGCCAGCAGTCTGCGGTACCAGCTTGCTTTCTAGATCCATTTCCCTGTTTGAATTTCTAATTTCGCACTTCTAGAATTCCCTGAGTGTGTGAATTCCTTATTGCTTAGATTTCTGTTTTCAGATCTTGAACTTTTTGATTTAAGTTTTCCTGGTTTTTTTTTATTTCTTTTTTTTTATATTTTGTTATTTCATTTATTGATTTATGTATGCTGAAGTATCCTAGTATCTATGGGATGAAGCCTACTTGATCATGGTAGATGATCTTTGGTTTGCAAATATTTCATTGAGTTTTTGCATATTTTTCCTATATTCTTTGTTTACATTCCAAAGGCTTTCCCCTTTCCCTGTTCCCCCCTCACTATATGTCCCATAAGTCCTCTTCCCCCCACCCATTCCCCACTCACACCTGAACCCTTTCTCTGTTCTGGTACACTCCTACAAAACTGGATCCAGTCTTTTCGGGACCAGGGTCCTCTCCTTCCTTCTTCTTGGGAATCTCTTGATTTGCTAATTGTGCCTTGAGTATTCAGAGCTTCTGGGCTCATTAATATCCACTTATCAGTGATAGCATTTCATGTGTATTCTTTTGTGATTGAGTTAACTCACTTAGGATGATGTTTTCCAGATGTCACCATTTGCCTACAAATTGCATGAATTCATTATTTTTACTTTCTGAGTAGTATTCCATTGTATAAATATACCACATTTTCTGTATCCATTCCTCCTTTGAGGGACATCTGGGTTCCTTCCAACTTCTGGCTATTATAAATAAGGCTTCTATGAACATTGTGGAGCATGTATCTTTATTGCATGCAGGGGAATCCTCTGGGTATACTCCCAGGAGTGGTATGACAGGGTCCTCTGGAAATGTCATGCCCAATTTTCTGAGGATCTGCCAGAATGATTTCCAGAGCAGTTGTACCATCTTGCAATCCCACCAACAATGGAGGAGTGTTCCTCTTTCTCCACATCCTCACCAGCACCTGTTGTCTTTTGAGTTTTTAATCTTATCCATTCTGACTGGTGTGAGGTGGAATAACAGGGTTGTTTTGATTTACATTTCCCTGAAGACTAATGATGTTGAATATCTCTTAAGGTGCTTCTCAGCCATTCGAATTTTGTCAGGTAAAAATTCTTTGTTTAGCTCTGTACCCCATTTTTTAATAGGGTTACTTGGTTCCTAGGGGTCTACCTTCTTGAGTTCTTTGTATATATTGGATGTTAGCCCTCTGTCGGATGTGGGGTTGGTAAAGATCTTTTCCCAATTTGTTGCTTGCCGTTTTGTCCTTCTAACAGGGTCCTTTGCCTTACAGAAACTTTGTAATTTTAAGAGGTCACATTTGTCAATTCTTGATCTTAGAGCATAAGCTATTGCTGTTCTGTTCAGGAACTTTCCCCCTGTGCCCATGTCCTCCAGGGTCTTCCCCTGTTTCTTTTCTTTAGTTTCAGTGTGTCTGGTTTTATGTGGAGGTCCTTGATCCACTTGGAGTTGATCTTAGTACAAGGTGATAAGAGTAGGTCAATTCACATTCTTCTGCATGTTGACTTCCAGTTGAACCAGCTCCATATGTTGGAAAGGCTATCTTTTTTCCACTGGATGGTTGTAGTTCCTTTATCAAAGATCAAGTGACCATAAGTCTTTGGGTTTATTTCTGGGTCTTCAATTCTATTCCATTGATCTACTTGCCTGGTGCTGTACCAATACCATGCAGTTTTTAACACAATTGATCTGTAGTACTGCTTGAGGTCAGGGATATTTATTCCCCCAGAAGTCCTTTTATTGTTGAGAATAGTTTTAGCTGTCCTGGGTTTTTTGTTACTCCAGATGAATTTAAGAATTGCCCTTTCTAGATCTATGAAGAATTGATTTGGGATTTTGATGGGGATTGCCTTGAATCTGTAGATTGCTTTTGGCAAGATGGCCATTTTTACTATATTGATCCTGCCAATCCAAGAGCAAGAAATATTTTTTCCATCTTGTGAGGTCTTCTTCGATTTCCTTCTTCAAAGATTTGAAGTTCTTGTCATACAGATCTTTCACTTGTATGGTTAGAGTAACACCAAGATACTTTATATCCTTTGTGGCTATTGTGAAGGGTGTTATTTTCCTAACTTCTTTCTCAGCCTGCTTGTACTTTGAGTACATGAAGGCTACTGATTTGCTTGAGTTGATTTTATAACCAGCCACTTTGCTGAAGTTGTTTATCAGCTCTAGGAGTTCTCTGGTGGAGGTTTTGGGGTTGCTTAAGTATACTATCATATCATATCGTCTGCAACTAATGATAATTTGACTTCTTCCTTTCCAATTTGTATCCCTTTGACTTCCTTATGTTGTCTAATTGCTCTCGCTAGAACTTCAAGTACTATATTGAAAAGATATGGAGAGAGAGGGCAGCCTTGTCTAGTCCATGATTTTAGTGGGATTGCTTCAAGTTTCTCTCCATCTATTTTGATGTTGGCTACTGGTTTGCTGTATATCGCTTTTATTATGTTTAGGTATGGGCCTTGAATTCCGTTTCGTTCCAGAACTTTTAGCATGAAAGAATGCTGAATTTGTCAAATGTTTTTTCAGCATCTAACGAGATGACCATGTGGTTTTTTCTTTTAGTTTATTTATGTAGTGGATTACATTGATGGATTTCCATGTATGGAACCATCCCTGCATCCCTGGGATGAAGCCTACTTGATCATGGTGAATGATCGTTTTGATGTGTTCTTGGATTCGGTTGGCAAGAATGTTATTTAGTATTTTTGCATCGATATTCATAAGGGAAATTGGCCTGTAATTCTCTTTTTTGTTGGATCTTTGTGTGCTTTTGGTATCAGTGTAATTGTGGCTTCATAGAACAAGTTGGGCAGTGTTCCTTCTGTTTCTATTTCGTGGAATAGTTTAAAGAGTATTGGTATTAGGTTCTCTTTGAAGGTCTGATAAAATTCTGCACTAAAACCATCTGGTCCCGTTCTTTTTTTAGGTTGGGAGACTTCCTATAACCCCTTCTATTTCTCTAGAGGTTATGGGAATGTTTAGCTGATCTAATTGATCTTGATTTAATTTTGGTATTTGGTATCTGTCTAGGAAATTGTCCATTTCCTCCAGATTCCCCAGTTGCGTTGAGTATAGGCTTTTCTAGTAGAATCTGATGACTTTTTTAATTTCCTCAGTTTCTGTTGTTATATCCCCCTTTTCATTTCTAATTTTGTTAATTTGGATACTGTCTCTGTGCCCATTGTTTAGTCTGGCTAAGGGTTTATCTATCTTGTTGATTTTCTCAAAGAACCAGTTCCTGGTTTTGTTGATTTTTTTGTATGGTTCACTTTGTTTCCACTTGATTGATTTCATCCCTGAGTTTGATGATTTCCTGTCTTCTACTCCTCCTGGGTGAATTAACTTCTTTTTGTTCCTGGGCTTTCAGGTGTGCTGTTAAGCTGCTAGTGCATGCATGCTCTCTCCAGTTTCTTTTTGGAGGCACTCAGGGCTATGACTTTTCCTCTTAGCACTGCTTTCATTGTGTCCCATAGATTTGGATAGGTCGTACCTTCATTTTCATTGAATTCTAAAAAGTCTTTGATTTCTTTCTTTATTTCTTCCTTGACCAAGGTGTCATTGAGTAGAGTATTGTTCAGTTTCCATGTGTATGTGGGCTTTATGTTGCTTTTCTTGCTACTGAAGACCACTTTTACTCTACAGTGATCTGATAGGAGGCATGGGATTAGTTCGATCTTCTTGTATTTGTTGACATCTGTCTTGTGACCAATTATATGATTTTGGAGAAGGTACCATGTGGTGCTGGGAAAAAGGCATATTCTTTTGCTTTTGGATGAAATGTGTTATATATATATATATATATATATATATATATATATATATATATATTAAATCCAATTGGTCCAAAACTTCAATTAGTTTCACTGTGTCCCTGTTTAGTTTCTGGTTTGCTGATCTGTCCATTGAGGATACTGGAGTGTTGAAGTCACCCACAATTATTATGTTAGGTGTAATGTGTTCTTTAAGCTCTAGTAGAGTTTCTTTTACCAATGAGGGTGCCATTGCATTTAGAGCACAGAGGTTCAGTATTGAGAGTTCTTCTTGGTGGATTTTCCCTTTGACCAGCAAGAAGTGACCTTCTGTGTCTCTTTTGATGACTCTAGGTTGAAAGTCAATTTTATCTGATATTAGAATGGCTACTCCGGTGTTTCCTGAGACCATTTGCTTGTAAAATTGTCTTCCAGCCTTTTACTCTAAGGTAGTGTTTGTCTTTGACACTGAGATGTGTTTCCTGTATGCAGCAAATTGTAGGGTCCTGTTTCCTTGTGCAGTCTGTTAGTCTATGTCTTTTTATTGGGGAATTGAGTCCATTGATGTTAAGAGATATTAAGGAATAGTAATTATTACTTCCTGGTATTTTGATGTTATTTTTTATATTTGAGTGGTTATCTTCCTTTGGGTTTGATGAGAGGTGGTTTCTATGTTGCTTCTTCTGGGGTGTGGTTTCCCTCCTTGAGTTGGTATTTTTCCCCTATTATCCTTTGTAGGGCTGGTTTTGTGGAAAGATAATGTGCAAATTTGGTTTTGTCTTGGAATATCTTGGTTTCTCCATCTATGGCGATTGAGAGTTTTTCTGCGTAAAGTAGTTTTGGCTGAAATTTGTGTCCTCATAGAGTCTGCATGATATCTGCCCAGGATCTTCTGGCTTTCATGGTCTCAGGTAAGAAGTCTGGTGTAATCCTGATAGGTCTTCCTTTATATGTTATTTTGTCTTTTTCTCTTACTGCCTTTAATATTCTTTCTTTGTTTAGTACATTTGGGGTTTTGATTATTATGTGATGGGAGGTATTTCTGTTCTGGTCCAGTCTGTTTGGAGTTCTGTAGGCTTCTTGTATATTCATGGGCATCTCTCTCTTTAGGTAGGGGAAGTTTTCTTCCATAATTTTGTAGAAGATATTTACTGGCCCTTTAAGTTGTATATCTTCCCTCTCATCTATGCCTATAACCCTTAGGTTTGGTCTTCTCATTGTTTCCTGGATTTCCTGGATGATTTGGGTTACACGCTTTTTTCATTTTGCATTTTCTTGGATTGTTGAATCAATGGTTTCTATGGTATCTTCAGCATCTGAGATTCTTTCTTCTATCCCTTGTATTCTATTGTTGATATTTGCATCTATGGCCCCTGATTTCTTCCCAAGGTTTTCTATCTCCAAAGTTGTCTCCCTTTGCGATTTCTTAGTTGTTTGCACTTCTGTTTTTAGATCCTGGATGGTTTTGCTCAAATCTTCCACTTGCTTGTTTGTATTTTCATGTAATTATTTAAAAGATGTTTGTGTTTCCTCTTTCATGACTTCTACTTGTTGACCCACATTCTCCTGTATTTCTTTAAGTGATTTTTGTAATTTCCCCTTATTGGCTTCTATTTTTTGATCCATATTCTCCTGAATTTCTTTAAGTGATTTTTGTGTTTGCCTTGTAAGGGCTTCTAATTTTTGATCCATTTTCTCCTGTATTTCTTTAAGAGATTTATCTATGTGTTCCTCTATCAGCATTCTAACCAGTGATTTAGGATCCAAATCTTGTTTTTTCTGGTGTGTTGTGGTATCCGGGACTTACTGCTGTTGGGGGAATGTGGTTTTGGGTGCTGCCATATTGCTTTGAATTCTATTAGTAACGTTCCTACGTTTGCCTTTTGCCATCTGGTTATCTCTGGCATTAGTTGGTCCTGTAGTCACTAGCTGGTGCTTGAACCTCCTGTGGGCTTGTAAGGCTATTTCCCCACCACTGGATGAGTGGGTTTCCCCTGGCTCAGATTGCTGATGTGTTGTTCTCCACTTGGGTGCTGTTGGGCCCCTGGTGTATCTTGCTCCAAGCAATGTTATATTCGGTTACCTCTGTGGACCTGATGCTGCTTGTCTTCTCTGCTTCTGCTTGCTTAGTCCAGTCAGCAGCAAGGATGCCGGAGGCGGCCCGAGGGAGTGGGCAGTGCAGGGTTTTCCACAGGGCAGAGAACCCATGCCCTGCTGGAACACAGGGACCCCTGCTCTCCCAAGCTCCCGTTTGTAGATGACTGCCTGGTAGCCCGAATCCCCAGAGATCTTAGGCTTGGGATATCTCAGGTATGTGGTTCTGCCCACTCAGTCCAAGCAGCCACCACCAAGATGGCCGAGGTTTCAGGAAGTGCAGGGTCCCCCTCAGGACGCAGAGCCCATGCCTGGTTAGGACCCAGGCACTGCTCTTCTACCCAGATCACTGCCTGGTGGCCTTGAGTCCCCAGAGATCCCAAATTCTGTATATCACAGGTACCTGGTTCTACTTGCTTAGTCCAGTCAGTTGGAAGGATGCCGTGGGCAGTCGCCGGGAGTGGGGAGTGCAGGGTCTTCCATAGGGCATAGAACCCATGCCCTGCTGGAACACAGGAACCGCTGCTCTGCCACATTCCCATTCGTAGATGACTGCCTGGTGGCCCGAGTCCCCAGAGATCTTACTCTTGGGATATCTCAGGGGCGTGGTTCTGCCGGCTCAGTCCAAGCAGCCACCACCAAGATGGCCGCGGTTCCGGTGAGTCATTTGTTTTATTTCTTTAAGAGATTTATTCATTTTCTCAGATTGTTTATGTTTTCCTGAATTTCTTTAAGAAACTTGTTCATATTTTCTTTAACCACATCTATTATGTTCATGTAATTGTTTTTAAGGTCTTTTGTGTGTGTGTGTGTGTGTTCTTCAACTATGTTGGAATATTCAATGCTTGCTGTGGTAGGATAGCTGAGCTCTGGCAGAGACACATTACCCTGGTGGTATTGATTGTGTTTTTATGCTGGTGTCTAGGTGTCTGGGTTTGGGGTGATTATAGGTCTAGGTGCTGATTTCTGGGTTTGTCTTTGTTGGGTGGGTGACTTTGTTCCTTTCTTTCTGTTTCCTCTCTGAATTTTCAGAGTGTGATGGCAATGTTTTCTGTTTTACTTGCTTGCTTGACTGGTGTTTTCACAGGGGATGTTTGCTAGTGTTGGAGGCTGGGGGAAGAGGAGCCCAATGGGATATGGTCTATTGCAGCACTAAGAGCAATCCTGAAGATTGGGTCTGGAAGAAGAGATAAAATGGAGAAGGTTTGCCAGGAGCCTATCTTATCTTCTGGCTTTTATGTCCTGTGGATGAGCAGGGGGTGTCCACCCAAGTTGGGGTCTGGGGCACAGAGACAAGGCAGGAAGCGGAGGCTAGGACTGGTGGCCTGTGGGAATTCATGGGAGGTAACAAAAAAAGGGAAGGGGAGGCTGCACCTGGTGGTCTATTGCAGCTCTAGGGGAAACCCTGAGTTTTGCTTCAGCCTTGCTGTAATTTTAAACTACATATTCTTCCAGATTAGTGACCAAAGAGTAATGTTTGTATGTGGTTTGTGATAATCATTTGCTGAAAGTAGCAAATATAAGTTGAAAGCAATCTTATAAAATGAGTCTCAACCAAAAATGTGAAAAGCAATATTTTAATATTGCATGATAGTGTTTCTTATCTGGGCCAGTTAGGGTCATTTGAAGCCAGTGACTTAACTGCTAATTTGATAGGATTGAAAAATCAAAATAGAAATAATATTTCTATATTGGGTTAACTGAAATGAAATGATCACACTAAATTAGGTGTGATTTCACCATCTCAAACAGTCCAGGAGTGAATTAAAAGGTGAAAGTGACCAGCTTCCTTCTGCTGCTGGACCACAGCTTCCTATCCAGGATGGAATACATCTGCTGGAATAAATAAACAAAAATAAAGCCTCTCTTCATTAGGTTGCTTTTGTGGTGTGTCGTGTTGAAATTACATCTAACTAATATATTCACACATATAACCCTGAAATAGTCACTGCTTTTTGAAAGATACTAATGAGATACTGCTGTTTGATGTTTGAGTATTTTGGGCATTGCTTAACTTAGAAGATGAGTAGTGAAGAAATAATGAAGTGGACACATATTTGTTTTAATTACCTAAAATCACATATTTGAGTTTCTCTAAATTTATTGACATATTCTTGAATAGGTTAAAGGTCAAAACAGCAAGTCATAAAAAATAAAGCATAATGTTGTGACAAAACAGGTAACCAAAACTCTCATGTTATGAGAGATAATAGGCTTGCTTTAAAATTAAAATTATTGTGGATCTTCAATGATGGCTTAACTTACTAGGATTTTGCAATGATATATATATATATATATATATATATATATATATATATATATGAATAGGAAGGAAGGAAGGAAGGAAGGGAGAGAGAGAGAAGGAAGGAAGGAAGGAAGGAAGGAAGGAAGGAAGAAAGAAAGAAAGAAAGAAAGAAAGGAAGGAAGGGAGAAAGAAAGAGAGGAAGGAAGGGAGAAAGAAAGGGAGAGAGAGAAAGAAAGAAAGAAAGATAGATGATAGATAGTAGATAGATAGATAATAGAAGATAGATAGTAGATAGATGATAGATAGTAAATAGATGACAGTAGATAGATAGATAGATAGATAGATAGATAGATAGATAGACAGACAAATAGATGATAAAATATAGATAATAGATGACAGATAGTAGATAGATGATAGATATAGATAGATACATGATAAATAGATAGTAGATAGATGATAGACAGAATAGAGATAGACAGATGGTAGAAAGATAGAATGGACATAAAAATGGAAATAAACTGTTAGAGAAGAGGCAGGTAGAAAGGCATTTTGTGTAATGAGACTATTCAGAGTCAAGACAAAAGTTCACTATGTTCATAGCAGCCTTATTTATAATAACCAGAAGATAGAAATAACCCAGATGTCCCTCAGTGGAGGAATGGATACAGAAAATGTGGTATGTTTACACAATGGAATACTACTCAGCAATTAAAAACAATGAATTCATGAAATTTTTAGGCAAATGGTTGGAACTGGAAAATATCATCCTAAGTAAGGTAACCCAATCACAAAAGAATACACATGAAATGCAATCACTGATAAATGAATATTAATTAGCCCAGAAGCTCTGAATACTCAAAACACAATTAACATATCAAATGATTCCCAAGAAGAAGCAAGGAGAGGACCCTGGTCCTGAAAAGGCTTGATCCAGTATTGTAGGGGATTACAGGACAGAGAAATGGGAGGGGTGATTGGGGAATGGGCAGAGGGAAGAGGACTTATGGGACATATGGTGAGGGGGGAAGTGGGAAAGGGGAAAACATTTGGAATATAAACAAAAAATATAGAAAAGAAAAAAAGAAAAAAGAAAAAAGAAATAGTCTTCCCTAGGGAAGAAAGAATACGCCAACTGCTTATCTAAAAAAAATTAATAAATATAAAATAATAAAAAAAATTCCCTCCCCAAAAAAGTTTATGATGGAAGGATTTATTGCAACACATCAATAATTATAGATAGATCCAGAGTTGAATCTAGCGGCCCAAATCTAGAACACATCTTTAAAGGATAACACTGAGGGAAGGAGATCTTTTTTTCTAGAAATACTTCCATGCATCCTGGCATCTGCCCCACTTTTCACAGTTAAAAAACATTACTACTATTTGGAGCTTAAGCTAATGTAACAATGTTAATCCCATTGTTGGGATTAACAGTGTGGGAAAACTAATCCAGAACATTGCTCCAACAATATAAACCTCCTAATAGATCCGAAGAAGTAGCATTGCAACTGTGAACTAAATGACAGAAAATTGACAGTGAATTAAACATATTACAAAAGAACATAATACAAAAGAACTTTTACTTTTAGGAAAAACATGTAGTGGTGTTAGAAGCAAAATCTCCCCCAAGAGTTTAGAAGAAAGATGATTCCTTAGACTTGAGTAAATCCCCCAGAGGGTGAATAATTTTCACTGTCACAGGAGATAGATTTTTTTGACTAATACACTAGGGTTTCTAATAATTTGTGTGAATGGATGTTCAAGCCAAGAGTCAGTGTGGCAAATAAAATGGGCCTGGGAATGTTTGCTCCTTAGTAAATGTTTGCCTAGTATGCACAAAATGCCTTGGGTGCAGCCCAGAACTTCAACACAGACAGGTATGTAGACAGGCAGGTTGGTGGATGGACAGACAGACAGACAGACAGATAGATGCACACATGCACACACATACATATATAAATGCATACATATTCATACATAATAGAGAGATATGCATGCCTACATACATGATAGGTAAATACTCCTTTGAACATGAGATGGTGAAGTAGACCATATTAATAACCTAAAAACTACACCCATAGTTATCTTCAGGAAAGGGCAAATAAATCACAGAAAGCAGAACCCAAGAAGCACTAGATCTCTTGGAACCTTGGACTCAGAAGCTGTCATTTAGAACTTAAGAAATTTACAAATTTAAAATAGTATCAAAAGGAAAACTGAATTTAATTCATGAGAATTTAAGATTCTGTGCGTTTCTCTTCTTGCTTCTGAAATGACTTAATGTGCTTAGCCCTTTACTGCATGTGTGGCAGCGTTATGATTAAATCAGAGTTTAATTATGCTCCCCAAACACCTTTGTTGTACTAACAGCCCCTAATGAGACTATGAGTTGCATATATTAAATTTAAAACCATTATGTTGAGGATAGAACAAAAAGATCATCAGTTATTATGCAAATGTGGTGATCTCCCAGACAGGAGCTAATTGCAGGGCCAGCCTTCATTATAGAACAAGCATTAGGTCGTGACTTAATGGCGGCCTCTTCCCATGCCCCAAGGTTACAGAGCAAACTCTACATCATTCCTGGGCAAAGGTAAGGGGCGGGGGCATCAGGAAGGCTCTCAGGGTAGGAAGAGTTTCTGGATTGAAATCACCAGGATTTCTGCTGCTTAAGAAAGGAAGATCTCAGCCAAAGTGCTTCACATCTGCGGGGCTGCTTCACTAACTCAGTGGGTTCATTCTGTGATTTTTTTCTTTTTTTGCTCTCTCAGTAGAGTCGTGAGACATAGTCTTGTGTAGACACCTTAATTTGTTTCTGAAACAAAATGTGGGCTAGTTTTTCCAAATAAATTATAGAGAGTAATTCAAGCTTAGATCAATGCTGTTTTCTGTGACTCTGTTGCATGCAGGAGAACATCTAAATCTTTAAGTACACTGTATCTGAGCAAAAAAGAAGAATTTTAAGTCTGTGTGTTCTACCTTCTGTTGAGCTTCACAATCCCAATCAATTTACTTTGCTCAGAAAAACATCTTACGGTACGCAGAAGCAAGCTCAGGAGCTTCCTGCAAATCAAATACTGTGTTTCACTTATGAGCTGTCCCTTGAGGTTCGAACAATAATGACTTTTCCTTTGACCACCCTATTAACTGGGAAGGAAATATATGAGTTTATAAACACGTATTCCTGTGTGTATCATTGCACACTAATATAAAACCTTAAAACATGGGAAGCTACATCACGTCTCTGTAATAAGTAAACATTAGACTGGGTATTCTTATTAAAGTGGGCTGAGGTGGGCACACTGTGGTCTGATCACACGTGCTCTCAGTCACAAAAGCCTTTGCCATACCTAGTGAACAAGATCTAATCCCTCAGGTATCATGGATGCTATGGAAATGTGATCTTCTGAGGTAGAAAGTCCTACCTCAACTAATGATCCATTTTATTTATACTTAACAACCTTATAGTTCATAAGGTGTATCTGTAGATCTACATTCATAATGAATGAAGATTTTAAAAAATTGCTGAGAGATCAAAGATGAATTAATTTAAAAGAATGAAATTGTATCAAGAAATGAAAAGAGAAAACAAGATTCAAACACGGTGCTGGGGCAATGAAAGGGAAAGCTAAGCAAAAGCAAAATGAGAAAAACCTAAGGCAAAAATAATGCAAATTGCTAAACACTGGTGAAACAGAAAAACACCAAAAGAAAACACTACGGAGTCATGAGCAAGGCCAGGAATGATACTACTTCTGGGGAAAAAAAGTAAAGTTTAAATTTTTAATACACATAAAATTAAAATTTTGAATTTCATTTAAAGTAGAAATATGAAATAGTTTTTGTTAGAACACAAGTCTGTACCTTTTTGATTTCGGATCTAGATTCCACAGCCTGAGGAGATCCAGCCACACGTCCCTGTAGCTCTCTCTAAAGAGGGTTCTGAAGTTATCTGTGCTGTGGCCTAACAGCAGCCCTGATTTACCGTCCTAATAGGTACCTAGATCCTCCACACGGTTTCTTGCACTGTGTTAAACTAAGTCATATGATTTGAAACTTCCCACCACTCCTGAATAGTTAGACAAAGTCAGGACTTTCCTTTGCTGTGGGGATTGGTCTGAGATTCTGGGGCAATAGCTCTGAAGGCTGTTCTTAGATGGATACTTTGGTCCTTCTTAGAAGGGGGAACAAAATACCCATGGAAAGAGATACAGAGACAAAGTATGGAGCAGAGACTGAAGGAAAGGCCATCCAGAGACTGCTCCACCTGGAGATCCATCCCATATACAGTTACCAAAGCCAGACATTATTGTGGATACCAACAAGTGCTTGCCGACAGGAACCTAATACAGTTGTCTCCTGAGAGGATCTGCCAATGCCTGACAAATACAGAGGTGGATGCTCTCAGCCAACCATTGGACTGAGCACAAGGTCCCCAATGGAGGATCAAGAGAAAGAACCCGAGGAGCTGATGGAGCTTGCAGCCCCATAGGAAGAACAACAATATGAACCAACCAGTACTCCCAGAACTCCCAGGGACTAAACTACCAATCAAAGAGTACACATGGAGGGACCTATGGCTCCAGCTGCATATGTAGCAGAGGATGGCCTTGTCGGACATCAAAGGGAAGAGAGGTGCTGGGATGTCCCTGTATAGGGGAATACCAGGACAGGGAAGTAGGGGAGGGTGGGTTTGTGAGCAGGGGTAAAGGGGGATGGGATAGGGTGTTTTTAGAGGGGAAACCAGGAAAGGGGAGAATATTTGAAATGTAAAGAAAGATAATATCTAATTTTAAAAGTTTGAAAAAACAGAAAAAGAAGGAGGAGAAGGAGCAGGAGGAGGAGGCTTCTCTGACCTTCCCACACACATTATACACCTTCCTCTCATGGTGGTGGTCCTCCCCTCCTTTTCTCTGTCCCCTCCCCCACCATTTTTCTTAATGAAGCACCTCTACAGGCTTTAAAAGGAAACCTCATTAAAGAATTCACATGCCCACTTCCTTTCAGAACCTACCATGGTTGCCATCCCCTTCTATTACAGAATAGTTCTAAATTGCTTTACAAATGCATTTAGACGTAATTAAATTGAAATCCCACGGACTGTTGCCTCTCACAACAGTTTCACTCTTATCCGCCTGTCCACTATGGCCCTCTCCAGCAGCTACATGAGAGTTTACATTTACAGTCCCACACTGAAGGGAATGAGATAGGAGAACCACGAGTTCAGCTTGAACTTCAAAGTGGAGTTCCACACCAGCCTGGAATGTATAGTGAGATCCTACCTCAAAACAACAACTTTTTTTTTCACAATCTTCTCCCTCCTACACTAGATTTTTGCTTGTGTTGTTGTTTTCATTGACTTATTTATCTATTCACTTTACATGACAATGTCAGCCCCCATCTACTAGTGCCCCCTTCACAGATTCTCCCTCAATTCCCCATTCCCTTTCCCCTTTCTCCTCTAAGAGAGAGGAGCTCCACCCCCGTACTCACACAGATACACACACACACACACACACACACACACACACACCCCACATCAAGTCTCTGCAAAACTAGGCTCATTCTCTCCCAGTCAGACAACAGACTCAAGGGCAGCACCCACTCCTTTTGTTGAGAGACCCACATGAAGACCAGAATGCACATCTGCTACATGGAAGCAGAGGGCCTAGGTGGAGCCTCTGCTTGGCCTTTGCTTGGTGGTTCTGTCCCTGGGAGCACACAAGGATCAGAGTTAGGTAACTCTGTTGGTCTTCCTGTGGGGTCCCTGTCCTCTTCCAGGTCCCTTAATCCTTCCCTCAACTCTTCCACAAGACTCCCTGAGCTCCATCTAATGTTTAGCTGTGGGTCTGTTTCCATTGGCCACTGGGTGGAGCCTCTCTGAGGACAGTTATGCTAGGCTCCTATCAGCACGTATAACAGAGTGTCATTGACAGTGTCAGAGATTGGTTCTTGCCCATGGGATGGGTCTTAGTTTGAGCCACTCATTGATTGGTCATTCGCTCCATCTCTGCTCCACCTTTAATTTTGCACATCTTATAGGCAGAACACATTTTAGGTTGAAGGTTTTATGGGTGAATTGCTGTCCTTATCCCTCCACTGGGAGTCTTGCCTGGGTACAGGAAGTGGCCTCTTCAGGATCTATATCCCCCCACTGCTAGGAGTCTCAACTAGAGTTGTCCCCATAAACACTCTGGGTCCCACCACCACCAGGTCCTACCCCCCCCATCCCAGGTGTCTGGCACAGGTAGAGATGCTCCTGCACCACCAATTTCTGTTCTTTCTCCCCTTCACTACTTACATGTGATCCTCACCTCCCCTTACCCACCACCTTCCGCATCCCCTCACCCACAAAGTTCCCTCCATCCATCTATCTATTTTATTTTCCCTTCTGAGAAAGATTCAGCCATCTCCCTTGGGCCTTCCTTGAACAACAACAAAGTCTATGCTTTAGCTTTGTTCCCTTACAGTTTTATAATTGCTGACTGTGCAAAATGAACCGCCTCTGCCGCCACCGCCAGCCCCCCCCCAAATATTAGATGCCAAAAAGTCTGTACCTTCATGACTTGTTTGCTCTTTAGAACACTATAGAAAGAAGATAGATCTCATGAGGACAAAATGTTTTTTAGAGATTTTTTTCATGGTAATACAAATATTACAAGGGTAGAAACTGTTAGCCATTTATCTCAATCAAAGAGCCTTGCCAGTACTCCCCAGAGACCATCTAGACTTAGCTAATCCCCTTATTTTAAAGGATAAAATAAGCTTATCATGACAAGAATATAATTTATTTAAGGCATCAGTTTCCTAAAACTAAATATAACATTTGCCAAACCTCTTCTTGCCAATCCCTTCTCATTCTTTGAGTAGAGTACATTCCAGCTAATATTTTTATTATTTCCCAAGAAGCAGACATGAAAAGAGAAAGATAGATAGCACAGTAATGACCCCCGACATGAGAGGTAGTGTGTAATTGTGATTGTTGGACCCCCCACAGTAACCCAAACAGTGAAAATTAACAGTTTTCTGATTCACTTGGTCATGATGTCTCTGAAGAATGCATTATTTGGACGTCAGAATAGAGAGGATAGAAAACTATTCCCATTTGTTTGCTGTTGTTATTTATAGCTTTAGATAACTTTGCTTTGGGGGGTTTTAGGAGTGACAGCTTAAAGGTTTTATAATATGCATATTTTGTTAAATTTCTGTGTAGTCTGTCTATGAATGGTGATACATGGTTGTTTTCCCAGCACTTACAACTCTTGTAGGAAGTAGGAGGATCCCAAGTTTGAGAACATGCTGGACTACATAGTGAAACTCTGTCTCAAAACATATGAGGCAGTCACATTAAACATACTTACCTTGAAAGTAAATTTGTTAGACCTTTCATTTCATGAATGACTTTCAGTATGGAGATGGGGAGTCATAGCATCAATATTAGAACCAAATTCACTCAGCCAAAGATTTGGGTTAGATGAAGTTAGATGTGAAGTATAAGAAAAACCATAGTGGTGATCAAGTTGAAACATGATATAAAGAGCCAGACCATCAGTCAGGGATGAAACATGCAGCTGCCACAGAGTAAGATGACTTGGTGAGTGTATGCAGAGACAGGAAGTCTGAGAAATGAGGAGACGGGAAGGAGGTAGAACATACCTGAGAATCATTGAGACAGGTTTCAGAGACTGGAGTAGATAATGGATATGCATTAAGCTACTTGAGTGTTGATGTTTTCACAAGCTTCCATGGCTTGCAGAGCTTTTCGCCTGCATGGGTATTGTTTGGCAGTGTTGTGACAGGCACTCTTCCTTTGTGTGGATAGTGCGAAGGACGCTGTGAATGGCCATTTCCTCTCCTCACTTACCCCTCACATGCATTTGCAGGCAGAACTTCTTACATAACCTCTTACACACTTGGAGTGAGATACAAAACCAACTTCTAATGAATTTTCATAACACTCAGGATTTTCTAACAAACAAGTGTTTTCCACAAGCAATTAGACACCTTTGAGAATGGCAGTCCTTCATGGTTCTCAGCATGAAGTCCACATCCGTTATTTTGTTTGAAAGTCAACAACTAAAATTAATTTCTTACTCTCTACAACAAAGTTCTTCTAAATGGCTGCTATGTGCCAGCAATGTCATTGTGCTCATGACATTGGCAGCTAGCTTAAGAGTTGATAAGGGAATTCTAGCAATAAAGATGTAGCTAATACATAGACTCAAAGAGAATGAAACTACCATATTACTTGACAAATAACAGGTCCAGAGAAATAATTCCTTGTTCAACTGTAAGACATTGAATACAAATGGCCAAAAGGAAGCCTTTAAAATAAAAGTCCCATTGTGACATGCAAAAATAACTTAGCTACTGCCTTAAAAAATAAATAGAAACAAAAGTTTATATAATTTCTGTGTTTTTTAAATCTTAACGAAACGTAAGTGATCATGGACTCAGTGCAGTAAAAGGTAGACCAAGATGAAAGCTGAATCAACAGAAAAAAAACAGAGACATATTCAAGAATCATAGTAAAATAGAGGAAAATTAAAATTGCATTGTAAGTTGTAGATGACAGAGTTAAGGCAGAAAAAAATATTAATATCAACCTAGAGAAGTTTTCAAAAAAAAGTGATAGACATGGTACAAAAGGAGAGTTAACCTATGGAAACAAACAAAACACCAGGAAACAATGAAGATTCACTAAAAAGGAAAAACAATAATGCCCAGAGCTGAGAGAGAACGAACATGTAAATGGCACTAGACCACTAAACTGTATATAAACAGGCAGGTGCTCAAACTCTAACACAATGAAATGATGGTTTATACAAAGATTCTTCTCATCTCAGTGACACAGAATGATATCGACAGTCTTCAGAAGTTGGGCAGTAAAGATACTCAGACCTACACAAGATAATAGGACCAAATTGCTTAAAATTCTACTATGTGGGAGTATCAGAAACAAAATTACTTCAGAGTTCTGAGAGAAAAATCAAAGAGCCAGAACCTGGATTTTCAAGAAGAAGATGTTGGACAATTTCAAATATTAACACTGGTTGTCAGCTATTGACTGCTTGGGAAGAGTGGAGTGGCTTTCCTAAGGGGTGTGGTCCCTGGTAGGTCAACCAGGATCCAGTGGATGGCCCCACACCATCCCCACATGGGCAGTACAGACTGGACTCAGTAAAAAGGAGAAAAAAGAACTTGAAGTTGGGGGAGGGGCATTAAGAAGTGGGAGTGAATCTGGGAGGAGTTATGGGAAGAAGTGTGGTTGAATATAATCAAAATACTTTGTATGCATGTATGAAAGTCTCAAAGGACTAATAATATATTAAAATAGAAAAATATTAAAACCACAAATGGTGCATTAGAGGTTGAGGTAAAATAATGAGCTAGAACAAAATGAAGTAGCAGAAATAGGACTATACTATCTTCATTCTCTTTCTAGGAGCGGAAGAGCAGATTCCACTTGAGGACTCAACCTCTGTCTGAGTGCTCCATCTTTGGTAAGAGTGCCATTCTCATACAAATAGAAAAGCATAGATGGGTAATAATCTGTATTCTAGACCATGGCCATTGGGAAACAGAGAGTGGGCAAAGTCAGTAGTTTCCTTATAGAAAATTGATGAAATTGGAAACTTGGCTTTGCTCCTATTCAAATGAACAAAATTTAGAGATATGGTCTCATATACTTTATTCTCTATACTCTTTAGAAATATTGTTTTGAATAAGAATGGCCCCGATTAAACTCATATAATTGAATGATTAGTCACCAAGGAGTGGCATTACATAGCATTAAAAGGTGTGCCTTCTCAAGGTAATTGTAGCCTTGTTGGAGTAGGCGTGTCACTGGAGGTAGGTTTTAAGGTTTCAGAGGCTCCAGCCAGACCCAGTGGCTCTCTCCTCCTCCTGTGGCCTGTGGGTCCTGAGGTAGAATGCTCAGCTCCTCAAGCACCTTGCCTGCCTGCATGCTGCCATGCTTACCCCACAACCACCACCACATTCACCCCAAACCCTGTCTCCCCTCTGCAATTGTAAAAAAAAGCTCCAACCAAATGTTTTGCTTTTTAAGAGTTGTCATGGTCATGGTCTATTCACAGTATATTTGAGTGAAAATGGGACCAATTAAAATTCATGTTCCAATCTTGGTGGTGGCTGCTTGGATTGAGTGGGCAGAACCAGATACCCAAGATGTCCCAAGCTTAAGATCTCTGGGGACTCGGGCTGCCAGCCAGTCATCTAAGAACGGGAGCTTGGCAGAGCAGAAGTTCCTGTGTTCTAGCAGGGCGTGGGTTCTCTGCCCTGTGGGAGTCCCTGCACTCCCCCCTCCCCTCAGCTGCCAACAGCATCCTTGCTGTTGACTGGACTAAGCAAGCAGAACCAGAGAAGACAAGCAGCATCAGGTCCACAGAGATAGCCGAATGTAACATTGCTTGGAGCAAGATACACCAGGGGTCCAACAGCACCCAACAGGAGAACAACACATCAGCAATCTGTGCCAGGGGAAACCAGTCATCCACTGGTGGGGAAATAGCCTTACAAGCACACTGGAGGTTCAAGCACCAGCTAGTGACTACAGGACCAACTAATGCCAGAGATAACCAGATGGCAAAAGGGAAATGTAGGAACATTACTAACAGAAATCAAGGTAATATGGCAGCATCCGAACCCAGTTCCTTGACAGCAGTAACTCCTGGATACCGCAACACACCAGAAAAACAAGACTTGGATCTAAAAATCACTGGTCAGGATGCTGATAGAAGAAAACACAGATAAATCTCTTAAAGAAATACAGGAGAAAATGGATCAAAAATTAGAAGCCCTTACAAGGCAAACACAAAAATCACTTAAAGAAATTCAGGAGAATATGGATCAAAAAATAGAAGCCAATAAGGAAGAATTACAAAAATCACTTAAAGAAATACAGGAGAATGTGGGTCAACAAGTAGAAGTTATGAAAGAGGAAACACAAAAATCTCTTAAGAAATACATGAAAATACAAACAAGCAAGTGGAAGATCTGAGCAAAACCATTCAGGATCTAAAAACAGAAGTGGAAACAACTAAGAAATCGCAAAGAGAGACAACTTTGAAGATAGAAAACCTTGGGAAGAAATCAGGGGCCATAGATGCAAATATCAACAATAGAATACAAGAGATAGAAGAAAGAATCTCAGAAGCCTGAAGATACCATAGGAGCCATTGATTCAACAGTCCAAGAAAATGCAAAATGCAAAAAGCTTGCAACCCAAATCATCCAGGAAATCCAAGACACAATGAGAAGACCAAACCTAAGGGTTATAGGCATAGATGAGAGGGAAGATATACAACTTAAAGGACCTAAAGAGAGAGATGCCCATGAATATACAAGAAGCCTACAGAACTCCAAACAGACTGGACCAGAACAGAAATACCTCCTGTCACATAATAATCAAAACCCCAAATGTACTAAACAAAGAAAGAATATTAAAGGCAATAAGAGAAAAAAGCCAAGTAACATATAAAGGAAGACCTATCAGGATTACACCAGACTTCTCACCTGAGATCATGAAAGCTAGAAGATCCTGGACAGATATCATGCAGACTCTAAGAGAACACAAATTTCAGCCAAAACTACTTCACCCAGCAAAACTGACAATCGCCATAGATGGAGAAACCAAGGTATTCCATGACAAAACCAAATATGCACATTATCTTTCCACAAAACCAGCCCCACAAAGGATAATAGGGGAAAAACAACAACACAAGGAGGGAAACCACACCCCAGAAGAAGCAAGATAGAAACCCCCTCTCATCAAACCCAAAAGAAGATAACCACTCAAATATTTAAAAAAAAATAACATCAAAAATGTCAGGAAGTAATAATTACTAAATATCTCTTAACATCAATGGACTCAATTCACCAATAAAAAGACATAGACTAACAGACTGTATACAGAAACAGGACCCTACAATTTGCTGCATACACGAAACACATCTCAGTGTCAAAGACAAACACTACCTTAGAGTAAAAGGCTAGAAGACAATTTTACAAGCAAATGGTCTCAGGAAACAAGCCGGAGTAGCCATTCTAATATCAGATAAAATTGACTTTCAACCTAAAGTCATCAAAAGAGACACAGAAGGTCACTTCTTGCTGGTCAAAGGAAAAATTCACCAAGAAGAACTCTCAATACTGAACATCTATGCTCCAAATGCAAGAGCACACTCATTTGTAAAAGAAACTCTACTAAAGATTAAAGCACACATTACACCTAACACAATAATTGTGGATGACTTCAACACTCCACTATCCTCAATGGACAGATCAGCAAACCAGAAACTAAACAGGAACACAGTGAAACTAATTGAAGCTTTGGACCAATTGGATTTAACAGACATATATATAGGACATTTCATCCCAAAGCAAAAGAATATACCTTTTTCTCAGCACCGCATGGTTCCTTCTCCAAAATCGATCATATAGTTGTTCACAAGACAGATGTCAACAAATACAAGAAGATCGAACTAATCCCATGCCTCCTATCAGATCACTGTGGAGTAAAAGTGGTCTTCAATAGCAAGAAAAACAACAGAAAGCCCACAGACACATGGAAACTGAACAATACTCTACTCAATGACACCTTGGTCAAGGAAGAAATAAAGAAAGAAATCAAAGACTTTTTAGAATTCAATGAAAATGAAGGTACGACCTATCCAAATCTATGGGACACAATGAAAGCAGTGCTAAGAGGAAAAGTCATAGTCCTGAGTGCCTCCAAAAAGAAACTGGAGAGAGTATACACTAGAAGCTTAACAGCACACCTGCAAGCCATGTAACAAAAAGAAGCTAATTCACCCAGGAGGAGTAGAAGACAGGAAATCATCAAACTAAGGGCTGAAATCAATCAAGTAGAAACAAAGTGAACCACACAAAGAATCAACAAAACCAGGAGCTGGTTCTTTGAGAAAATCAACAAGATAGATAAAACCCTTAGCCAGACTAAACAATGGGCACAGCGACAGTACCCAAATTAACAAAATTAGAAATGAAAAGGGGGATATAACAACAGAAACTGAGGAAATTAAAAAAGTCATCAGATTCTACTGCAAAAAGCCTATACTCAACACAACTGGAGAATCTGGAGGAAATGGACAATTTCCTAGACAGATACCAAATACCAAAATTAAATCAGGATCAGTTAGATCAGATAAACAGTCCCATAACCCCTAGAGAAATAGAAGAGGTTATAGAAAGTCTCCCAACCAAAAAAGTAGGGGACCAGATGGTTTTAGTGCAGAATTTTATCCAACTTTCAAAGAAGACATAACACCAATACTCTTCAAACTATTCCACAAGATAGAAAGGGAAGGAACACTGCCCAACTCGTTCTATGAAGCCACAATTACGCTGATACAAAACCACACAAAGATCCAACAAAGAAAGAGTACTATAGGCCAATTTCCCTTATGAATATCGATGCAAAAATACTAAATAAAATGCTTGCCAACCGAATCCAAGAACACGTCAAAACGATCATTCACCATGATCAAGTAGGCTTCATCCCAGGGATGCAGGGATGGTTAAACATACGGAAATCCATCAATGTAATCCACTACATAAACAAACTAAAAGAAAAAAACCACAGGGTCATCTCATTAGATGCTGAAAAAGCATTTGACAAAATTCAGCATCCTTTCACGCTAAAAGTCCTGGAAAGGACTATACCTAAACATAATAAAAGTGATATACAGCAAACCAGTAGTCAACATCAAAATAAATGGAGAGAAACTTGAAGCAATCCTACTAAAATCAGGGACTAGACAAGGCTGCCCTCTCTCTCCATATCTTTTCAATATAGTACTTGAAGTTCTAGCGAGAGCTATTAGACAAAATAAGGAAGTCAAAGGGATACAAATTGGAAAGGAAGAAGTCAAACTATCATTATTTGAGGATGATATGATAGTATACTTAAGCAACCAAAAAAAAACTCCACCAGAAAACTCCTACAGCTGATAAACAACTTCAGCAAAGTGGCTAAAACTATCCTCAACAATAAAAAGGACTTCTGGGGGAATCAATATCCCTGACCTCAAGCAGTACTACAGAGCAATTGTGTTAAAAAAAAACTGCATGGTATTGGTACAGCAACAGGCAAGTTGATCAATGGAATAGAATTGAAGACCCAGAAATGAACCCACAGACTTATGGTTACTTGATCTTTGATAAAGGAGCTACAACCATCCAGTGGAAAAAAAAGATAGCCTTTTCAACAAATGGTGCTGGTTCAACTGGAAGTCAACATGCAGAAGAATGCAAATTGACCCACTCTTATCACCTTGTACCAAGATCAACTCCAAGTAGATCAAGGACCTCCACATAAAGCCAGACACACTGAAACTAATAGAAAAGAAACAGGGGAAGACCCTGGAGGACATAGGCACAGGGGGGAAAGTTCGTGAACAGAACACCAATAGCTTATGCTCTAAGATCAAGAATTGACAAATGGAACCTCATAAAATTACAAAGTTTCTGTAAGGCAAAGGACACTGTCAGAAGGACAAAATGGCAACCAACAAATTGGGAAAAGATCTTCACCAACCCCACATCGACAGAGGGCTAAAATCCAATATATACAAAGAACTCAAAAAGTTAGAACCCAAAGAACCAAATAACCCTATCAAAAAATGGGGTATAGAGCTAAACAAAGAATTTTCACCAGAAGAAATTCAGATGGCTGAGAAGCACCTTAAAAGATGTTCAACATCATTAGTCATCAGGGAAATGCAAATCAAAACAACCCTGAGATTCCACCTCACACCAGCCAGAATAGCTAAGATTAAAAACTCAAGAGACAACAAGTGCTGGCGAGGATGTGGAGAAAGAGGAACACTCCTCCACTGTTGGTGGGATTGCAAGATGGTACAACCACTCTGGAAATCAGTGGCGGTTCCTCAGAAAATTGGGCATGTCACTTCCAGAGGACCCTGGCATACCACTCCTGGGCATATACCCAAAGGATTCCCCTGCATGCAATAAAGACACATGCTCCACTTTGTTCATAGCAGCCTTATTTATAATAGCCAGAAGCTGGAAGGAGCCCAGATGTCCCTCAAAGGAGGAATGGATACAGAAAATGTGGTATATTTATACAATGGAATACTACTCAGCAATTAAAAATAATGTATTCATGCTATTTGTAGGCAAATGGTTGGATCTGGAAAATATCCTCTAAGGTGAGTTAACCCAATTACAAAAGAATACACATGAATTGCAATCACTGATAAGTGGATATTAACAAACCCAGAAGCTCTGAATACTCAAGGCACAATTAGCAAATCAAAAGATTCCCAAGAAGAAGGAAGGAGAGGACACTGGTCCCGAAAAGACTGGTTCCAGTTTTGCAGGAGAGTACCAGAACAGAGAAAGGGTTGGGGGGTGATTGCGCAATGGGGGGGTGGGGAAGAGGACTTATGGGACATATGGTGAGGGGGGAACTGGGAAAGGAGAGAGCCTTTGCAATGTAAACAAAGAATATAGAAAATTTAAAAAAAGAAAAAAAGAAAAACATTCATGTTCCATGTTGTATACATGGACAAAAGGCCTATTTCGAAGGACAGAAAGCTAGAAGGATGGCAGCCACTGATGTGGGCTCATTGTCACATATAATTACAAAATTAAAAGAAAAATCGGGAGTTGGGGAAGATGTATTAAGAGTATCAGTTTTTTTTTGTTATACAAGAAGGAGCGTCTGAGTTCAAGTCCCAGCACCCACAAAGAAAGAAAAAAGAAGTCAGGCATAGTTATGTGTACTTCTGTAACCCCAGCAAGAGAGAAGGGGGACAAAATTAAGAGGTCACTCAGGACCCTTCGGTCTGAGCCGGTGCCCTGAACAGATCTTAGGTGCTAGATCTGCAACTAATCTTACAACACCCAGCAAAAGCTAGACTCCCAGGTGCTCTAACACACCCAGGATCACAGGTGAGGAAGGAACAACATCCCAACATCTGCCCCAATACCAGAGAGTAACTGGGATCCCAGGAGATGCAGGGATGCACGAACCCCACCTGGCATGGGTTCCTTCCAGTCTGAGCCAATGCCCTGAGCACAAGCCCCTCACCAAGTCCCAAAACACCTAGAGGAAGCTCAATTCTCAGATGCTCTAACACATGCAGGATCATAGGATCATAGGATCACCTGATCTCAAGAGCTTGGTAACACCAGGATTTCAGAATCCCAGAGGCATCTTGACTCCCAGCAATTCTTACACCTAGGATCACAGGACCACAGAGGCAGATGGAATTTGAAGAGTTCTAACACAACCAAGATAATAGGAGGGACAGGCTCCAACAGAGACAATGAGTGCAGGTAGCACTAGAGACAAACAGATGGCAAGACGAAAGCACAAGAACATAAGCAACAGAAACCAAGGTTACTTGGCATCATCAGAGCCCAGTTCTCCCACCATAGCAAGTCCTGGATACACCATCATATCAGAAAAGCAAGATTCAGTTCTAAAATCACTTCTTATGATGATATTAGAGGACTTTAAGGGCATAAATAACTCCCTTTAAAAAATACAGGAGAACACAGGTAAACAGCTAGAAATCCTTAAAGTGGAAACACAAAAATTCCTTAAAGAATTACAGGAAAACACAACCAAACAGATGAAGGAATTGAACAAAACCATCCAGGATCTAAAAATGGAAGTAGAATCAATAAAGAAATCACAAAGGTAGACATCTCTGGGGATAGAAAACCTAGGGAAAAATCAGAAGTCATAGATACAAGCATCACCAATAGAATACAAGAGACAGAAGAAAGAATCCCAGTTGCAGAAGATCCCATAGAAAACAATGACAAAACAGTCAAAGAAAATGCAAAATGCAAAAGGCTCCTAACCCAAAACATCCAGGAAATCCAGGGCACAGTGAAAAGGCCAAACCTAAGGATAATAGATATAGAAGACAGCAGAGATTCCCAAGTTAAAGGGCCAGTAAATATCTTCAACAAAATTGTAGAAGAAAACTTCCCTAACCTAAAGATAGAGATGCCCATGAACATACAAGAAACCTAAAGAACTCCAAATAGATTGGGCCAGAAAAAGAAATTCCTCCTGTCACGTTATAATCAAAACACCAAACGTACAAAACAGAGAAAGAATATTAAAAGCAGTAAGGGAGAATGGTCAAATAACAAATAAAGGCAGAGCTATTAGAATTACACTAGACTTCTCACCACAAACTATGAAAGCTAGAAGATCCTGGGCAGATGTCATACAGTCCCTAAGATAACACAAATGCCAGAGCGGGCTACTATACCCAGCAAAACTCTCAATCAACATACAAGAAAAACCAAGATATTCCATGACAAAACCAAAATTCCACAATTTCTTCCCACAAATCCAGGCCAACAAAGGATAATAGATGAAAAACTCCACACAGAGGAAAACTACACCCTAGAAAAAGCAAGAAAGTAATCTTCTTCCAACAAACCCATAAGAAGATAGCCACACAAACATAATTCCTCAGCTAATGACAAAAATAACATAAAGCAACAATCATTATTCCTTAATACCTCTTAACATCAATGGACTCAATTCCCCCAATAAAAAGACATAGTATAACAGACTGGATAGTTAAAAAGGACCCAGCATTTTGCTGCATACAGGAAACGCACCTCAGTGATAAAGACAGACACTACCTCAGATTAAAAGGCTGTAAATTTTTTCCTGAGAAAATGGTCCCAAGAAACAAGCTGGAGTAGCCATTCTAATATCAAATAAAATTGAGTTTCAACCAAAAGTTATCAAAAAATGAAGAAGGACACTTCATATTCATCAAAGGAAAATCTATCAAGATGAACTCTCAGTTCTGAGCATCTATACTCCAAATGCAAGGGCACCCACATTCATAAAAGAAACTTTACTAAAGCCCAAAGTACACATTGCACCTCATACAATAATAGTGGGAGACTTCAACACCCCCACTCTCAGCAATGGACAGATTATGGAAGGAGAAACTAAACAGAAAAACATTGAAACTAACAGAAGTTATGAACCAGATAGATTTAACAGATATTTATAGAACATTTCATCCTAAAACAAAAGAATACACCTTCTTCTCAGCACTTCATGGTACTTTCTCCAAAATTGATGATATAATTGGTCACAAAACAGGCCTCAACAGATATAAGAAAATTGAAATAATTCCATGCATCATATCAGATCACGACAGACTAAGGCTGGTCTTCAATAACAATAAAAAAATAGAAAGCCCACATACACTTAAAAAAAGAACAGTGCTCTACTCAATGATAACTTGGTCAGGGAAGAAAGAAGAGAGAAATTAAAGACTTTTTAGAATGTAATGAAAATGAAGGCATAACATACCAAAACTCATGAGACACAATGAAAGCAGTACTAAGAGGAAAACTCAGCTCTAGGTGCCTACAGTAAGAAACTGGAGAGATCATACATTAGCAGCTTGACAGCACACCTGAAAGATCTAGAACAAAAAGAATCAAATATACCCAAGAGGATTTGATGGCAGGAAATAATAAAACTCAGGGCTGAAATCAACCAAGTAGAAACAAAAGAACTATACGAAGAATCAACAAAACCAGGAGCTAGTTCTTTGAAAAATCAATAAGATAGAAAAATCTTTAGCAGGACTAACCAGAGGGCACAGAGACAGTATCCATATTAATAAAATCAGAACTGAAAAGGGAGATATAACAACAGAAACCAAGGAAATTCTAAAAATCATCATATCCTACTACAAAAGCCTATATTCAACAAACCTGGAAAATCTAGAAAAAAAATGGACAATTTTCTAGACACATACCATGTGCCAAAGTTAAAACAGGATCAGATAAATCATCAAAACAGTCACATAACCCCTAAAGAAATAGCGGCAGTCATTAAAAGTCTACAACCACAAAAAAATCCCAGGACTAGATAGGTTTAGTGCAGAATTCTATGAGACCTTTAAAGAAGACATAATACCAATTCTTTTCAAACTATTCCACAAAATAGACTCAGAAAGAACACTACCTAATTCCTTCTATGAAGCCACAGTTACATTTATACCTAAACCACACAAAGACCCAATGAAGAAAGAGACCAATTTCCCTTATGAATATCAATACAAAACTACTCAGTGAAATCCTCACAACTGAATCCAAGAACACATCAAACAATCATCCGTCATAATCAAGTAGACTTTATCCCAGGAATGCAGGGATAGTTCAATATGTGTAAATCCATCAATGCAATACACTACATAAATAAAATAAAGAAAAAACCATACGATCATCTCATTAGATGCTGAAAAAGTATTTGACAAAATTCAACACCCCTTCATGGTAAAAGTCTTGGAAAGATCAGGAATTCAAGGGCCATACCTAAACATAGTAAAAGCAATATACAGCAAATCAGTAGCCAACAACAAACTAAATGGACTGAAACTTGAAGCAATCCCACTAAAACCAGGGACTAGACAAAGCTGCCCAGTCTCTCCCTATCTGTTCAATATAGTACTCGAAGTTCTAGCCAGAGCAATAAGACAACAAAAGAAGATCAAAAGTATACAAATTGGTAAGAAAGAAGTCAAAATATCACTATTTGAAGATGATATTATAGTATACCTAAGTGACCCTCAAAACTCCACCAGAGAACTCCTAGAGTTGATAAACAACTTCAGCAAAGTGACTGGATATAAAATGACCTCAAACAAATCAGTAGCCTTCCTATTCTCAAAGGATAAAGAGGCTAAGAAAGAAATTAGGGAGATGACGACCTTCACAATAGTCACAAACAATATAAAGTATCTTATTGTGACTCTAACCAAGCAAGTGAAAGATCTATATGACAAGAACTTCAAGTCTCTAAAGAAAGAAATTGAGGAAGATCTCAGAAGATAGAAAGATCTCCCATGGTGGGGGATTGGCAGGATTAATATAGTAAAAAATAGCCATCTTGCCAAAAGCAATCTATAGATTCAGTGCAATCCCCATCAAAATTCCAACTCAATTCTTCATAGAGTTAAAATAAACAAATAGAAAATTCATCTGAAATAACAAAATTCTAGGATATTGAAAACTATTCTCAATAATAAAAGAACTTCTGGGGGAATCACCGTCCTTGACCTCAAGCTGTACTGCAGAGCAATAGTGATTAAAAAAACTGCATGGTATTGGTACAGAGACAGGCAGGTAGATCAATGAAATAGAATTGAAGACCCAGAAATGAACCCACACACCTATGGTCACTTGATCTTTGACAAAGTAGCTGAGCTAAAACCATCCAGTGGGAAAAAAGACTGAATTTTCTGCAAATGGTGTTGTTTCAAGTGGTGGTAAGCATGTAGAATACAAATTATGCATTCTTACCTCCTTGTATAAAACTCAAGTCCAAGTGGATCAAGGACCTGCACAAAAAAACAGATACACTGAAACTAATAGAAGAGAAAGTGGGGAAGAGTCTCAATACATGGGCACAGGGGGAAAGTTCCTGAACAAGACACCAATAGCTTATGCTCTAAGATCAAGAATTGACAAATGGGACCTCATAAAATTTTGTAAGACAAATGGTACTGCCAATAGGAGAAAATGACAACCAACAGACTGGGAAAATATCTTTAGCAATCCTACATCTGATGTAGAGTCTATATCCAATATGTACAAAGAACTTAAGAAGTTAGACTCTAGAGAATCAAATAACCCTATTAAAAATAATGGGGTATAGAGCTAAACAAAGAATTCTCAACTGAGGAACCTAGAATGGTCTAGAAGTACCTAAAGACATATTAAAAAATTCTTAGTCATCAGGAAAATGCAAATCAGAACAACCCTGAGATCCCACCTCACACCAGTCTGAATGGATAAGATTAAAAAAAAAAAAAACTCATGCAACAGCAGGTGCTGGCAAGGATGTGGAGAAAGAGGAACACCTCTCCATTGTTGATGTGTTTACAAGCCAGTACACCCAATCTGGAAATCAGTCTGGCAGTTCCTCAGAAAATTTCACATAGTATTGAGAACCTAATTATAACATTTCTGGGCATATACCCAAAAGATCCTTTGACATACAACAAGGACACATGCTCCACTATGTTCATAGAAGCCTCATATATAATAGTCAGAAGCTGCAAAGAACCCAAATGTTCTTCAACAGAGCAATGACTACAGAAAATGTGGTACATTTACACAATGGAGTACTACTCAGCTATTAAAAACAATGACTTTATGTAATTCTTAAGCAAGTATATGGAACTAGAAAATATTATCCTGAGTGAGGTAACCCAATCACAAAATAACATACATGTGGATATGAGCCCAAAAGCTCAGAATACCCAAGATACAATTCACAGACTACGTGAAGCTCTAGAAGAAGGAAGACCAAAGTGTGGGTGCTTTGGTCCTTCTTTGAAGGGGGAACAAAATACTCCCAGGATCAAATATGGACACAAAGTGTGGAGCAGAGACTGAAGAAAAGGCCATCCAGAGACTGCCCCACCTGGGTATCCATCCCATATACAGACACCAAGTGTAGACACTATTATGGATCCTTAGAAGTGCATGCTGACATGAGCCTGATAGAGCTGGCCCCTGAAAAGCTCTGCCAGAGCCTGACATATTCAGAGGTGGATGCTTGCAGCCAACCATTGAACTGATGACAGGGTCTCCAATGGAGGAGTTAGAGGACTGAAGGAGCTGAAGGGATTTGCAACCCCATAGGAAGAACAACAATATCAACAAAACAGACCCCCCAGAGCTCCCAGGGTCTAAACTACCAACCAAAGAGCACACTTGGAGGGCCCCATGGCTCAAGCCGCATATATAGCAGAGGATGTCCTTGTAGGGCATCAATGGGAGAAAAGGCCCTTGGTCCTGTGAAGGTTTGATGCCCCAGTGTAGGGGAATGCCGGGACAGGGAGGAGGGAGTGGGTGGGTAATGGTGCATCCTCATAGAAGCAGGAGGAGGGGGGATGGGATAGTGGTTTCTCGGGGAGAAATCGGGAAAGGGGATAACATTTGAAATCTAAATATATAAAATATCCAATAAAAAATGAGGTCACTAAGGTTGCCAGCCTCCAGCTTAATTACAGGGCCACCGAGCAATTCTGTTTCGAGGAAGTAACAAGGAGAGAGATGAGACAGAGTACTCACTATCATCTTTGTCTAGACTGGAGTGTGAATGCTTGTCCTTGTTTGCATGTGTGCCCTTGTACATACACGTGTATACACCACACATATTCACACATCCAACACTAACAACAACAAAAAAAAAACAAAGATCAAAGCTGATGCCTGAGGGAAAAAAACATAAATTTGAAATCTATAACCAAATAAAAATAATAACCCCAGTGTATAATCCTAAACTACGCTAAGGGATCAATATAAAGTGAGCATAAGACAACATTCCAAACCATTTTAGGTAGCATTGGAAATTCTTTAATCCATCTCGTTAGATGCAATTTATTTTCAAACAGTTTTTAATTAAATTGCTACTATTGAAGTTAAAACAACCATACCACCTTGAATACCCCCAATCTCATCTGAAGTTAAGATTATTAGCTTAAATCAATAAGAAGAAAGGGCAATCAAAGTCAGGAAGGGGGCAGAATTCCAGTCACGATTGTTTCAAATAAAAAGGAAAGATGATAGAAGTAAAAACCATACACAGAATTTAGACAAAATAATTGAAGTCACCTAAAACTAAGAGCATTCAGCTTCAAACCAGCTCAGCATAAAGACATCAAAATGGTAGGAATCAAGCAGCCTAGGAGATCAAAGCAAAGCAAACTAGACTAATTTCACATGTAAAAGAGAGCCATTTGTCGTGGTGACGGATTTATTTAACAAATGAAAATAAAATAGTCATGAACCTCTCTCCCAGAAGGCAAAGCTAAGAGAAAAATTAGTTTTGTTAATGGGAATTTGAAACAACTCTATATTACAGAAGAAAGTCCCATAAAGATGTGACTAATACGGCTAATAAGATTGTTTATCATATGAAGTAAACTTCATTCCACAGATACTACTTACAAAAATAATGCCATAGTTTCATGGTGGCAACCCCAATAAATGCTAAAGAATATCTTTTTTTTTTTTTAAAAAAAAAGACACAACGTGTTGTACATTTTAACAGACTGCAAACTAAAACAGAAAATTAACTGGACAGAAAGAAAAAGCAGAAAGCACCCAAGTATCTTGGAAATTAAAGGGGAAGGGGCCTTACTAAATAACTGTACCATGAACAGAAAAGAAATTAAGGTCATTATCTTTTTAATTAAACACTGGTTATTAAATAAAAATGGAAGCAAATGAACTCACAACTCAAATCAAAATAGCAGAAAATTCTAGAAGTCGATGACTGAAAAAACGTTCTCTTGATGCAGGCATTTCCTCAGTAAATGGTTCGTCTGAGGCCTATTAAGCTAAGGGCACTGGAATATAGAGAAGTTACATTTTAGCAAGTGTATAAATGCGAATAAGTAAACATATTAGCAATAATTACATAGCAATGCTTAAAGCAGAGATTCACCCTCCTGAAAGGAAAACGGAGTGCCAGGAAGGATTTAGGACTGGAGTAGTAAGCGTTGTTCTTTTATTTATTTTTTATTTTGATATATTCTTTATTTACATTTCAAATGATTTCCCCTTTCCTGGTCTCCCCCAAAGACTCATAACCCATCTCCCCTCCCCCTGTTCCCTAATCAACCCTCTCCCACTTCCTTGTCCTGGTATTCCCCTACACTGCTGCATCCAGCCTTTCCAGGACCAGGGGCCTTTCCTCCCTTTGATGTCCAGCAAGGCCATCCTCTGCTGCCTATGAATCTGGAGCCATGTGTAACACCATGTATACTATCTGGTTGATGGTTTTTGTCCCTGGGAGTTCTGAGAGTGCTGGGTGGCTCATATTGTTGTTCCTCCTATGGCACTATGAACCCCTTCAGCTCCTTGGGTCCTTTCTCTAGCTCCCCCATTGCAGACCCTGTGCTCAGTTCAATGGCTGGCTGAGACTCCTGACTTCTTTCCTAGGTTTTCTATGTCCAGAGTAGTTTTTCTTTGTGATTTCTTCATTGCTTCTACCTCCTGAATGGTTTTGTTCAATTCCTTCACCTGTTTTGTTGTTTTCCTATAATTCTTTAAGGGCTTCTCCCTGTTTACTTGTGTTCTCCTGTATTTCTTTAAGGGAGTTATTTATGTCCTTCTTGACGCCCTCTATCAGCATCATGAGTTGTGAATTTAAATCCAAATCTTGCTTTTCTGGTGTGTTAGGGTATCCAGGACTTGCTGTTGTGGGAAAATTGGGTTTGGATGGTGCCGTGTTGCCTTGATTTCTGTTAGTAATGTTCCTACGTTTGCTCTTTGCCTTCTGGTTATCTCTGGTGTTAGTTGGTCCTGCTGTCTCTGGCTGATGCTTGTCCCTCCTGTGTGCCTGCAAACCTGTCTCAGCACCCCTGGGTGACCAGCTCTCCCCTGGTACAGAGTGCTATGGTGCTGCCCACCTCCTGGGTGCAGGTGGAGCCCTGGAGAATGGACTCCCAAGTGATCTTACACTGGGGTATTCCCTGTACCTGGCGGCACCTGACTGCTCAGTCACAGGAGCAAAGATGGCGGCCTCGCCTTTAAATGTGGGACTCCCTCTAAATGCGGGACTCCCTGCAGTTGTTCTTTTAGGTTAGAATATAGTTACAGGTGTATATGAACAGGTGATATTTGAAAAGAAATTAAGAGGAAAAAAAGATGAAGACGGACAAACGTCGGGGAGAAAATACTAATAGACATACATACAGTGGTAAATAATACAAACTGAGAGAAGAGCCTTTTGAAAATGGTAAACATGCCCTTGCATATGACCAACAAGGAAAGGAGCGAGGGGCGGGGAGAAAGAGGAAAGAGGACTATAAAACAGGAAGAGAATTTTAATGGATTTCTGAAATCTTTAATTACGTATACAGAGGGGGGTGGGCATATATGTGAAGTGAGTGCCCATGAGTGCAGGTGCCTGTGGAGGCAACAAAACAGGTGTAGGATGCCCTTGAACTCAAGTTACTGCAAGTAACTGCTAAGAACTGAACTCTGGTCCTTCCGGAAAAACAACAGCACCCTTTTTTTAATATATATATATATATATATATATATATATATATATATTTTATTCGATATATTCTTTATTTACATTTCAAATTATTTCCTCTTTCCTGGCTCCCCCCTCCCCGAAAGGCCCATAAGCCCTATTTCCTCCCCCTGTTCCCCCACCCACCCCTTCCCACTTGCCTGTTCTAGTATTCTCCTACACTGCTGCACTGAACCTTTCTATAACCAGGATCCACTCCTTCCTTCTTCTTGGACATCATTTGATATGTGGATTGTGTCTTGGGTATTCCAAGATTCTAGGCTAATATTCACTTATCAGTGAGTGCATACCATGAGTGTTCTTTTGAGACTGGGTTACCTCATTTAGGATGATGTTCTCCAGCTCCATCCATTTGTCTAAGAATTTCATGAATTCATTGTTTCTAATGGCTGAATAGTACTCCATTGTGTATATATACCACATTTTTTGTTTCCATTCCTCCGTTGAGGGACATCTGGGTTCTTTCCAGCTTCTGTCTATTATAAATAGGGCTGCTATGAACATAGTGGAGCATGTATCCTTATTGCATGCTGGGGAATCTTCTGGGTATATGCCCAGGAGTGGTATAGCAGGGTCCTCCAGAAGTGTCATGCCCAGTTTTCTGAGGAACCGCCAGACTGATTTCCAGAGTGGAACAACAGTGCTCTTAACACCAGGGACGTGTCTGCAACTCCCAAACAAGAAATGTATATTTTAAACACGTGTACGATATAACTGAGCTCATATTTTTTTTCTGCTCATAGTGTGAACTGTTAATAAATGTCCAAAAGCTTGGCTTTCCCTGGTTGATGCCCCACCAATCCTGGCTGAACAATGACTAGCTGCCTTTTCAACTTGGACACAAGTTTTTTCTCTCCTAATATTCACTTTTCTCAAAGAACCCCTCTCGTCACTTACAGTCCCTGTCGACAAGTAGAGAAAGTCATACTCGTGCTGAGATAAACGACTGGATTCGCCCTCAGGCTCATTCAGTTCACATACTTATATCAGTAAAATTTCAAATTTCTTATGTCATTGCTGTTAGACTAATTGTGAAGGGCCAAAATCAAAAGATCAAATTCACCAAATAATTATGTAGCATGAGTAGGAATAAAAAAATATTGACGATATGTAACTTTTAAAACATTACATCGAATAGAAATTTTAGAAGTGAGTTTTATGTTGCATTTTTCTGTGATCTGGGAAATTTGAGTAAATGAGCAAAGGAACTCCACTTTAAAGAGAATAAGCAAGGAATGGCAAATATCCACTCTAGGATTTCTTAAATGACGGAAAAATCAAACCTTGTCTCTTCACCTCTCTCATCGATCTCTCATTTATTTAGTGTAAAATGAATGATAAAGGAGGTTAACGCACTAGGGAATTGGCTTGAGATGTGAGTTGGCAGCTGCAGAGGAATGTGCCTGGATTCTACACACACACACAGACACACACACACACACACACACACACACACGCACACGCACACGCACACACACACACACACACACACACGCACACACACACACACACACACACACCACTGCAGCTGGAGAGTGTCTTCAAGGAACTGGTCTCACAGTCGGGTCAGGTGCACTGAAAACACAAAGCTTGACTCCTGCTCCACTATCTGGATGATTTGTATGTTCTGTGGAGAGGACTGCCATGCTAGAAGTTTCTGGTGATGCTATACCCAGGAGGAGAGACTGAGGCGAGGGAGGGCCACACACTTTCCTCCTGGATCTGATGCATTGCTGGCCTTCAGAAGCTGCTTACCTGGTTTCTGGATTTCCCATAATGCATTGCTGTTGCGTCGTAGAGTAAGTAGCATAAGGAGTTTGGGGCTTCCACATCCACCCTGTCGGTGATGTGCCACAAGACCTACTTTGAGGTACAAGTCCAGGAAGGCTTACATTTCCTGAGTGCTTCTGGGGAAGTTCTGTTATGTGGTAACTTAAGAACCCGGCAATTAGCATGGCTGCTTAAATTTAACATGACCCATGAAGAAGACCGGGATAAGTGTTGTTCGATTTTTAGTTTGCATGCACATCTAACCATGCATTAAGACGCTATTTGATATAACTCTCTTCGAGAGGGTAAATGTGAAAGTTACATTATAACAAAAGTCAATTTGAAAACCATTATTTTTATTTTTATTTTTTTTTTTTTTTAGTATATGTGTAGGGTATTTTGTCTGCATGCAGCACTGCACACCGAAGAAGAGCGTGAGGTCCCATGGGACTGCAATTTGACAGTTGTGAGGTGTCATCTGGTTGCTGGAAAATGAACTCAGGAGCTCTGGAAGAGCAACCAGAGTTCTGGACCACGGAGCCATCCTTCCAGCCTATCACAGAACTTCATGGTTTAGATATGTGTGTCATGTATTTATATGTTCATACATATACATATGCATTTACATAAAATACACATGCTAAACCATGAAGCTGCTTGCCACCTCCTCTCTCTTGTTCTCTTCTCTTCTCCTGTTGCCCTTGCTCCCCCATAGACCCTCCTTTCCCCATTCCCCTCCCCCTCTTTCTCCAGGTGCTCATGACCAGCCTCTGCTCCTCTACTCTCTCTCCCTCCCTTCCTCCCTCCCTCCCTCTCTCTCTCTCTCTCTCTCTCTCTCTCTCTCTCTCTCTCTCTCTCTCTCTCTGCCTTTTTCTGTCCCTATTACCCCCTCAACTGCCCTCCCCATCCCCTAAATAAACTCTGTTCTATACTGGATTATGTGGCTGGTAAATCAGGGGGAAGGGATGCTTGCAGAGACACCCAATTCCCCCACACCATACCAAGACTCCACCAAACATATAAAACACAAAACTTTTCCCTTGAAAATGAGTAAAACACTACAAATAACACCGAAAGGTAAAATCTGTCCTATTAGCTGGTCACATGCATCTGCAAACTATATTAAGATAATTTACTTTTTAATTATGTGGATGTTATCTTTCTTTTTCTTTTTCTTTCTTTTTTTTTTGTTTTTTTGTTTTGTTTTGTTTTCTCTTTATTAGATATTTTCATTATTTACATTGCAAATGTTATCCCCTTTCCTGGTTTCCCTTCCTCCTGGAAACCCCTCTATCATCCTACCTCTCCCTGCTTCTATGAAGATGTTCCTCAACCCACCCACTCACTCCCACCTCCCCGCCCTCCAATTCCCCCACACTGGGGCATCTATCTACCCTTCACAGAAACAAGGACCTCTCATCCCACCGATGCCCAACAAGAACATATGCTAAGTATGCATCTGGAGCTATAGGTCCTTGGTTGGTGGCTTAGTCCCTGGGATCTCTGGGGGATCTGGTTGGTTGATATTGTTCTTCCTATGGGGTTGCAAACCCCTTCAGCTCCCTCAATTCTTTCTCTAACTCCTCCATTGGAGGAGTCTCTAACTCAGACCCTGTGCTGAGTGCAATGGTTGGCTGTGAGCATCCACCTATGTATTTGTCAGGCTCTGGCAGAGCCTCTCGGGAGACAGCTGTATCAGGCTCCTGTCAGCAAGCACTTCTTGGCATCCACAATAGTGTCTACATTTGGTAACTGTATACAGGATAAATCCTGAGGTGGGGCAGTTTCTGGATGGCCTTTCTTCAGTCTCTGCTCTACACTTTGTCTCCATATTTGCTCCAGTGACTATTTTTTTCTACTTTCTAAGATGGACCAAAGCACCCACACTTTGGTCTTCCTTCTTGAGCTTTACGTGGTCTGTGAATTGTATCTTGGGTATTCTCTGACCTTTTGGGCTAATAGCCACATATCAGTGAGTGAAACCATGTGTATTCTTTTGTGATTTGGTTACCTTACTCAGGATGATATTTTCTAGTTCCATCCATTTGCCTAAGAATTGCATGAAGTTGTTGGGTTTTTTGTTTATTTTTTTGTTTGTTTGGGGTTTTTTTTTGTTTGTTTTTGTTTTTGTTTTTGTTTTTTGGCTTTTCGAGACAGGGTTTCTCTGTGTAGTCCTGGCTGTCCTGGAACTCACTTTGTAGACCAGACTGGCCTCAACTCAGAAATCCGCCTGCCTCTGCCTCCCAAGTGCTGGGATTAAAGGCGTGCACCACCACTGCCCGGCCTGAAGTCATTGTTTTTAATAGCTGAGTAGTACTCCATTGTGTATATGTACTATATTTTCTGTACTCATTGCTCTGTTGAAGGACACCTGAAATCTTTGCAGCTTCTGGCTATTATATATGAAGCTGCTATGAACATAGTGGAGCATGTGGCCTTGTTGTATGGTGAGGGATCTTTTGGGACTATGCTGAGGAGTCACCTGAGTTTTATATATTAGCCATGCTGACTGATGTGAGGTGGAATCTCAGAGTTCTTTTGATTTGTATTTCCCTAATGACTAAGGATGTTGAACATTTATTTAAGTACTTCTCAGCCATTCAAGTTTCCTCAGTTGAGAATTCTTTGTTTAGCTCTGTACCCCATTTTTAATAGAGTTATTTGATTGTCTGGATTCTAACTTCTGGAGTTCTTTTTATATATTGGATATTAGCTCTCTAAGAGATGTAGGATTGGTAAAGATCTTTTCCCAATCTGTCAGATGCCATTTTCTCCTATTGGCAGTGTCCTTTCCCTTACAGAAGCTTTGCAGTTTTTTGTTTTTGTTTTTGTTTTGTTTCGGGTTTTTTGTTTTGTTTTGTTTTTTTGTTTTGTTTTTTTGTTTTTGTTTGGTTGGTTGGTTGGTTTTTTTGTTTTGTTTTTTGAGACAGGGTTTCTCTGTGTAACCCTGGCTGGTCTGGAACTCACTCTGTAGACCAGGCTGGCCTCGAACTCAGAAATCCGCCTGCCTCTGCCTCCCAAGTGCTGGGATTAAAGGCGTGCGCCACCAACAGCCAGCTTTGCAGTTTTATGAGGTCACATTTGCCGATTCTTGATTGTAAAGCACAGGCCATTGGTGTTCTGTTCAGGAAATTTTCCCCTGTACCCATGTGTTTGAGGGCCTTTCCCACTTTCTCCTCTGTAAGTTTCAGTGCATCTGATTTATGTGGCAGTCCTTTACCCACTTAGACTTGAGCTTTGTACAGGAGATAAAAATGGATAGATTTGCATTCTTCTACATGCTAACCACCAGTTGAACCAACACCATTTGTTAAAAATACTGTTTTTTCCCACTGGATAGTTTTAGCTCCTTTGTCAATGATCAAGTGACCACAGGTGTGTGGGCTCATTTCTTCAGTTCTATTCCATTGATCTCCCTTCTGTACCAATACCATGCAGTTTTTTAATCACTATTGCTATGCAATACAGCTTGAGGTCAGGGATGGTGATTTAACCAGAAGTTCTTTTATTGTTGAGAATAGTTTTCAATATCCTGGGATTTTGGTTATTCCAAATGAATTTGCAAATTGTTCTCTCTATGAAGAATTGAATTGGAATTTTGACGTGGATTGCATTGAATCTGTAGATTGCTTTTGGCAAGATGGCCATTTTTACTATGTTGATCCCGCCAATCCATGACCATTGGAGATCTTTCCATCTTCTGAGATTTCTTTCTTCAGAGACTTGAAGTTCTTGTCATATGGATCTTTCTTTTTTTTTATATTTTTTTTGATTTTTTTTATTGTATATATTCTATATTTACAATTCATTTCCCTTTTTCTGGTTCCCCACCCCCAAAGGTCCCACATGTTCTTTTCCCTCCCCCTGCTCCCGCATCCACCCCCTCCCATTTTACTGTTCTTTTACTCTCCCACAATGATGTTTTGGTCCATTCTAGCACCAGTGTCCACTCCTTTCTTCTTGTGAGACATCACTTGATATGTGATTTGTGTCTTTGGTGTTCCAAGCTTCTAGGCTAATATCCACTTATCAGTGATTGTATACCATGGGTATTCTTTTGAGACTGGGTCACCTCACTTAGTATGACATTCTCCAGCTCCATCCATTTCTCTAAGAATTTCATGAATTCATTGTTTCTAATGGCTGTATAGTACTCCATTGTGTATATATACCACATTTTTTGTGTCCATTCCTCTGTTGAGGGACATCTGGGTTCTTTCCAGCTTCTGGCTATTATATATAAAGCTGCTATGAACATAGTGGAGCATGTATCCTTATTGCATGCTGGTGAATCTTCTGGGTATATTCCCAGGAGTGGTATGGCTGGGTCCTCCGGAAGTATCACGCCCAGTTTTCTGAGGAACCGCCATACTGATTTCCAGAGTGGTTGTACCAGCTTGCATTCCCACCAGCAGTGGAGGAGTGTTCCTCTTTCTCCACATCCTCGCCAACACCTGATGTCTTCTGAGTTTTTAATCTTAGCCATTCTGACTGGTGTGAGGTGAAATCTCAGGGTTGTTTTAATTTGCATTTCCCTAATGACTAGTGATGTTGAACATTTTTTAAGGTGTTTCTCAGCCATCTGAATTTCTTCAGGTGAAAAGACTCTGTTTAGCTCTGTACCCCATTTTTTGATAGGGTTATTTGGTTTTCTGGGGTCTAACCTCTTGAGTTCTTTGTATACATTGGAGATTAGCCCTCTGTCGGATGTGGGGTTGGTGAAGATTTTTTCCCAATTTGTTGGTTGCCGATTTATCCTTTTGACAGTGTCTTTTGCCTTACAGAAACTTTGTAGTTTTATGAGGTCCCATTTGTCTATTCTTGCTCTTAGAGCATAAGCAATTGGTGTTCTGTTCAGGAATTTTTCCCCTGAGCCAATGTCCTCAAGGGTCTTCCCCAGTTTCTTTTCTATTAGTTTTAGTGTGTCTGGTTTTATGTGGAGGTCTTTGATCCACTTGGAGTTGAGCTTAGTGCAAGGAGACTTACTTAGTTAGGGTCACACCAAGGTAATTTATATTATTTGTGACTATTGTGAAAGGTGTCATTTCTATTTACTTAGGGGTTATGGAACTGTTTAGATGGTTTATCTGATTTACTTTGGCACCTGTTATCTGTCTAGAAAATTGTCCATTTCATCTAGATTTTCCAATTTTGTTGAATAGTATCTGATGAATTTTTTAAATTTCTCAGCCTTTTTATCCTTTGAGTAGAGGAAGGCTACTGATTTGCTTGAGTTAATTTTATATCCAACTACTTTCCTGAAGTTGTTTATCAGCTTTAGGATTTCTCTGATGGAATTTATGGGTCACTTAAGTATACTATCATATCATTTGCAAATAGTGATATTTTGACTTCTTCCTTTCCAATTTATATCCCTTTGATCTTTTTTAGTTGTCTAATTGCTCTAGCTAGACCTTTAATTACTATATTGAATAGATAGGAATAGAGACCTGTTTTGTGACCTTGTCTAGTCCCTGATTTTAGTAGGATTGCTTCAAGTTTCTCTCCATTTAGTTTGTGGTTGGCTATTGGTTTGCTGAATATTGCTTTTACTATGTTTAGGTATGGCCCTTGAATTCCTGATCTTTCTGAAACTTTTAAGATGAAGGGATGCTGAATTTTTCAAATGCTTTTTCAGCATCTAAAGAAATGATCATGTGGATTTTTTCTTTGAGTTTGTTTATGTAATGGATTACATTGATGGATTTCCATATATTGAACCATCCGTGCATCCCTAGGATTAAGCCTACTTGATTATGGTAAATAATTGTTTTGATGTGTTCTTGGATTCAGTTTGATAGAATTTCATTGAGTATTTTTGCACCAATATTCATAAGGAAGATTGGTCTGAGTTCTCTTTCTTTGTTAGGTCTTTGTGTGGTTTATGTATAAGCTTAATTGTGGCTTTATAGAATGAATTGGGTAGTAGTTCTGTTTCTATTTTGTGAAATAGTTTGAAGATTATTGATATTAGGTGTTCTTTGAAGGTGTGATAGAATTCGTCACTAAATCCATCTGGTCCTGGGCTTTTTTTTTGGGGGGGGATACTTTTAATGACTGCTTCTATTCCTTTAGGGGTGATGGGACTGTTTAGATCATTTATCTGATCCTGTTTTAACTTTGTCACCTGGTATCTGTCTAGAAAATTGTCCATTTCATCCAGATTTTCCAATTTTGTTTAGTATAAGCGTTTGTAGTAGGATTTGATGGTTTTTTAAATTTCCTCAGTTTCTGTTGTTATATCTCCCTTTTCAGTTCTGATTTTATTGATGTGGATACTGTCTCTGTGCCCTCTGGTTAGTCTGGCTAAGGGTTTATCTATCTTATTGATTTCCTCAAAAACCCAGCTCCTGGTTTTGCTGCTTCTTTGTATAATTCTTTTCGTTTCTATTTGGTTGATTTCAGCCCTGAGTTTGATTATTTTCAGCCTTCTACTCCTCTTGGATGTGTTTCCTTCTTTTTGTTCTAGAGCTTTCAGATGTTCTGCCAAGCTTCTAGGGTATGCTCACTCCAGTTTCTTTTTGGAGGCACTTAGAGCTTTGAGTTTTCCTCCTAGTACTGCTTTCATTGTATCCCATAAGTTTTGGTATGATCTGTCTTCATTTTCATTAAATTCTAAAAAATATTTAATTTCCCTCTTTATTCCTTCCTTGACCAAGTTATCATTGAGTAGTTCAGCTTCCCTATGTAGGTGTGCTTTCTCTCTCTCTCTCTCTCTCTCTCTCTCTCTCTCTCTCTCTCTCTCTCTCTCTCTCTCTCTGTTATTGAAGACCAGCCTTAGTCCATGGTTATCTGATAGGATGCATGGGATTATTTCAGTATTCTTGTATCTTTTGAGGCCTGTTTTGTGACCAATTGTATCATCAATTTTGGAGAAAGTACCATGAAGTGCTAAGAAGAAGGTATATTCTTTTGCTTTAGTATGAAATGTTCTATAAATATGTTATATACATTTGGTTCACAATTTCTATTAGTTTCACTGTGTCTGGTTTCTGCGTCCATGAACTGTCCATTGCTGAGAGTGGTATATTGAAGTCTCCAACTATTATTACATTGGGTGCAATGTGTACTTTGAGCTTTAGTAAAGTTTCTTTTATGAATGTGGGTGCCCTTGCATTTCGAGCATAGATTTTCAGAATTGAGAGTTCATCTTGGTATGTTTTTCCATTGATGAGTATGAAGGGTCCTTCATTATCATTTTTGACAACTTTTGGTTGAAAGTCGATTTCATCCTATATTAGAATGGCTACTGCAGCTTGTTTCTTGGGACCATTTGCTTGGATTTTTTTCCAGCCTTTTACTCTGAGTAGTGTCTGTCATTGTCACTGAGATGTGTTTCCTGTATGAAGCAAATTGCTGTGTCCTGCTTATGTATCCAGACTGCCAATCTATGTCTTTTAATTGAGTCCATTGCTGTTACGAGGTATTAAGGAATACTGATTGTTGCTTCCTGCTATTTTTGTTCTTAGAAGTGGAATGATGGGGCTAGAGAGATGGCTCAGTGGTTAAGAGCACTGACTCAGTGGTTAAGAGCTCTTTCTGAAGGTCCTGAGTTCAAATCCCAGCAACCACATGGTGGCTCACAACCATCCATAACGGGACCTGACGCCCTCTTCTGGGGTGTCTGAAGATAGCTACACTGTACTTACATATAATAAATAAATAAATCTTTAAAAAAAAAAACAAGTGGAATGATGTTTGTGTGTCTACTTCTTTTTGTTTGTTGAAAGATTACTTTCTTGCTTTTTCTAAGGTGTAGTTTCCCTCCTTATGTTGGTATTTTCCATCTATCATCCTTTGTAGGTCTGGATTTGTGGAAAGATATTCTGTAAATTTGGTTTTGTCATGGAATACCTTGTTTTTTATCTATGTTAATTAAGAATTTTGCTGGGTATAGTTGCCTGGGCTGGGATTTTTGTTCTCTAAGACTCTGTATGACATCTGCCTGGGATTTTCTAGCTTTCATAGTCTCTGTTGAGAAGTCTGGGGTAATTCTGATAGGCCTGCCTTTATGTTACTGGACCTTTTCCCCTTACTGCTTTTAATATCCTTTGGTTAGTACATTTGATGTTTTGATTATTGTGTGATGGGAGGAATTTCTTTTCTAGTCCAGTCTCTTTGGAGTTCTGTAAGCTTCTTGTATGTTTGTGGGCATCACTTTCTTTAGGTTAGGGAAGTTTTCTTCTATAATTTTGTAGAAGATATTTACTGGCCCATTAAGTTGGGAATCTTTGCTCACTTCTATACCTATTACCCTAGGTTTCCTCTTCTCATTTTGTCCTGGATTTCCTGGATGTTTTGAGTTAGGAGCTTTTTGCCTTTTGCTTTTTCTTTAACTATTGTGTCAATGTTTTCTATGGTTTCTTCTGCACCTGAGATTCTCTCTTCTATCTCTTGTATTCTGTTGGTGATGCTTGTATCTGTGACTCCTGATCTCTTTCCTAGGTTTTCTTACTCCAGTGTTGTCTCCCTTTGTGATATCTTTATTGTTTCTATTTCCATTTTTAGATCCTGGATCATTTTGTTCATTTCCTTTATCTGTTTGATTGTGCTTTCCTGTAATTCTTTAAGGAATTTCTGTGTTTCCTCTTTAAAGGCTTTTAGCTGTTTATCTGTGTTCTCCTGTATTTTTAAGGGAATTACTTATGTTCTTCTTAAAGTCCCCTATCATCATCATCATCATCATCATCATCATCATCATCATCATCATTATCATGAGAAGAGATTTTAGATCCGAGTATTGTTTTTCCCGTGTGATGGTGTATCCATGGCTTGCTATAGTTAAAGAATTGGGTTCTGACGATGCAAAGTAACCTTGGCTTCTGTTGCTTATGTTCTTGTGCTTGCCTCGTGCCATCTGGTTGTCTCTAGTGCTACCTGCCCTCACTGCATCTGACTGGAACCTGTCCTTCCTATGATTCTGGTTGTGTCAGAATTCCTCAGAGTCCAGCTGTTTCTGTGATCCTGTGAATCTGGGATCCTGAGATCCTGGGTGTTTCAGAGCTCCTAGGAATCAAGCTTCCTCTGGTGTTGTGAGAGTGGCTGTGGAGTTAATTCCCAAGGTCTGCTCAGGGTATTGGCTCAGACTGCAAGGGACCCGTGCCACTGGCCGGGCCTGGTACCTGTGTCCCTTGATCTCACTGACCTCAGTTACTCCTGGTTTTGTTTTTTGTTTTTTTGTTTTGTTTTGTTTTGTTTTGTTTTGTTTTTTGAGACAGGGTTTCTCTGTGTAGCCCTGGCTGTCCTGGAACTCACTCTGTAGACCAGGCTGGCCTCGAACTCAGAAATCCGCCTGCCTCTGCCTCCCAAGTGCTGGAATTAAAGGCATGCGCCACCACCACCTGGTCCTACTCCTGGTTTTGGAGAAGCATTATCTTTCTCTATAATTTAAAGTCTTTCTATGCAATAAAAAGGGTTCTCTTTGACACGTTAAGAAAATATTGATGAGTTATCACTTAGATGTCACAAGATGTTAAAATTTTTCAAGAATTTTGAAACACTATTTGAAACATTTTATCTATTGGATGACAGAGGGGAAAGTATCATGTTTTATGTTTTGTCTTGCTTTTCAGTGTTAGAGAGATATGTAGAAATGTCTGATGAAAGCCATCTGGAGTAGCACAAAGTATTTAAAGGTATATATCATAGGTAAATAAAGCTATCTCTAAAACATAGATGCAACTGGGCCTTAGGAAACCAAGAATTAAAATAACATTATGTGTTCCATCAATCCTATTAGAATAAAACAATAAAAATTAGTACAGGGCTGATCAATCAGTCTTACACCCCTAAAGCAAGAAAATTTCTGCATTTATAATCCACAAGGCAAAAACAAAAACAAATGAAACAAAAAATGTCACCAAATGTTCTAGAGTTCTAACTTTGAAAGACAAGCCTGAAGAAGGCTGAACTCAATAGCTTCATTTCTAATCCCCAGTTCTGTTGTACTGACACAGCTCTTCTGTTCTCATTCTAGGCGTGGCTAGGAAGTTAGTGAGGCTTAGGAGCCTTCAAGATCAACATGTGGAAAGAATCAAGTCCCAGGGTTTCTGCCACAGGATAAACAGCTAATACATAACTGGAAATGGTCTAGTTATGGAAATGTATTGACTTGACAACCTCTTCAGATTGTTATTATTTAAGCAAATGTGTTTGTGTTGAGAAAGAAAAGGTAATAGCTCCGACAGTAAACATATAGCCTTACCATGTTTTCTGTTTGCCAGTGTGCATTGTAAGATAATTATTCTAGAAACAAGAAATCAAGCTAGCAATCATATGCAAATTAGGACAATCATATAGCACAGTGAACAGAAAAAAGATGTGAATGTTGTGGGCGGGGAGGGGGGGAACGTTGAAAAAAATCAACCCACACAAAATATAGCAATAAAGAAAAGAGAACGAGATCCTTGGATATTCTTGGCTTTTAAAAAAACCCACAAATACAAAAACATAATGAGGCATCGAGTTTCCAGCATGGTCTCTGTTTGTTCCCATTTGGAGAATTGGGTGAACATATGACCAGAACACAAAGCAGCACTGAACACACTCTCATGAGGTGTGATAAAGGGAACTCAGCATTCCTAATATCACATACCGTTATTATATGCTTCTTTCAGTCATTAACTTCAGCACACAGACAATGGCTTTGTTAGGTCACTTTCAGTCCTGTGTCTGAAGCTTTGTGTTTCTCGACACCCACTTCTCTCTCATGTCCTCCCCAATCTTTATTTTACATTTATTAGCTGTTTATTCGTAGTAAAATGAATAAAAACTCAAAATCTATGAAACATTACAAGGGATGCAAATGATAAATACCCAATCATTTTTAATATAATATTTTAATAATTCTCTGAGAATGTCATATGATATATTTTGAGTATATCCACTCCCGACAGTTTCCCTTAACTGGTCCTATAGATATCCACCACCACCTTGCCTTTCTCCTTCTTTTCTAATAACCCATGGAGTCCAATTTATGTCACCCACACACTCACAGGTGTGGGTGATCGACTGGAGCATGGGCAACTTATCAAGGGCCACACCCATAGCTTAGACTGACTCTTTCTTCCTCAGAAGCTACCAGCTACCAACACTCTCAGTTACAGGTCAGGGATCATGTGCTATCCCCAGATCTCTGCTACAATGTTGACTGGCTTGATCTTATACAGACAACCCAACATGCTGGGGGTTCAGGAGTGTAGTGGTCCTGCCACAAACAGAAGACTGTTTAACCTGGTGCACACATACAGAGAGAGACAGTGAGAGACAGAGACAGAGAGAGACTTTTCTTGTTTTCTTGTCTTTCAATCCCAATAATGTCTCCTTTGCTGTGTCTATTTGGTGTTCTAAATGCCCATGCCTTTGGAAATTCAAATTTTATTCTTTAGACTTTGAAAAACTTTCTGCTTTAATTTTACTGAGTGGGTTTTTCTATCATGCAGTGTTGCTGTTTTTATTGCTGCCGCTGCTGAGGTTGTTTTTAAAATCTCTCCTACCTGTAATCTCAGCACTCTGGGAGGCAGAGGCAGGCAGATTTCTGAGTTCGAGGCCAGCCTGGTCTACAGAGTGAGTTCCAGGACAGCCAGGGCTATACAGAGAAACCCTGTCTCCAAAAAACCAAATCCAAATAAATAAATAAATAATCTCTTTTACTGTACAGACTCTAAGGTTCAGTTTCTTGATCATGTCCCAGATTTCTCAAACACTGTGGTCATGCTCACCTTTTTCCTTTATTGCTTTAGTACAGAGTTAATGTCAACCTGCCACCCATTGCTGATGTTCAGCATCCTGCTTCTCTTTGTCTGATGATGCATCAGCCTGTCCTTTTTACTTGATGGGTTAACTCTTTCAAGTCCAGAATGTCAATTGTTTTTTTCACAATCTTAATTTTCTTGAATATTTTCTCCGTTTTTTTAATGCTTTTTTTAATTTATTGAAAATCGTTCTTTTTTGTTTTCATTCCAGAAGTTTTACTTCCCTACAGATCCCCCCTCCTACATTGCCTCATCCCACTCCTCCTCCTCCTCCTCCTCCTCCTCCTCCTCTTCCTCCTCCTCCTCCTTGCCTCTAAGAGGGTGCGCGCACACACACACACACACACACACACACACACACGGCATCCTCCTTCTCTTGGTACTCAAGTCTCTCAAGGATTAAGCACATATTCTCCCACTAAAGCCAGACCAGGCAGTCCTCTACTATATATATGCCGGGGGCTTCAGACCAGACCTGAATGCTGCCTGGTTGGTGGTTCAGAATCTGGGAGCTCCCAGGGGACCCAGTGAGCTGAGACTTTTGGTCTTCCTATGGGGTTGCTCTCACCTTCAGCTTCTTCAATCCTTCCCCTAATTCAGCGGTAGGGGTCCTTGACTTCAGTCCAATGGTTGAGTATGAGTATCTGCCTCTGTCTTACTCAGCTACTGTTAGGGCTTCTCAGGAGACAGCCATGCCAGGCTCCTGTCTATAAGCATAACATAGTATCAGTAATAGTGCGAGGCCTTTGTGCCCCCCCCCATAAGATGGATCTCAAGTTGGGCTGGTCACTGGACCACCTTTCCATCAGTATCTTCTCTATTTTTGTCCCTGCAGTTCTTTTAGACAGAAAGAAATCTGGGTCAGAAATTTTGATTGTGGGTTAGTAACCCAGCCCCTCCAGTTGAAGACCTGTCTATATGTAGGAGGTGAACTCTTCCGAGTTCCCTCTGCCTACTATTGGACATTTTGGCTAAGGTCAGCCCCATTGAGTCCTAAGAGTCTCTTACCTCCCAGGTCTCTGGGACTTTCTAGAGGGTCCCCCCTACCTTCCACCCCCACAGATTACATATTTTCATTCATTCTCCTGGCCCTCAGGGTTTCTTTCCTGTAGGCATATACCTGATACTGCCCCCACTTTCCTCTCCCTCCTGTCTCCCACCCAGATACCTTCCTCTATCTCTGCCTCCCATGTTTATTTCATTTCCCCTTCTAAGTAGACTCTGTAGACCAGGCTGGCCTTGAACTCAGAAATCCACCGGCCTCTTCCTCCCAAGTGCTGGGATTAAAGGTGTGCACAACTGCTGCCAGGTTACTCTGTCCTTCTTAGCTAGTATCCACTGATCAGTAAGTGCATACCAGGCGTGTCCTTTTCTGTCTCAGTTACCTCACTCAGGATGGTATTTTCTAGTTCCATCCATTTGCCTTCAAAATTTCTGATGTCCTCATTCTTAATAGCTAAGTAGGATTCCATTGTGTAAATGAACCACATGTTCTCTATCCATTTTTTTGTTTGAGGGACATCTGTGTTGTTTCCAGTTTCTGGCTATTATAAATAAGGAAATCTATCAACGTAATCCACTATTTAAAGAAACTCAAAGGAAAAAAGCCACATGATCATCTCATTAGATACTGAGAAAGCATTTGACAAAATTCAATACCCCCTCTATGATAAAATTCTTGGAAAGATTAGGAATTCAAGGCCCATCCTAAACATAGCAAAAGCAATAGACATCAAACCAGTAGCCAACATCAAACTGAATGGAGAGAAACTTGAAACAATCCTACTAAAACCAGGGACTAGACAAGGCTGCCCACTCTCTCCCTACCTATTCAAAATAGTATTCAAAGTCCTAGCCAGAGCAATTAGAAAACAAAACAATGTCAAAGGGATACAAATTGGAAAGGAAGAAGTAAAAATATCACTATTTGCAGATGATATGATAGTAAAATTAAGCAACCCCAAAAATTCCACCAGAGAACTCGTACAGCTGATAAAAAAACTTCAGCAAAGTGGCTGGATACAAAATTAACTCAAACAAATCAGTAGCCTTCCTCTAGTGAACAAATAAACAGGCTGAGAAAGAAATTAGGGAAATGATACCCTTCACAATAGCCACAAATAATATAAAGTATCTTGGTGTGACTCTAACCAAACAAGTGAAAGATCGGTATGACAAGATCTTCAGGTCTCTGAAGAAGGAAATCAAAGATCTCAGAAGATGGAAATATCTCTCATGGTCATGGATTGGCAGGATTAATATAGTAAAAATAGCCATCTTGTCAAAAGCAATCTACATATTCAATACAATCCTCATCAAAATTCCAACTCAATTCTTCATAGAGTTAGAAAGAGCAATTTGCAAATCTATTTGAAATAACAAAAGGCTCAAGATAGCAAAAACTATTCTGACAAATAAAAAAAAACTTCTGGAGGAATCACCATCCCTGACCTCAAGCTGTATTACAGAGCAATGGTGATATACAAAAAAAACTGCATGGTATTGGTACAGAGACAGGAAGGGAGATCAATGGAACAAAACTAAAGACCCAGAAATGAAACTACACACCTATGGTCACATGATCTTTGATAAAGGAGCTAAAACCATCCAGTAGAAAAAAGACAGCATTTTCAACAAATAGTGCTGATTCAACTGGCAGTCAGAATGTAGAATATGCAAATTGATCCATTCTTTTTTTTTATTGGATATATTCTATATTTACATTTCATTTCCCTTTTTCTGGTTCCCTGCCCCCCAAAGTTCCCACATGCCCTTTTCCCTCTTCTGTGTTCCCCCATCCACCCCTTCCCACTTCCCTGTTCTGGTATTCCCCTACACTGATGCTTTGAGCCTTTCCAGAACCAGGGTCCACTCCTTCCTTCTTGTCAGACAACATTTGGTATGTGGATTGTGTCTTTGGTGTCCCAAGATTCTAGGCTAATATCCACTTATCAGTGAGTACATACCATGGGTATTCTTTTGAGACTGGGTTACCTCACTTAGTATGATGTTCTCCAGCTCCATCCATTTCTCTAAGAATTTCATGAATTCATTGTTTCTAATGGCTGAATAGTACTCCATTGTGTATATATACCACATTATTTGTATCCATTCTTCCTTTGAGGGACATCTGGGTTCTTTCCAGCTTCTGGCTATTATAAATAAGGCTCGATATTGCCTGCAGCTTCCCGCCCAGCTGGTGGTGGGGAAGCCGGAGGGTCACCCAGCGTGCCAGGTGCTCAGAACCATCCAGCGGCGGCAGCGGAACCAGGTACCCGAGACAGCCCGAGCTTAAGACCTTCGGGGACTCAGGCCTGGAGTGGGAATTGGGCACAGAATAGCAGCTGCACTCTGCACTCGCGCGCGGGGCGGACCCTGAGCTCCCTGCAGGCAGCTGCCATATTGCCTGCAGCTTCCCGCCTAGCTGGTGGTGGGGAAGCCGGAGGGTCACCCAGCGTGCCAGGTGCTCAGAACCATCCGGCGGCTGCGACAGAACCAGCTTCCTGTCCAGCTGGTGGTGAGGAAGCCGGAGTCAGCCAGTGTGCCAGGTGCCCAGACCCAGCCGGAGGCCGAACCAGCCTCCCATCCAGCCAGTGGCAGGGAAGCTGGAAACCGGACCCAGCCAGCTTCCCAGCAGCTTGGGACCAGCAGGCGGAACCAGATAACTGAGATATCCCAACTTTAAGACCCCTGGGGAAACAGGATATCAGACAGCGAACCCTGAGCAGGAGCAGTGCAGAGCAGCCGCCCAACAGGCGGAACCAAATACCTGGGATATCCTGAGGTTAAGACCTCGGGGGACTCAGGCCACCTGTCAGCAATCTGTGAGCAAGACCCCCGCAGGACAGTGATTCAGGTATCCCAGTCGCTGGGGAATAGCCTTACAACCCCACAGGAGGGTCAAGCACCAGCTAGTATCTACAGGACCAACTAACACCAGAGTTAACCAGATGGCAAAAGGCAAACGTAAGATCGCTACTAACAAAAATCAAGGCAATATGGCGGCATCCGAACCCAGTTCCCCAACAGCAATAAATATTGGATACCCCGAAACACCAGAAAAACAAGACTCAGATCTAAAATCACTGGTCAGGATGCTGATAGAGGAACACTTAGATAAATCTCTTAAAGTAATACATGAGAAAATAGATCAAAAGCTAGAAGCCATTGCAAGACAAACACAATTAAATCCCAGATATCTCAACACACCAGAAAAACAAGACTCAGATCTAAAATCAATGGTAAAGATGCAGATTGAGGATCACTTAGATAAATTTCTTAAAGTAATAGAGGAGAAAATAGATCAAAAACTAGAAGCCCATACAAGGCAGACACAAAAATCACTTAAAGAAATCCAGGAGAATATAGAGCAAAAAAATGAATCCCAATAAGGGGGAGAAACAAAAATCACCCAAAGAAATACAAGAGAACATGGGTCAACGAGTAGAAGTCATAAAGGAGGAAACACAAAAATCCCTTAAAGATTACAGGAAAACACAAAAAGCAACTGAAAGATCTGAGCAAAACCATACAAAATCTAAAAACAGAAGTAGAAACAACTAAGCAATCGCAAAGGGAGACAATGTTGGAGATAGAAAACCTTGGGAAGAAATCAGGAGTCATAGATGCAAATATCAACAATAGAATACAAGAGATAGAAGACAGAATCTCAGATGCTGAAGATACCGTAGGAACCATGGATTCAACAATTAAAGAAAATGCAAAATGCAAAAAGCTGGTAACCCAAAACATTCAGGAAATACAGGACACAATGAGAAGACCAAACCTAAGGATTATAGGGATAGATGAGAATGAAGATCTACAACTTAAAGGGCCAGCAAATATCTTCTACAAAATTATGGAAGAAAATTTCCCCAACCTAAAGAGAGAGATGCCCATGAGTATACAAGAAGCCTATAGAACCCCAAATAGACTGGACCAGAACAGAAATACTTCCCGTCACATAATAATCAAAACCCCAAATGTACTAAACAAAGAAAGAATATTAAAGGCAGTAAGAGAAAAAGGACAAGTAACATATAAAGGAAGACCTATCAGAATTACACCAGACTTCTCACCTGAGACCATGAAAGCTAGAAGATCCTGGGCAGACCTCATGCAGACTCGAAGAGAACACAAACTTCAGCCAAGACTACTATACCCAGCAAAACTCTCAATTGCCATAGATGGGGAAACCAAGATATTCCACGACAAAAACAAATTTGCAAGATACTTATCTACAAACCCAGCCCTACAAAGGATAATAGGGGAAAAATACCAACACAAGGGGGGAAACAACACCCCAGAAGAAACAAGATAGAAACCCCATCTCATCCAACCCAAAAGAAGAGAACCACTCAAATACAAATAATAATAACAATTCCCAAAATGTCAGGAAGTAATAATTACTATTCCTTAATATCTCTTAATATCAATGGACTCAATTCCCCAATCAAAAGACACAGACTAACAGACTGGATACGGAAACAGGACCCTACATTTTGCTGCATATAGGAAACACATCTCAGTGTCAAAGACAAACACCACCTTAGAGTAAAAGGCTGGAAGACAGTTCTACAAGCAAATGGTCCCAGGAAACAAGCTGGAGTAGCCATTCTAATATCAGATAAAATCGACTTTCAACCTAAAGTCATCAAAAGAGACACAGAAGGTCACTTCCTGCTTGTCAAAGGGAAAATCCACCAAGAAGAATTCTCAATACTGAACATCTATGCACCAAATGCAAGGGCACCCTCATTCGTAAAAGAAACTTTACTAAAGCTTAAAGCACACATCGCACCTAACACAATGATTGTAGGTGACTTCAACACTCCACTCTCCTCAATGGACCGATCAGGAAAGCAGAAACTAAACAGGGACACAGTGAAACTAATTGAAGCTTTGGACCAATTGGATTTAACAGATATATATAGAACATTCCATCCTAAAACAAAAGAGTATACCTTTTTCTCAGCACCGCACGGTACCTTCTCAAAAATTGATCATATAATTGGTCACAAGACAGACCTCAACAAATACAAGAAGACCGAACTAATCCCATGTCTCCTATCAGATCACTATGGAGTAAAAGTGGTCTTCAATAGCAAGAAGAACAACAGAAAGCCCACATACACATGGAAACTGAACAATACTCTACTCAATGACACCCTGGTCAAGGAAGAAATAAAGAAAGAAATCAAAGACTTTTTAGACTTCAATGAAAATGAAGGTACGACCTACCCAAATCTCTGGGATACAATGAAAGCAGTGCTAAGAGGAAAACTCATAGCCCTGAGTGCCTCCAAAAAGAAACTGGAAAGAGCATACACTAGCAACTTAACAGCACACCTGAAGGCGCTGGAACAAAAAGAAGCTAACTCACCCAGGAGGAGTAGAAGAGAGGAAATCATCAAACTAAGGGCTGAAATCAATCAAGCAGAAACAAAGAGAACCATACAAAGAATCAACAAAACCAAGAGCTGGTTCTTCGAGAAAATCAACAAGATAGATAAACCCTTAGCTAGACTAACCAAAGGGCACAGAGATAGTATCCAAATTAACAAAATTAAAAATGAAAAGGGGGATATAACAACAGAAACAGAGGAAATTCAAAAGATCATCAGATCCTACTACAAAGGCCTATACTCAAAACAACTGGAGAATCTGGAGGAAATGGACAATTTCCTAGACAGATACCAAATACCAAAATTAAATCAGCATCAAGTAGACCAGCTAAACAGTCCCATAACCCTTAAAGAAATAGAAGGGGTTATAGAAAGCCTCCCAACCAAAAAAAGTACGGGACCAGATGGTTTTAGTGCAGAATTCTACCAGACCTTCAAAGAAGACTTAACACCAATACTCTTCAAACTATTCCACAAAATAGAGACAGAAGGGACACTGCCCAACTCGTTCTCTGAAACCACAATTACGCTGATACCTAAACCACAAAAAGATCCAACAAAGAAAGAGAACTACAGGCCAATTTCTCTTATGAATATAGATGCAAAAATACTAAATAAAATTCTTGCCAACCGAATCCAAGAGCATATCAAAACGATCATTCACCATGATCAAGTAGGCTTCATTCCAGGAATGCAGGGATGGTTCAATATACGGAAATCCATCAATGTAATCCACTACATAAACAAACTAATAGAAAAAAACCACATGGTCATCTCATTAGATGCTGAAAAAGCATTTGACAAAATTCAGCATCCTTTCATGCTAAAAGTCTTGGAAAGAGCAGGAATTCAAGGCCCATACCTAAACATAGTAAAAGCAATCTACAGCACACCAGTAGCCAACATCAAAATAAATGGAGAGAAACTTGAAGCAATTCCACTAAAATCAGGGACTAGACAAGGCTGTCCTCTCTCTCCATATCTTTTCAATATAGTACTTGAAGTTCTAGCGAGAGCAATCAGACAACATAAGGAAGTCAAAGGGATACAAATTGGAAAGGAAGAAGTCAAAGTATCATTATTTGCAGATGATATGATAGTCTACTTAAGCGATCCAAAACACTCCACCAGAGAACTTCTACAGCTGATAAACAACTTCAGCAACGTGGCTGGTTATAAAATTAACTCAAGCAAATCAGTAGCCTTCTTGTACTCAAAGGACAAGCAGGCTGAGAAAGAAGTTAGGGAAATAACACCCTTCACAATAGCCACAAACAACATAAAGTACCTTGGCGTAACTCTAACCAAACAAGTGAAAGATCTGTATGACAGGAACTTCAAGTCCCTGAAGAAAGAAATCGAAGAAGACCTCAGGAGATGGAAAAATATTTCTTGCTCCTGGATTGGCAGGATCAATATAGTAAAAATGGCCATCTTGCCAAAAGCTATCTACAGATTCAATGCAATCCCCATCAAAATCCCAACTCAATTCTCCATAGATCTAGAAAGAGCAATTCTCAAATTCATCTGGAGCAACAAAAAACCCAGGATAGCTAAAACTATTCTCAACAATAAAAGGACTTCTGGGGGAATCAATATCCCTGACCTCAAGCAGTACTACAGAGCAATTGTGTTAAAAACTGCATGGTATTGGTACAGCAACAGGCAGGTAGATCAATGGAATAGGATTGAAGACCCAGAAATTAACCCACAGACTTATGGTCACTTGATCTTTGATAAAGGAGCCACAACCATCCGGTGGAAAAAAGATAGCCTTTTCAACAAATGGTGCTGGTTCAACTGGAGGTCAACATGCAGAAGAATGCGAATTGACCCACTCTTATCTCCTTGTACTAAGATCAACTCCAAGTGGATCAAGGACCTCCACATAAAACCAGACACACTGAAACTATTAGAAAAGAAACTTGGGAAGACCCTGGAGGACATGGGCACAGGGGTAAAGTTCCTGAACAGAACACCAATAGCTTATGCTCTAAGATCAAGAATTGACAAATGGGACCTCATAAAATTACAAAGTTTCTGTAAGGCAAAGGACACTGTCAGAAAGACAAAACGGCAACCAACAACGTGGGAAATGATCTTCACTAACCCCACATCCGACAGAGGGCTAATATCCAATATATACAAAGAACTCAAGAAGTTAGACCCCAAAGAACCAAATAACCCTATCAAAAAATGGGGTACAGAGCTAAACAAAGAATTTTCACCAGAAGAAATTCGGATGGCCGAGAAACACCTTAAGAGATGTTCAACATCATTAGTCATCAGGGAAATGCAAATCAAAACAACCCTGAGATTCCACCTCACTCCAGTCAGAATGGCTAAGATTAAAAACTCGAGAGACAACAAGTGCTGGCGAGGATATGGAGAAAGAGGAACACTCCTCCACTGTTGGTGGGATTGCAAAATGGTAAAACCACTCTGGAAATCAGTGTGGCGGTTCCTCAGAAAATTGGGCATGCCACTCCCAGAGGACCCTGGCATACCACTCCTGGGCATATACCCAGAGGATTCCCCTGCATACAACAAAGACACATGCTCCACTATGTTTATAGCAGCCTTGTTTATAATAGCCAGAAATTGGAAGGAGCCCAGATATCCCTCAAAGGAGGAATGGATACAGAAAATGTGGTATATTTATACAATGGAGTACTACTCAGCAATTAAAAATAATGAATTCATGCAATTTGTAGGTAAATGGTTAGATCTGGAAACTATCATCCTAAGTGAGCTAACCCAATCACAAAAGAATACACATGAAATGCAATCACTGATAAGTGGATATTAATGAGCCCAGAAGCCCTAAATACTCAAGGCACAATTAGCAAGTCAAATGACTCTCAAGAAGAAAAAAAGGAGAGGACCCTGGGCCTGTAAAGACTGGATCCAGTATTGTAGACCCAGAACAGAGAAATCGTGGGGGGGGGGGAAAGAGTGGGGAATAGCATGGGGGGGGAGAGGAATTATCGGACATATGGTGGGGGTACCTGGGAAAGGGGAAAGCCTTTGGAATGTAAACAAAGAATATAGAAAATAAAAAATATAAAAAAAAATAAATAAGGCTCCTATGAACATAGTGGAGCATGTATCCTTATTGCATGCTGGGGAATCTTCTGGGTATATGCCCAGGAGTGGTATGGCTGGGTCCTCCGGAAGTATCATGTCCAGTTTTCTGAGGAACCGCCAGACTGATTTCCAGAGTGATTGTGCCAGCTTGCAGTCCCACCAGCAGTGAAGGAGTGTTCTTCTTTCTCCACATCCTCACGAACACCTGCTGTTTCCTGAGTTTTTAATCCTAGCCATTCTGACTGGTGTGAGGTGAAATCTCAGGTTGTTTTGATTTGCATTTCTCTAATGACTAATGATGTTGAACATTTTTTAAGGTGCTTCTCAGCCATCCGAATTTCTTCAGGTGAAAAGTCTTTGTTTAGCTCTGTACCCCATTTTTTGATAGGGTTATTTGGTTTTCTGGGGTCTAACTTCTTGAGTTCTTTGTATACATAGGATATTAGCCCTCTGTCAGATGTAGGGTTGGTGAAGATCTTTTCCCAATTTGTTGGTTGCCGATTTGTCCTTTTGACAGTGTCTTTTGCCTTACAGAAACTGTAATTTTATGAGGTCCTATTTGTCTATTCTTGATCTTAGAGCATAAGCTATTGGTGTTCTGTTCAGGAACTTTCCCCCTGAGCCAATGTCCTCAAGGGTCTTCCCCAGTTTCTTTTCTATTAATTTTAGTGTGTCTGGTTTTATGTGAAGATCCTTGATCCACTTGGAGTTGAGCTTAGTACAAGGAGATAAGAGTGGCAAATCTCAAGTCCAAGTGGATCAAGGACCTCCACATAAAACCAGATACACTGAATCTAATAGAGGAGAATGTGGGGAAGAGCCTAGAACACATGGACACGAGGGAAATTTTCCTGAACAGAACACCAATGGCTTATGCTCTTGAGATCATAATGAGACCTCATAACATTGCAAAGCTTCTGTAAGGCAAAGGACACTGTCAATAGGACAAAACAGCAACCAACAGAGTGGGGAAAGATCTTTACCAACCCTACAACCTATAGAGGGCTAATATCCAATATATACAAAGAACTAAAAAAAATTAGATTCCAGAGAACCAAATAATCCTATTAAAAATAATGGAGTACAGAAATAAACAAAGAATTCTCAACTGAGGAAACTTGAAGGGCTGAGAAACATCTAAAGAAGTGTTCAAAATCCTTAGTCATCAGAGAAATGCAAATCAAAACATCCCTAAGATTCCACCTCACACCAGTCACAATGGCTAAGATCAAAATCTCAGGTGACAGCCGGGCGGTGGTTGTGCATGCCTGTAATCCCATCACTCTAGGAGGCAGAAGCAAATGGATTTCTGAGTTCAAGGCCAGCCTGGTCTACACAGTGAGTTCCAGGACAGTCAGGGCTACTCAGAGAAACCCTGTCTAGAAAAAACCAAAACCAAACCAAAACAAAACAAAACAAAAAAACAAAAAACCTCAGGTGACTGCAGGTCCTGGCAAGGATGTGGAGAAAGAGGAACACTTCTCCATTGTTGGTAGAATTGCAAACTGGTACAACCACTCTGGAAATCAGTCTGGTGGTGCCTCAGAGAATTGGGCATAGTATTACTTGAGGACCCAGCTATACCACTCCTGTGCATATACCCAAAAGATTCTTCAACATACAACAAGGACACATTCTACACTATGTTCATAGCAGCCTTATTTCTTTTTTAATATTTTTTTATTTTCTATATTTTTGTTTACATTCCAAAGGCTTTCCCCTTTCCCAGTTCCCCCCTCACCATATGTCCCATAAGTCCTCTTTTCTCTACCCATTCCCCAATCACCCCACACACACACACACACATTTCTCTATTCTGATACTCTCCTACAAAACTGGATCCAGTCTTTTTAGGACCAGGGTCCTTTCATTCCTTCTTCTTGGGAATCTCTTGATTTGCTAATTGTGCCTTGAGTATTCAGAGCTTTGGGGCTCATTAATATCCACTTATCAGTGATTGTATTTCATGTGTATTCTTTTGTGATTGGGTTAACTAACTTAGGATGATATTTTCCAGATCCAACCATTTGCCTACAACTTGCATAAATTCATTATTTTTAATTGCTGAGTAGTATTCTATTGTATAAATATACCACATTTTCTGTATCCATTCCTCCTTTGAGGGACATCTGGGCTCCTTCCAACTTCTGGCTATTATAAATAAAGCAGCCTTATTTCTAATATCCAGAAGCTGAAAAAAAACCAGATGTCCTTCAACAAGGAATACAGAAAATGTGGTACTTTTATCCAATGGAATACTACTCAGCTATTAAAACAATGAATTCATGAAATTCATAGGCAAATGGATGGAACTGGAAAATATCATCCTGAGTGAGGTAACCTAATCACAAAAGAACACACATGGTATGTACTCACTGATGAGTGGATATTAGCCCAAAAGGTCGGGGAATACCCAGATACAATTCACAGAACAAATGAAGCTCAAGAAGAAGGAAGACCAAAGTGTGGATACTTTGATCCTTCTTAGAAGGGGAAACAAAATACCCATGGGAGGAGATATGGAGACAAAGTATGGAGCAGAAACTGAAGGAAAGGCCATCCAGAGACTGCCCCACCTGGGGATCAATCCCACATACAGTTACCAAACCCAGACACTATTGCAGATGCCAAGACGTGCTTGCTGACAGGAGCCTGATATAGTTGTCTCCTGAGAGGCTCTGCCAGAGCCTGACAAATACAGAGGTGGATGCTTGAAGCCAACCATTGGACTGAGCCCAGGGTCTGAAATGGAGGAATCAGTGAAAGGACAGAAGGAGCTGAAGGGGTTTGCAGTCCCATAGGAGAAACAACAATATGAACCAACCAGAGCTCCCAGAGACTAAACCACCAACCAAAGAGTAAGCATGGAGGGACCCATAGCTTCAGATGCATATGCAGCAGAGGATGGCCTGTTGAACATCAAGGGGAGCAGAGGCCCTTGGTCCTGTGAAGGCTTGATGCCATAGTGTAGGAGAATGCTGGGACAGGAAAGCAGGAGTGGGTGCATGGGTGGAGGGAGCACCCTCATAGAAGCAGGGGGAGGGAGGATGGGATAGGGGATTTTTGGAGGGGAAAATGTTATCCCAGGAAAAGGGATAACATTTGAAATGTAAATAAAGAAAATACCTACCCCCACCCAAAAAAAAGATTTCACACTGGTATCACATTCAAAAACAAGAAAGCATCTACACAGCATTAATGTAAGCAATTAGTGTCTGGCAGTATTACTCTCTGTGATGTACCATCACCATGTGTTACTATGGAAAACAAAGTGAGAATGAAATACTATATTTTTCAGAGCAAGATTATCTTGAAAACCTGACTGGTACTTACCTCACAAAAGTAGAACACAGTGGTAGGAGGAGTTAAGTCATGGGTGACATTCATTTATACAAAGGACTATCTTCACTGAGCAATGATACCTAAGCACTCTGTTACTTGCTAAAAACAAGAAAGTCATGCGTATTTTTCAGGTGTTTTCAGATTCCAAGTCTACAAAAAGGAACTGCCCCCAAGGGACAAAAAGAATTGCCATTCGCTTATTCTTGTCATGATCCCTGAGTAATTGGTGTGAACAAAGGAACGCTTAATATTCTCACTGGAATACACGTGCACTTACACAACTGTTTCCGCCCATATTATATCCACTGCCCTACATTAGGTATTCACTAGGATCTAACTTATCTATTCTACCATGAGTCCCATTCTGGAGTTAGGAAAGTTTACACTGTTTCAAAACTCTGGGTGGAACACATAGGATTTTAATTCTCAGGATATTTAAGACAAGGTTCTGCTACTGTGAAGGTGTGGTGTCTAAAATAAGCACCCAAGGTCCTGGTCACTTTTCAGGTAACATTGCAGTATCTTGAAGTCAAATTTGCACAAACAAATGTCTGGGAACACTGTTTTCCAGCTCCGAACTTGATAAGCTTCGTGTTGCAAACATTATTTGAGGACCTTTGAAACAATCTTCATATTACTATTAAAAAGTAATATACTTTTTATTGTCTTAATTATGGCCTCGAACATAAGTAACTTACTGTGATACCTCACATGGGTTTGGGCTTTTATTGCTACTTTTTCATCTTTAACGATAATTGTTCTGGAACGAACAGTACAAACATATTTCCTGTTGATCATTTCTAATGAGTATTTTACAGAGAAAAGACTCTAATGAATCTGAAGGTATAAGCAGACACTACAGACACTAAATTTTTCATATAATATAGGAAGCATAATTATTATTAAATAAAATCTCATTTGATAAGTTAAGAAAATTGTGTATATGCCATCACTTTTTCCTTATCCATACATGTAAAGATAACTCATGTAGATATCATCAAGCCCCTTGAGAAATGCCAACACTGCAGCTAAGACAATAGCTCAAGATCAATTCCTTGGTTCTTTTGTTTGTTTGGTTTTAACACACAGGGTTTTGGGGGGGTTAGATTTATTTATTTATTTCATGTATATGAGTACACTGCTGCTGTCTTCAGACACACCAGAAGAGGACACCAGATCCCCATTACAAATGGTTGTGAGCCACTATGTGGTTGCTGGGAATTGAATTCAGGACCTCTGGAAGAGAAGTTTGTGCTCTTAACCACTGAACCATCTCTCTAGCGCTATTCCTTGGTTCTTATTTCTAATACTACCATGAATTACATGGTATCCTACTTGAATATGCACACATCCAAGAGATATAAGAATATTTATTACTGCTAATTTCTATCAATCCAGAGATATGAATAGCACTGGGTGTCCTACTGGTTACATTAGATAGATTTTTTTAAAAATAGTGCTATGACTTCACAGATTGGAAGGAAATTTGAGTATCTTGAAGTTTAATTTTCCCAAAACATTTGCTTAGGAAGCTACTGAAGAATGTGCTTAAAATAATAACTAAAATGAGGAGGGAAAGTCTATGAGTCAGAAAGCAGGGGACCAAGCTTGGGGAATATAAAAAGACTTTGTAAATTTATCAAAATGAAACCACAACTTGATAGTTGAGGAGGTTTATCCTGAAATCCATGGTGGAATAGAAAGTTTCCAGAAAGGATGACTTTATTAACAAATACACAAAATGGAGCAGTGTAACAGCTGGCACATTATCAAAGTTTGGCTGCTTATAAATTTGCATTCAGAGATATTTTACAGAACTGTCAAACAGCACAGAAAGATTTCACTCTCCGTTTAAAGAGTACCCATCAGGGCATGTTCCCAAAGGTATCTGTGTCAAGGTACTGCAGAGATAGATCTGCATATCCATGTTTGTTCATTGATTTCTGATCTTTTATTTATCATATCCATGTTTATCACAGTAGTAGTCAAGATAGACAAGATAGAGAATCAGCCTTGATGTTCCTCAACAGTTGAACGGATAAAGAACATTCAGTGTGTATACAGACAGGAATTACATTTGACCATAAAGAAAAATTAAATTGTGTTGTTTGCAAAACATTGATGGAACTGGAGGGAGATCATGATTTAAAACAAATAATCTAGATTCATAGAAACAAATACCATGTTTCTTCTGTATGCTTAATAAAGGTTTTATATACATACACAGACATATTATACTTATAACTATATATATATGTATATATATATATATATATGTTCATACATGTGGAAAAAGAAGAGAGTCTACTTGAGGAAATGAAGGATGAGGATAGAAAATGATAGAACAGAGAGTGCAAGGGAAGGGCTAAGACAGGGCGGAGACAGATTAAAGGAAGGCTGGGGAAGTGTTAAGGGGGGCCAGGAAAGGGTTAAGGCAAGTGTGGGAGAATGAGCAGAGCACAACCATGTACATCTATGAAAATATAACTTTATTACTTTGTATGGTAAATTTTAAAGGACTACATGGTAAGTCTGATAGAGGTGGTGGAAGGCAATTGGTAGCCCTAAAAGGGAAAAGCCTTATTAGAACCTGTAATCATGCTACAGTACTGGAACTCGGAAGTGAAAAATGCACATACATGCACACACACACACACACACACACACACACACATTACACATATGCACAGGCAGATATGCACAATTCACATATACACAGATGTCCATATAGACATACACCTGCACACATACACACATGTACACACATACATATATACACAATAAACAGTCAACAATGAAAACACTAAAATGGATTTAACCAAAATTTATGGACCTCTCTATACTGGAGATTAAGAGAGAAAATCCTCATAAACTGTGGAATGCCACAAGCAGGTAAAGTCTGCAGGTTAAAAATCAACTGTTTTCAAATACTTAAAAGTAGAAAGTTGAAATGGGGATACAGTTGGTGATACAGAACTTGCCCAGCACATGCAGAGCCTTGAGTCAATCTCTTTTCCTGATATAAATAAATGAAACATAGAAGGAAGTCCCAAAGAGTTGAAAATATAAAGTAACAGCCCACAAGGACAAGAAATTGGGAGACAGAGGCAAAGGATGAAAGGGAGTTGGGGGCTTCTGAGAAAAGGGGCATCACCCTGGGCTTCAGTTTATCCTGACTGTATTGATTTGCTATTCAACCAAATCACAGCTCTTCTATTTTAATGTAACTACTCTTCTTTCCACATTGTCTTGTTTTGCATGAAAAGAGAAGTACTGGTTCCATTAACGGAAGGAAACATCATACGAAGTCCATTACACATGTTTCAAACCTGTGTCATCAAATGTTTCAAATGCAAATTGCACAGATACTAATAATTTATGAAATAAAAATGAAGCCATAAGAAACTCTTTCCACTGACAGTGAGGTACCAGAACAATTTTAGGAATTCATTAGGCCAAAGCCCTTGGTTTTCTGCCTTGTGGTGAAAACAGTGCCCACTACCTTAAAAATCTGTGACATGTAAGTATAGTTAAAGCTAACTGTGATGTACAAGTGATTCATAACTGCCTTCAAACATGTCAGGATTTCCCAGAAGCTAAAAAACAAAATTTACATTCTCTAAATGCTTTATGTATGCATTCCAAATGACTGAAAATTCCATAGCAAAACTTCTGCACAAATAAACCAAAGAGAACTCTCGGCCGCCGTACTCCTCTCTTCAATACTTCTCATAAATAATCAGGTCTTCAAAGACCATGTTTGTGAAGCAGAGTTTTCTGTTTCAAGTAAAGTAAATGGTAATGGAACATCCTGTTAACAAATCTTTCTTTTCACTGCATCTAGTACATACTTGGGAATCCAAAGATTAAGTGAAATCAATGTGACTTCGTTTTCTGATTTTTATTATATATAACACTGTCACAGTTTGAATGTGGTCTATAGCCTCTAAAAGTCAGGTTGTGATTTTAATACCTATTTTGAGTGATTTAAAGGATGAGAAGTTAATCTACAATATTTGGAGTTCAGGATGTTGAGACGTAATTGGGACTAGTAAAGGTCATTGGAGTGGGACTCGTGTGACCAAACACTGGTGGCTTTACCAGGACAGAGGTATAGACATGCACACTCAAAACATGTGGGAGCCTGAGATGCCTGGAGACACTCCCAGCAGAGACTTGTCTGTTAGCTTGTCCATCATTGTGACAAAGATCTAAGAAAGACAGGTGAGTGCACCAGGGAACCTGGCAGCTTCCACAGCCTTCTGTGCAGAAGAGAGTGATCTCCCAGCATTGCTTCCACTTCTGAGCACAGAGGTGAGATCTCCACCTTCTCTCTGGAGGGTAACAGCTAGGAGTCACAGGCATACAATCAGTGGAGCAGCTGGGACAGAGGTCTTCAGGCTGCCATTTGCACCAGGGAGCCTGGGGGCTCCACAGCCTTCTTGCACGGACCCTGTGAGAAGAGAGTTGGTCTCCCAGGAATACAAACACAGGCTTACAGGCCAAGAGGAGGGACAAGTTTCAGCCAGAGACAGCAAGACCAACCAGCACCAGAGATAATTAGATGGCGAAAGGCAAGCACAAGAACCCTACCAACAGAAACCAAGGCTTCTTGGTAACATCAGAACCCAGTTCTCCCACCACAGCAAGTCCCAGATACCCCAACACACCGGAAAAGCAAGAGTTGGATTTAAAATCGTATCTCATGATGCTGATAGAAGGCTTCAAGAAGGACTTAAATAACTCCCTTAAAGAAGTACAGGAGAACGTGGGTCAACAGGTAAAAGCTCTTAAAGAGGAAACACTAAAATTCCTTAAAGAAATACAGGAGGACATGGGTCAACAGGCAGAAGCCCTTAAAGAGGAAACACAAAAATCCCTTAAAGAATTACAGGAAAACACAATCAAGTAAAGGAACTGAACAAAACTATCCAGGATCTAAAAGAGGAAGTAGAAACAATAAAGAATTCACAAAGTGAGACATCTCTGGAGATAAAAAACCTTGGAAAGAATTCAGGAGTCATAGATGCAAGCATCAACAACAGAATGCAAGAAATAGAAGAAAGAATCTCATGTGCTGAAGATACCATAGAAAACATTGACTCAACAGTCAAAGAAAATGCAAAATGCAAAAAGCTTATAACTCAAAACATCCAGGAAATCCAGGACACAATGAGAAGACCAAACATAAGGATTATAGATATAGAAGAGGTGAAGATTTACAGCTTAAAGGGCCAGTAAATATCTTCAACAAAATTATAGAAGAAAACTTCCCTAACCTAAAGAAAGAGATGCCCGTGAACATACAAGAAGCCTACGGAACTCCAGACTAGACCAGAACAGAAAGTCTTCCCAGCACATAATAATCAAAACTAAATGCACTAAACAAAGAAAGAATATTAAAAGCAGTAAGGGAAAGGGGACAAGTGACTTATAAAGGCAAACCTATCAGAATTACACCAGACTTCTCACCAGAGACAATGAAAGCTAGAAGATCCTGGGCAGATCTCATACAGATCCTAAGAGGACACAAATGCCAACACAGACTACTATACCCAGCAAAACTCTCAATCACCATAGATAAAGAAACAAAGATATTCCATGATAAAACCAATTTACACATTATTTTCCCACAAATTCAGTCCTACAAAGGATAATAGATGGAAAATGCCAACCCAAGGAGGGAAACTACACCCAAGAAAAACCAAGAAAGTAATCTTCTTACAACAAACCCTAAAGAAGATAACCACACAGACATAAAAATAACATCGAAAATAACAGAAAGCAACAATCACTATTTCTTAATATCTCTTAGCATCAATGGATTCAATTCCCCAATAAGAAGACATAGACTAACAGAAATATTTCTCATGTAAATCTTCAATTTTATCAGAAAATGTTGGTAATTCCTCTTTCAATTAATTTAGTAGTTTTTTAGGTCCGTCATTTTATCTGCATTATTTTTATGATAATCTTCAATTTTAACATGTTTTTCTATATATTTCTTCTATTTTATCAGAAATGTTTTCCATGAAAATCTCTGCTTTTATCACAAAATGTTTTGAATTCCACATTCAATTAATTTAGAAAGGTTTTTTATATCTACCATTTTATTTGTATAATTTTCCATGAAATAGTCAATTTTAGCTTGTTTTTCTCTGTATTTCTTGAATTTTATAAGAAACATTTTCAGCCGGGCATGGTGGCACACACCTGTAATCCCAGCACTTGGGAGGCAGAGGCAGGCGGATTTCTGAGTTCGAGGCCAGCCTGGTCTACAGAGTGAGTTCCAGGACAGCCAGGACTACACAGGGAAACCCTGTCTCGAAAAACCAAAAAAAAAAAAAAAGAAAAGAAAAGAAAAGAAAAGAAAAGAAAAGAAAAGAAAAGAAAAGAAAAGAAAAGAAAAAAAAGAAACATTTTCCATGTAAATCTTCACTTTTACCTGAAAATATTTATAATTCCACTTTCAATCAACTTAGAATTATTTTATGCCTACCATTTTATCTGTATATTTTTTCATGATAATCATCAATTTCAACATGTTTTTCTATATATTTCTTCAATTTTATCAGAAATATTTTCCATGTAAATCTTCAAGTTTATCAAAAAATGTTTATAAATCCACTTTAAATCAACTTAGGAATACTTTTATGCCTACCATTATTATATCTATATATAACTTTCCATGCTAATCTTCAATTTTAACATGTTTTTCTACATTTTCTACAATTTTTATCAGAAATACTTTCTACCTAAATCTTTAATTCTATCATAAAATATTTCTACTTCCTTTATCAATAAAAAGAAAAGAAATAAAGAAAGCCAGGTGAAAGGAGGGGTGTTATTTTACTCATAGTCTTAGAGCTTTTGGTCCACAGTCCCATTGCTGGGAACTTCTATTATGGACAAGCATGAAAGAAACACATCATGGAACAAGCTGACAGCCAATGAGGGCAAGGACAGAGAAACATAAAAACAAACAGCACTTCAGACATGTTCTGCCATGGTAAGGGGATAAATGAAACGTGTCCCTAAGGGATCCATGTAGTAGACTTTGTCCCCATCACAAGCAGTGCTGGAGAAAGTGCCAGGTCATAAATGTACTAATCTACCAATGGAGTCTTAATTTGATTGTGTGTGTGTGTGTGTGTGTGTGTGTGTGTGTTTGTGCGCGTGCGCGCGCGCGTGCGCTAATCTTTATTGTTAACTTGGTTACATTTAACATCACCCAGGAGTCAGACGTCAGTGTGTGTATGTCTGTGAGAGCATTTCCAGAAAGGGTGAACTGAGTAGGGCAGGATGCTGAGTTGCATGGCCAGTGAGGACCCAGTTTGTGAAGTTTCAAAGGCATGCAAGTATTCTATTAGGAAGTGGGCTAGATGCATTTCTGTAACATCCTGCAAAGAATTTGCTGTTTCCTGTTCATGTCCTGAAAACCTTGTTTGTTTGCAACTTTAAACTCACAAAATTTGATAGTTTTTTATATCTTTCTTCCAATATGGTTGATATGACTATTTAATAAAACAATTAAAACGCTCTTTGAAATTTCTCCCACCAAATAAAGTTTATGTCTTTTTGTGATGGCTAATATTGACACCAACCTGACAGGGCCTAGAACACCAAATATAAATGAAACAAAGCTCTGAAAATATCCAGAAGAGCCTGTAGGGAACATGTACTATCTCGAATTGACACAGAATTTGACATACACACAGTGACGACTGTGCAGGCGTGAAAATGGAGGCCTACATCTAGAGGCTCCAGAAAGCCATTCTGTGCATAATGACGCCCAAGATAAATCTCACATGGACCCTAGAGGTTGTTAAGAACTCTGTGTCCTTGGGTACAAAGAAGAGCCTCAATTATCTTTCCTCACCAAGCACGTACCTGAGACCGAGCCAATGAATCCTGGTTCCTAGAACTGTCCATTTTGCCTTAGAATTGGCTAAAGCATTGTTAGGCTCAGCGGGATCCTCTGAGCTTATGTCTAAGTGGCAGTTGAACATTAAGGGACTCTACAACTAACAAAATAAAAACAAATAGAAACCATGCCAGCACAGTGCTGGGAGTCACAGAGAAATGAGATCATTTCTCATGCCCAATGTCAAACACAAGAAAAGGGAAAAAATGAAGGCAAAGTTGGTTAAGCACGGACCTGAGCAGAACTGGGGCGGGGGAGGAGGGGTGTGTGGGGGGGAAGAGAAGTAAAGATCCTGGACTTTTGATGAACACTGGATACGTGCTGTGTCATCTTGAGCTGAAGGCTTGATGCCTGCTGGAATAATTTCAGTCCTCTGGAAACAGACTGCAGAGACTTTGAGCAAACACTACATACATCATGCTACAATTCAGAGACTCTATGGAGTAAGAGAGTCAAGAACATAACCTCTACAGGAAAGACTGTAATGCCTATCAGTTACTGTAAAGCGTCTTGGGTTTCTGAAAAGGTGCATTGAGCAAGCACGCTTCAGTAAAGAGAGCTCACAAGCAAGGCTGAGAAGACACCCCTCCTTCCAGCTACACCTAGCAGCCTGCCCTCTGGCCATGGCGTCAACCTTTACCTACTGCTGTGTTAGCTCACATTCTTGGTGTTCCTACTATTGAAAAAGGCAGACCCTGTATCCTTGAACAGTGCTTGACAGCATCAATTCACAATTATCAAGTTCAACAAGGAGAGAAAGGCTACAAAATATTTGTCTTAGTTAGGGTTTTACTGCTGTGAACAGACACCATGACCAATGCAAGTTTTATAAAAGACAACATTTAATTGAGGTTGGCTTACAGGCTCAGAGGTTCAGTCCATTGTCATCAAGGCAGAAACATGGCAGCATCCAGGCAGGCATGGTACAGGAGGAGCTGAGAGTTCTACCTCTTCATCTGAAGGCTGCTAGTAGAAGACTGACTTCCAGGCAACTAGGGTGAAGGTCTTAAACCCACACCCACAGTGACACACCTACTCCAACAAGGCCACACCTCCTAATAGTGCCACTCCCTGGGAAAAGCATATACAAACCATAACAATATTTAAAACAAAAACTGGTTTGGGCCTTTTGAAAGTACTTCAAAAGCATGCAATGAGAACCCTAGTATCCACTTCCCACTTCTTAGGATACACCTGTTAAATGTCACCCTGGCTTGTCCCGATCTTATATCAATTTCCCTAAAGAAAATAAGTTTTTATGTGAGTGACTATTCTGGGTAATTTAGGTTTACTGTGACACAAGTAGGTCATTTGCGAAGATGGAACCTCAATTGAGAAAATGCACCCACCAGACTCTTGATTGACTGATGGGCATGATTAGGCCCTGTTCATTGTGGGCCCCGCCATCCCAGCTGTTGGGCCTCAGTGCTATGAGCGAGCACAGTGAGCAAGCCCGAGGAGCCGGCCGGGGAAGTGGTGTCTCTGCTCAGCCTCTGCCGCAGCCGGGCCTCCAGGACTCTACCTTGAGTTCCTGCCCTAACTTCCCTGAATGACAGACCACAAGGTGTAAGATAAAATAGACCCACGTTGCTTCTGGTCACGCAGTTTCATCACAGCAATAGAAAGGCTAAGATCGTGAGGAGTAAGATGACGATCATGACACAGTGTCTAAGTCAGCGGTTCTCGACCTTCCTAATGCTGGGACCCTCATGCTGTGGTGACCTCCAACCATAAAATTATTTTCATTGCGACTTCATAACTATAACTTTGCTACTCTTACGAGTAGTAATGTAAATGTCTGTGTTTTCTAATAGTCTTAGGTGACCCAAAGGGGGTCACAACCCACAGGTTAAGAACCACTGGAATTTATAGGAAATTGGGTATTAATGACTCAAGTTTAAAATTAGCTTTCGAGCGAGGGTAGGATGCTAATAAGCATGGACTCCTCACTGTATTCTCTCCAAAGCTTTTCCCTGCTTGTTTTGCCACTGTCGGTGATTCTCATTTTCTTTGAGTCAACACTTCAGATTCTGTTCTCCAGCTAAGGAAATAATGAACTGGAAACCGCCTCCTAATACTGTGGCTGCTTTTGCAATTCCAGATGAAAACACCTTCTACTAAGTTTAGTAAATTTATTTATAAAAAATAAAATAGACGTTTGGAAGCATGCACATCCTTCTGCTTTGGAATTGATTAGTCTGAGCAGTGACTATTTATTATGTCACAAAATCCAATGATCACTGTGCAGTTCCCATAGCGAGGTGGTGAATGTTACTAAGTAGTAACAGGAAAGTGTAAGAAACTCTGGCCGTGCCGTTGGCTTCCTAACAATTTGGTCATGTATGGTTTTGTGAGGCATGTCTGCAATTTGTGGTTATTCAGACCAAACCAAGAGCCCCCATTTAATAGCTTAAATCAGACCCAAATGTTCTGTTCCTAACTTTGAAACAAATACCAATATTCCAGGGATGACTATACTATGTTCTGATAAAGAACCTGGGACAGACTTGGTTTAAATGGCAACAAGAAAAAATAATGAGAAAAGAAAGAAAAAAACGAAGTGTCTTGGCTACCTCAATAGCCCTCAAGGCCTTTCAAAAGCTGGCTCCTTTGGAATCTCCTCACACTTTACTATTTGTCTTCTTAGAGGAGACATGAACTCAAAATCTAAAAGCTTAGTTTAAACAAAAATGTGCCCAGCTATATATACACAATGGAGTACTATTCAGCCATTAGAAACAATGAATTCATGAAATTCTTAGAGAAATGGATGGAGCTGGAGAACATCATACTAAGTGAGGTAACCCAGTCTCAAGAGAATACCCATGGTATGCAGTCACTGATAAGTGGATATTACCCTAGAATCTTGGAACACCAAAGACACAATTCACATACCAAATGATGTCTGACAAGAAGAAAGGAGTGGACACTGGTGCTGGAAAGGATCAAAGCATCAGTGTAGGGGAATACAAGAACAGGGAAGTGGGAAGGGGTGGATGAGGGAGCAGGGGGAGAGAAAAGGGCATGTGGGACCTTTGGGGGGGGACCAGAAAAAGGGAAATGAATTGTAAATATAGACTATATCCAATAAAAAAGAAAAGAAATGTGCCCAGCAATCCCAATGTGACTATTAAAAAAAAAAAACCCAACCAACTAACTTTGATAAAGTAAAAATATAAGAAAAACCATGGGATTTCACGGTGAAAAGTGTTCCTGAACCTATCCCAACCACTTCCTCTGGGTTCCTAATTATATGGCAACAACATATAAGCATATATAGCATTTAAGTAATGCTAGCCACGTGTTGGGTTTCTTGCTGTCAAAGTCTTTTATAATTCAGAAGAAGGAAAACAAGCACCTTTTCATATTAATAAAGCCTTGGAAGGGTCAACTGCATGTGGACACCACAAACTGGTTCCCTCTAAGATGACCAGTGGGCTGCTCATCATGACCGAGATGCTGAGGGGAACCGAAAGCAAGAAGAAGTTACCAAGTAAACCTAGCAAAGATACGAAAGAGGACTTGACTGGGCCCCGTGAGTCCATCTCTGCAAGGTTGCTTAGACTTTAGAAAACACTCAGACCAATTCCCTTCCAAGGGAAGCAGTCCTTGTGTTGGAGAACTCAACAGTGAAGAATATTTCAGGACTATCCCTGAGAGGAGTAAAGCCAAAGGTATCATGGACGACTGAGAATCAGGGCAGGGGTGGCCTTAGTTGAAAGAACAAAATCCTATGAAATTCCCATGAACAGTATCTGACAGTGGAATCATCTTAGCATTTACAAAAACACTCAAGCTTTTATTCTTTGTTTTTTTTTTATAACATTTTAAGTCTATTCTTTAAAAACGCCACCTTATTTGTCTCCCAGCTTCCAGCTACGCCCAGCTCACCCGTTACCCCCAGCTACCCCCAGCTACCCCCAGCTACCCTCAACTACCCCCAACTCACTCCCAACTCACCCAGCTCCCCCAGAATCCCTCATCACATCGCTCTCACCGATTCATGTCCTCCTTTGTTCTTTTGACTAATAAGCCACTGAGGCCAGTCGGTGGCATGCACACGCACATGAGGCATGGGTGGCCTGTTAGTGGTTCTCCCCCAGAAGTCAGCAGCTGCCCGTATCTCCTCAGCTAGGGAGGAGGCCTCTGATGCCCCTCCGCCAGCAATGCTGGCATCCTGACTAGTTTGGTTGGATGCTGGTGTACACCTCTTGTATAGGTGACCACTAGTGCTGTGAATTCTTGTATTCAGTAGCATTTTGCAGCTCTCTTCCCGCCTTCCAGCATTTATTTTCTTTCTATTTCTTCTTTTGTAATGTACCCTAAACCAAGATTGGTAGAAATGACCCATCTATGGCTGGCCATGCAGTCCCTCATTTTCAACCCTTGAAACAGTTATGAATCTCTGTGCTAACAACTCCCCACTCCTCAACACACAAAAACAGGCACCTCTACCAAAGTTGAGAATCAGCACACGTCAATGGGTATGAACATAAATATTTGAAACTCATTTCATGTTCCACAGTGTGTGGTATCTTCAGCAATAGGATTTGAACCATCTAGCTATGGTATGCAACCAAAAGCAATGACAACAGTCTCCATTGTCCTGAGGGCCTCTAAGGGCTCCCTGAACAGTGTCTCAAAGGGAGGTAAGCAGTGTTTGACGCTGAAATTTTCATTTAACGACCCATGTCTTCTGGGAGCAGCACTGTGCACTCATAAAGGACACCTCACTTTTGAAATTATTTTTTAACACAAACCAGCAGGTTTTCGTTTGACATTCTTCATTTATCCTCCTGAATTTTGTTAACACGCCCTACCCCCTTCTCTCTCCCATCCCCCTACCCATCTCCATGACAACCTTTAGCCTCCAGTATTCCCGATCTTTCAAGTCAACTATGTTCTACGTTCTACTCTTGCCTCTAATTATATATAGTTTAACTTGGATTACAAGATTACAGGTTTCCATATAACGTTTTATGTGGCCTTCATTTTGGTTAACTCTACCCCTGTCCAACTCTATCTCTATCCCCCATTCCTCCATACTATTATAAAGCCTAAATAGTTGTTCATATTCCTCCTTTATTTAAAAGAAAACTGAAAACCTCTCCAGACCAAACATAAAGGAATTGCATCCAGTAAATAACTAGCTTGTTAGAAAGTATGACAACCACAACCTTTAAAAATGAACTCTTGGTCATTACTACTACACCAGGGCATACAAGAAAGGGGCTGTTATGGTTTGTATATGCTTTTCCCAGGGAGTGGCACTATAGGAGGTGTGGCCTTGTTGGAGTAGGTGTGTCACTGTGGGTGTGGGCTTAAGATCTTCACCCTAGTTGGCTGGAAGTCAGTCTTCTTTTTTTTTTTTTTTTTTTTTTACATTTCATTTTTTATTACCAATCAAAAATAAATTCCATATATTGTTTAGCAAATATTATCATTGTTTTTGTGACAAAAGACACAAGAGTCATAACAACAAAACTCCCGAGAGTCAAACTCATAACAATGCCAAAATAAATCACAAAAATATACAAATTAAAATCTTAATGCAAAATAAATAGGCGTCATCTGCTGTGGCGGCTGTGACTTGCTACCCACTTGGATGCTGTCTGCGGAGTCCTCCTCTGCTGGGGAGACATGCAGACTGGGCCGGTTCCAGGGCATGGCTCTGCCCAGGAACCAGAGGTTGGGAGAGGAAGTGAAAAATTGCACTGGGAGGAAGAAGTCATCAGACCAGTAATATTTGGAAATAATTATGACCCTCTGCAAGAAGTGGTTCTGAATGAGGAGGGGCGGGGCGGGGCCTGTCTGTCGGTGGTGACCGTGTATGCAGAGAGGTAGCTGTGGAAGTGTGCACACCTGCTGCGGCTGCCTCACACCACACGGTTTTGCTCTACCTGGCACTTAGGTCTCTCGGGAACACAGCTAGGCACCTTGTCTAGACCCAGAAGCATGCTGCACCTACAGAGAACTGGGGGTTTCGTAAGGAACTAGGGGTCTGATGTCTTTCCCCTTATCATTGAAAGCCACCATTCTCCAGGCTTCTCGGAGTAAATTCTGTGAGAGGAAGAAACCTTAGATTGGCCAGGGGTACAGGACACCCTGGTGTATCCTGGGAGTTAGGATTCTCTGGGTACAAAGACAGCAGAGTACATGGGGTACCAGAACTCCCTGGCTGAGGAAAGGAGTAAATGAATAAACACAGACGGCCCGTGCTCCCTCTTGCTTGTGCTCCCGCTCGCCTGTGCTCTTATCCTCCAGCTCCATTTGTCCCAACAATGGATGTGGCCCTTGGTCCTACAGTCTCCCTACAATAGCAGTGTGCAGCTCTGTCCCATGGCCTCATTCCACTCGGGTTTCCCAGGTGGCATTGGGGTAGGATTGCTCTGCAGCACCGAGTCAGCCCAAGCTTACCATTGCCCTCTGTGGCGGAGTCCTCAGGAGAGGGAACCCGGGGACCTGCTGCATGCCGTCAGGGGAAACCCTCCTTTCTTGGGGTCCTTACGTGGAAATAAGCTCAGGTGGTCCTCAGCCAGATATGCAGGCAGGGACACAAAGACCTGGCCTGGGTGGCTGTCAGTCCTCAGAGCGACCAGGACAGAGGTAAGAATGGGGAGTCAGGAAAGAAACCTTCCCGGGTGGACTGCTGGGTCCTGACTCTTCTTCCGGGTGAGTGAGTGGGACTAACTGCTGACACAGACCTACCTATCATCAGACTCAGCCCGAAACCACCAGGAGTGCCCAACAAGTCACCTCTAACGTCGATGCTCTCCCCTCTGAGAGAAAACCTTTGGTAAGAGTGAAGCCATAGCCAGGAAGCAGGTAAGCAACTGCACAGGCAAAGGCCATGCCTAACTCTTGGAGCCAGACCCTTCCGGGAGAAAACTGTCCAAAGGGTGGCTGAGCGCCAGGGCCTGGTTCTCGGCTGAGTCCCGCCTCTCCAGGAGAGGCCCTGGGCAGCAGTCTAGGAGATCACTGCATCCGGCAGTTGACAAAGGCAGGCGTGTTCCTCTCCGATGCCCATGCCGGGGTCGTCGCGTCCCTGATCCGTTGCTCGGCACGTCTCTCTGACCTCAGCTCATGTGTCCCAGGGTTGATGTCATTATCACCTGGATTCCTGCTTCCTCCCAGGAATACCCTCCTGGGGGCTCCGGGCCCCCAGTGCTGCAGAAGACTGCCTCCTAGGGCGACAGACACAGGCAGCAAGGCTGGAAACAGGTTATGGCTATTGCTTCGGGGGTGAGGAACCCTCCTCCCCTTTTAAAGTTTGTGGGAGCTTCTTGAAAAAAAAATTTTTTTTTACATAAAGTTCCTTAACCCTGTCTTCCCTTCCCCAAATGATATTTTAAAAGAGGAGCAATGAGCCTCGTTTAAAACTTCTCTCAGTGTTAAAAAAAAAAAAAAAACAAACAAACAAACAAACAAAAAACCCAACAGCCTTTGCTCACAGGCAGGTATCACGTCAGAGCTGTTCAGAGGTCCCCATCTGCAGCCAGAGCCCCTGGACAGGGATGTCTGGTTGCTCAGTCACGCGGGATATCTACCTGCACCCCTTTCTAGCCTAACAGGCTCCCTGACTTCATGTGGGCCCACTGGGGAGGCCCCCGGAGGGTGGGCGGGCCCTCCTGTCAGATGGTGCCCTCTTGGGAGGCTCTGAGCAGCAACGAGTTGCGTTCATTGAGAAGAGTCGCGGTCTCGTCCACCACGGGCAGCTCAGGCCTCTCGGTAAAGTTCTCCGAGCAGGTGGCACAGCCGTCCAGGGTGAGCCGGGGGCTGTTGTCCATGCGGGAGGTCATCAGCCCATTCTGGTACTGCTGTCTTGTGATCTTAATGTACTGCAGGTCTGTGAGCGCCCACACACTGAAGTCAGAGACATACTGGCCCAGAATGCAGCTGCCAAACTGGTTGCTGCCTGCCAGGGAGGAGGGTGTCAGGTCTGTGTTGCGGCCCGGGTAACTGAGGGAGGCTGAGCGGCTGAGTGGAGTTGGATGGGTTGGGGACCGGTCTGAGGCTGCCGTGGACAGCGCCATGGTCCCATAGTACGAGAAGGTGCCCATCTCGAACTTCATGTTCTCCTTGCCTGCCTCCACCTCCACCTTCCCCTGCAGGATGAGGACGAAGCCTTGCTCCGGGTGTACAGGTAGTGGCGGGTGCAGTACTTGTTGTGCTCGTCGAACTTGAGCTCCTGGATGACATCGGGGTACTTGAGCAGGCGGAGCAGGATCTTCTCTGACATCAGAGACGGGCTAAACTGCATGAGCAGCCAGAAGAAGCTGAGGGGGAGATTTTCACTTTGAGCTCCTTGTCAGCGTCCTTGAAGGCAGAGAAGTCACGCTTGTTTTTCATGGACACCCGCTTCCGGGTTCGATTGTCAGTGTACACGTCCGACTCATCCAGGATCTCGGACTTGATGATCTCCTCGATGACGTCCTCCAGGGTGACCAGGCCCAGCACCTCGTAGAAGGGGTCGCCCTCGCCCTCATTGTTCACCTTCTGCACGATGGCCAGGTGGGACTTGCCAAGCAGACAGAGATTGAAGGGGCTGTGCCTCCTGGAGGGCAATGGCAGGGAACATGTCTAGAAAGGCTACAGCTGCTGGGATTAAGAACACTGCACTTCCAGATGTCCTGAGTCGGATTTCCACCAACCTCATGGTGGCTCACGACCATCTATACCGGGATCTGATGCCCTGTCCTGACATGCAAGTGTACATGCAGATAGATAAATAAATAAATAAATAAATAAATAAATAATAAATACTTCTAGCTGTCGTCATTAACCTTGGATCCTACCTTGGCTATCGGAAGTCAGTCTTCTACTAGCAGCCTTCAGATGAAGATGTAGAACTCTCAGCTCCTCCTGTACCATGCCTGCCTGAATGCTGCCATGTTTCTGCCCTTGATGACAATGGACTGAACCTCTGAGCCTGTAAGCCAACCTCAATTGAATGCTGTCTTTTATAAAACTTGCATTGGTCATGGTGTCTGTTTACAGCAGTAAAACCCTAACTAAGACAGGGGCTCACCCTCAGGAAGCCTCGTGTGTATTTCTGTGACACAGGGGGGGGGGAGTTTAATACCACCCGAGATCCACGGTTTTTCAAAGCACTTTCTCATAGGTGATTGTTAGAACTATGGATGCAGACTGGAGGAAAAATGATGACGTGATCCTCTCTGAAGTCAGAAGTGTCTTAGCTAACAGATTTCTTTACAAAACAGTGGGATGGAGATTTTGTGATAACAATCACACAGACTTCTTAATCCATCTGGAACCTAAATCCAGGGTAGAGATAGCTCAGATCAGGCTAAACAGTTCCTCACAGACCTTCTGACAAGACTTTTTCTTGCAAATTAGCTGAACCTTTTTCCAGATAAATGTTTAAGCAAAACATAGATTTTTTTTTATTGGCAATCTTTGTAGACAAAGCCTGGAAGCTGCTTCAAAGGAAAACAATAATCAATTATGGTTTGTTTTTTTTTTTTTTTTTTTTTTTCTGTGCTCTACCGAAGCACCAAGCAGCAGTTTGGGACTTTTTTATTTATTTTCTGAGCATAGTTTTAATTTAGTTTTTCAATAAAAATCATTAGAAAGAATTGCAAGCCCTAACTCCAGAAGAGAGGGCGGGTCCCTTCCACCCCCCCCCCTTGTTCTCTAGAGCTGTCCGAGGCCTTAGCTGTGGAAAGGCAATGCATCTCATTGCTTCCAAAGTTTTCCCCAGGAAAGGGAGGTTGGTCACGTGGCTGTGTCAAGTTCCACAGCTGTAACAGAGGAATGGGTTCCCGAGGCCCTCCCAAAATAGTTTCAGCTGGCTTCTATGATTTTGATATCAAAAACATCTTTCCACATTACTAAACAAATTTCTGCATTATCACTTTTTAAAGATAATTAACTTTTTCATTATTTTCTAGATACAAATATAAAATTTCTACCATTACATTTTAGACAACTTGCTTAAAAATAAAGCTTCAATTTCCTCATTATCAAAATAGGATTAATTCTTTTTTTTTTGAAAACTCAAAATAAAATTAGCATATGTTAACTATGATAATGTTGGATACATCATATTATAAGGGAAGAAGTGAAATTTAAAGTAGTGTCATTTTTTTCTTTTCTATATTTATGTTATACTATGCTAGCTGGCACAAAAACAATAGATTGTAATTAAGATAATGACTTGTCTCTAAGAAAGATAAGTTTGTAACCAAATGATTGACCACCACGTGTTCCCAAGGAGAGTCCTCCATTGAATATATACACTTGTCTCTTAAAATAATCATTTATTTATACTATTTATGTCTAATAATCAATATTTTAACTCTTATTACTAAGGAATAATTTGGAATACTTTTTTTACATAAATGAACAGGATGTAAAATTTGTACAATCACACTTTGTCTACCAAGGGTAACTGCTTATAAGGTAAGTTTAGGCCTCATATATATGCTTATTTAATATTTGATAAATGCAAACACATGAAGTGTTAATAAGAGAATTAAGTTATTATTAAGCCATTATACCAAATGGCATTTGAGTTTCCAGAGGCAATAAAAAAGAGAGAGATAATTAATATACTCTACCAATCACACCATGCAGAGCCTGATGGTGATCTATAAGATCTATACATTCTGTCATAAACAATACCGATTGTATACATTTATATGTAATCTTTTAATAATTTAACTTCGATTCATCAATATATCGAGGGATTTTAGCCACAGTTTTTCTAAACTTTCTGGAAGAAAATATTTGACATATAGATATTCCTACATGATTATCATATCAATACCACAATAATAAAACTGAGATATCAAGTTCAATAATAAGCAGGACAGAAAACAGTATAGATTTTCTTGGAGAATCAACTATTCAGGGGAGGAGAAGGAGAGGTGTGCAGAAGTAAAGTCTGATACAGATGAGATCAGACTCATTCAGATCACTATCAAAATTCCAACACAATTCTCCACAGATGTCAAAGAACAATTTTAACTCCATAAAGGAACACATACACACACACACACACACACACACTCACACACACTCACACACACACACACATACTCACATACACACACACACACAGAAGACAATTAAATAAAAGGACAATTAAAATAAACTGCTAGAGGCATCACCATTCTTGACCTCAAATTTGTACTATAGATACAAACTAACTTTAGGGGGAGAAAGAATGGAATTGGCACAAACCAGACATGTTGATGAACAGACATAAATCCACATGTCTATAGACACCTGATTTTTGATAAAGAGCCCAGAAATACACCCTGCAAAAAAGATAGACAGCATCTTTAACAGACACTTCTGGTCAATCTAAGTGGCTACATGTAGAAACCTCCAAATAGATCCAAACTCATCATCCTGCCCAAAACTCAACTCCAAAGGGAAACTATTACAACAGGTGCAAAGAAATTCAAAGTGATGTATTTAAATTTAATATTTAAAAAACATCAGAAAACTCAACAAAATATATAAATTACTAAACTCATAGGACATAAACACAAAATTAAATCAAGAATACATAAGCAAGACTTCCTAGGAGCAGCGAGATTGAAACAGTAAGAACCACCCCCCCCCCAAAAAAAAAAAAACTAGGACTTGAAACTGGATTCTTTTCTTTTACAATAAATACATCCTGACCAAAACGTCCCCTCCTTCCACTCCTCCCAGTTACTTTGCACCTCCCATCTTGCCCAGAGCCACTCCCCATCTTCTTTAGAAAAGAGCAGGCCTTCCAGAGATGACAGCCAAACAGGACAAAACAGGATACAATATGACAAGGCAAAAGCCCTCACATTGAGGCAGGACAAGGCAACCCAATAGGAAGAAATGAGTCTCATGAGCAGGCAACAGTGTCAGAGAAACACCCACTCTCGCTGTTAGGAGTCCCACAAAAACACCAAGCTAACAAGCACAGCTAATAACATCAGAGACCCTGGTGCATGCCCGTAAACAAGGCTCGCACAGACTCCAGCAAACTTCCAATGAAGCACTCGCACTCAAACTTTTCAAGATACTACACGAAATAAGAAGTAGAAACACTACTACAAATGAGATTTTTCTAGAAAGACTCGACACCCTCAGAGTAAAACCTTCAACTAACTGATTAGACCTTCAGTGATTATGGAGAAGTTGGACTGCTGCAGGTCCAGAACCTACAACAGTTTTTACAGTTTATCTTGGGGCATCTTTAGCTCCTCAAAAGCCATTCCTGAACCCACTCTGTCACACCTAACCCTGGGGTTGAGGGGTAAAAAATGTTTTAGAATGTATTCACTTAACAAAACCAGAGTTTCTACCAACAAAAAGGCTAAGAGTCATCAGCATCTGAAGCCTAACACTGTAATTTCTCCATTCTCTGTAACCACCTACTTAATGTTCCTACCAATGCATTTGAAAAGCACTTTGATTTATGACTTTCTTTGTTCAGTTACTATAAAAACTATTCCTATAAATAGAAGAAATATCTCAGAATAAAAGCCTGATATGACAAACTGTGTTCAATAGTTTTATGTCATCTTGACATAGCTAGAGTTATTTGTTAAGAAGGACTCCTAATTGAGAAAATGCCTCCATAAGATTTGCCCATCGGCAAGTCTGTAGTGCATTTTCTTGATTGGTGATTGATGTGGTGGGCCTAGTTCACTGGGAGCAATGCAGGTGGTCCTGGACAGTATGAGAAAGTAGGCTGAGCAAGTCAGCAAGCAGCATTTTTCCATGGCCTTTGCTTCAGTTCCTACTTCAAAGTTCCTGCCTGGTTGAGTTCAGCCCTGATATCCCTGTGATGAAGTGAAAGTAACTATAAACTGAAATGACTCCTTCTTCCCCGAATTGCTTTGGTTAATATTTTAGTACACTAATAGAAACCCTAACACAAACCCTACAGACAGAATTCTACAAGCCCCATTAGGACACAAACCTACAGACAACATTCTATTAAATGTGAACAGTATTTCCAGTGAAATCTGGAACAAGACACAGACGCCAACTCTCTCTACTCTTACTCGGTGCAGTATCCAAAGCCTTACCTGGAACAGCAGAGAGAAGCAGAAGAAAGGAAGAAGATATGACGGGAACAAGAAATCAAATTACATCTATTTTCAGATGGCATGCGCTTATTCTTAAAAGACCCTAAAGATGTCTCCAGAGAGATATTTACGTATGACAAACATTTCCAGTAAAACAGCAGGGTACAAAATCAATATACAAAAATCAGTACCACTTCTCTATACCAATAACAGAGTTGCCAAGGAAAAAATTAAAACAAATATCCCATTCACAATAGCCTTTAAAAGAGTGCCCAAATGTAAACTTACCCAATGAGATAGAATGAAATCTATCTACAATGAAAAAAACATTAAGATATTGAGGCAAAAAGTTGAAAAAAATGATTTTCTTCCATGCTTATGGATTATCACAACTAATATCATGACATGGTCATATTACCAAAAAAAGTTTTGTTTTGTTTGTTTGTTTGTTTGTTTGTTTTTCGAGACAGGATTTCTCTGTGTAGTCCTAGCTGTCCTGGAACTCACTCTGTAGACCAGGCTGGCCTCGAACTCAGAAATCCACCTGCCTCTTCCTCCCAAGTGCTGGTGTGCGCCACCATCGCCCGGCAAAAAAAAAGAAAAATTTGACCTACAATCTTAGTGCAGCTCCCATTAAACTTCCAACTGCATTCTTCACAGAACTAGAAAAAAAAAAAACCCTAAAATCATGTAGAAACACGATGACCCTAAGCAATCCTGAGCAAAATGAAGATCAATGTAGAAATATCATAATGCCTGACCCCAAAGTACAACAGAACTACAATGACAAAAACAGGCTCAGACATGTAAACGAATGGAGCAAAATAGTATTCTGCTTCATTTTTTGTCAGCTTCATACAAGTTAAAGTTTTTTGGAAGAGAAACTCTGACTGAGAAAATGCTTGCCTCAGTTTGCCTGAGGGCACATCCATAGGCCACTCTGTTGGTTGATATGGGAGGGTCTAGCCCTCTGTAAACAGAGTTAGTCCTCAGCAAGTGATCCTGAGTGTTGTAAGAAATCAAACGGAGTAAGCCATGTGAAATAAGTCAGTAACCAGCACTCCTCCATGGCCTCTGCTTGAGTTCTTACCTCCAGTTTTCCGCCTTGAGTTCCTGCCCAGATTACACTTCATGATAAGCTATAAGTTGAACTAACCACTTGCTGCCAAGTTTCTCTTGGTCACGGTGTTTATCACAGCGACAGAAAGCAAAAGCAGGATGAATGAAGAACCTATGAACCAGACAACTACAAGCACATAAATCTCAACCAAGGAGTAAAACCCATGCACTGGAGAAGAATTGTCTCTAGCTAGTGGGGATTTAGACAATGGATCTCCAGAAGAATGGAATTGGATACTTATCTCTCATTCTGGACAAAAATCCATTCAGACGGATCAGTGCCCTCAACATGAGACCTCAAACTGCTTCAGCAATACACAGAGAAAAGAATTCAAGGATATAGCCACAGGCAAGGCCTTCCTGGAAATGCTATAGTAGCCTTCGCTACAAATAACCAATTGGTAAGCAGGGAGGGGGGGGTGGGATGGGCAGTTTTCAGAGGGGTAAAGGGGATACCATTTGAAATGTAAATAAAGCAAATATCTAATAAAATAAAAAAAGAGAAATGAGAAAAAAACAAATAACCAATGAGAATGCAGAAAATTTCAAAGCTCTGTACAGCAAAGGGAGTATAAACATGAGAATGAAGAGAAAATCTTTGCCAACCCCATGCCAGGTAGATGTTTATGTTTATATGTTTATATCTAGAACATATAAAGAACTGTAAAAATTAAGCACCAAAAAAAAACAATTTTTCAATAAATAGACTAATGAACCAAATGGACCAAAAATCTGCCCAACTCTCTTAGCCTACTACCTAAAAGGCTATAATATAGGCATAATTAATGGCAACTCTGCTATGTATTTTTCAAATTATGTTAATTAGGATCATCTCTGAGTATAACAAACAGTGCTGACATTTCTGTAAGCCATCTCCATAAAGTCTTGGCTGAACTTAATGCTGTCTGATGGATCAGTAAGCAGATTTCTTCTCTTTCCCACCCCCTCCCTCTTTCCCTCCCCCTCCCCCCTCTCTCTCACGTAGGGCATCCATTTCTTCCTTCTTTAAGGCCATCCAGTGGAAGAAGTGAATACAAACAAAGCATATTAGCTTTCCCATGCCTGGAACCAGAAGTGATGTTCTGTCCAGCTCATATCCTGATGGCTAGCGATGATGAGGATGCCTACGAAAAGTGTTAGGTTCAATTCCTGTCACAAAGTAGAAACAGGTGTGATGAGCATTTAATCACCCTTAGCCATACAAGCCAATCCCCTCCTTCCCCTATTAAAAACAAAGCTATAATAAACACCCTTTCTTTTGGGTACATCTTTGTGTAATGTGCCACAATTTCCCCTGACAGTTACCTAGACCAGGGCTTGGTAAGCAAAGGGGCATGTGGAAGTGTTTTCTATCTCACGTTTGGAATAAGAAATCCTTAGTAGATGCCCTATCTTTCTCATGTAACTCCATCAGATTACCACAGTCTTTTAATATCACCTAAATTCATACTAAGAAGCTGACATTCAAAGCATTATGCAATCTAGCTTTATCATTAAAACTCTTCTCCCTACAGTGCTCCACACAGACCTCTACTCCTCTTGGGTTGATCAGTCCCAAATACATCATGGATATCTATTTCAGACCCTGGACTTGTAATTTATCACACTGCATCACCGGGAATGCCATTGTGACCTCTCTTGAGTCTTCTATTTATTATTCTAAAAAAAACCAACAGCAGTGTGTTTAAATAATGGGAAATGAAGCATGAGAAGAGCCTAGGCCTCAGAGAACATTGGCTTTCATCCTTCCTTCACAGACAGTTGGCGGCCACAGCAATAGTTGCTTCTTGGTCTGTTTCTGTTGCTGTAATGGACACAGACTGGGCAACGTAAAGAACGGAAGTGTATTCCGCTTACAAGAATTTTCTGTAACGGGACATTTGACATGTATTATTATCATTTGTTTGTATTTTGTCTCACCATCCTTTTCCCATCTGGAAAGTCCAAGAACATGGTACTCGGATCTGGTGAGGGCTTTTTGCTGTGTCAAACATGGTGGAGGACATCAGTTGGTGACACAAAGCAGCCATGTCAGCTGTGGCGACTCCTGCTCTTCACGTGAAAGCACTAAAGCCATCCTGGGCGCTTCCTTCTCATGACTGCAGCCAACTTTCAGTCAGTCAGATTGCTCAGTGGATAAAGGCATGTGCCGGGGCAACTTAAGACCTGAGTTTGGTTCCCAGGACTCACACTTTAGAAGAAAACTGAACCCCATTAGTTGCCTCTACCGCCACAGTTCTGTAATGTTTGTTCATAAATCACACACGCACACACACACAACACAACACACAAAAAATAAATAATAAAACGAGGCACTACCTTCAAACACTTTTAACATATGAACTTGGTAATCAAGTTCAAGCAAACTTTAGGAAGACACATTCAAACCATAGCACATTCCTATCACTCAGTTCCTGTGGTCATCATTAACATTTTCTGTAACTTAGCACATTTGACATTTATTATCATTTATCTTTCATCAGCATCTTGTCTCCCTGTCTTGGTTACAAGCCGTTTGAGAAGTGCCACACCATATGCTCCTTTGGGTCCCTATTTCTTTGTATCACAGTACAGATTTAGGTAAAAAATTTGCTGTGACACAATTAAATCAAGCATACCAGTAGCAGAAAGAAAACAAAATGAAACATCTATCCCAACTCTTCCATTCTAGAAAAAGAACCTTAAAAATCTATAAGGATTACTTAGGGAAAAATGAATGACATAACTTAAAAGTTCAATGATTCATAGAAAGTTTTAAAAAAAAATTGCAAGCACTTCATTGAAAACCCAAGAAAAATATATATCAAATTTAAATGGACAGATCTGTGTGTGGTAGGCTTGCAAGTAAATGGGTGTGTCCAGAGAAGGTTAGAGGAAAATGAAAGCCATTGTTTCTGTCTAAGAGAGAAGGAAGGAAGGAAGGGAAGAAGGAAGGAAGGAAGGAAGGAAGGAAGGAAGGAAGGAAGGAAGAAAGGAAGGAAGGAAGGGAGGGAGGGAGAGAGGGAGGGAGGGAGGAGGAAAGGAAGAGTAGGAGGGAAAAGGGAAGAAGTTTTTCAGAGAAGAAACTTCTCTGTTTAGCTCGACTAAACGAAGGAAGAGATACAAGAACCAGCAGATTCGAACCAGAAATCCATTGTATAAAACATCTGAAAAAAATCTAAAGCCACCCTCAGCATTTGTGGAAGCTGTGAAATTGTAGGAGGCACATAAGGTCATGGTGGCCATTTTCATCCAAGATCATAGAAGAGCTCTGAAGAGCATGTGCCTGAGTTGATGGACAGGGCTTCAAAATGGCTGATCCTGTCTGAGAAGGTTCACGGAGATGGAGACTGACGGGTAGGCAAAGAGGAGGGCATTGATTTATTCATCACTGACTCACTCTGGTTTTTCCTTGCCCATCTTTCGTTGCCTGTCTGACCTCTGAATCCTTACACTTTTGTCTGTCTCCCTTGGCCTCAAAGAACTCAGCCCTCAATTCATAATTCAAATGTTTGCACTTTGCTGCACACATCTCAAGTAGAAGTTTGGAAATGAGACTTAACATTACATATTCCAGCTGCCTCTTGATGTAGAAGCATCAGGCCCTGTGCCTCTAAGCACAGGGGCACCACCCTCTTCCTTCAATCTACATCCTCTACCTGCAAGCCCACTCACGGTGGCAGGGTCTCCCTCTGAGCTGATCACGCCTCCTCCCTGCCTCTTTTTCTGGTAGGGAGTCTTCCCTTCTTTCCCTTAAATATTTACTTTTGTCATTGATTTCCCCTAAACCATTAGCTATAATACATACATTACTTATTTTTGTTTGTTCCTGATTCCTAGCCAAACAAATAGAAACTTCGGTTCTCCCTTTATTTCATACCACCCCCATACCAAGTAATACACTTTAAATTTAGCCTCTGACTAGGATAAAAATAGCCTGAGCATACATCCCCAACTAAATAAATGAAGCTGCTTTGTTCTTGTTTTATTGCTATTTCCAACTCAGCATAAGCAGTGCGATTTGTCAGTGTTGCTGCAGTGAAAATAGCATCAATGTTTTAATGTGTATCTTTCTCTCTGACAGCGATGGACACGGAGCCGTTGCTTGTTTGCTCTTTAAAGCAGTGCTTGCTGGCCTCTGCTTCTGCTGCTAGAAGAACAAAGGAACCACGGCAGTGTCCTGCTCGACAGTGAGAACGCAGAGCTAGCTCTCCCTGAGCATCTTCCCGTGACTTCTCATCCTAGACATTTTTATCACACTCACTTCCTGATCTCAGTAGTATGTTGACAACCACTTTCCTTCCCATCAATCCATGGCTTCAGGGAGACCCTCATTTGCATGTCATTTGCATATTTAAATTATCTCCCCATAAATTTGATAATTGTACATCCTTGTAAGCATAGGTAGTATGAAGATACTGCCCTGCTCTGCTTCTGAAGAAGCCGGCTGAGACTCTTGTTCACTTAGCAAACGGATGCTTGTACTGGGGCCTGTTCGCACTGTTCTCAGTGCTAAGGAGACAAAATGGCTTGTGATGCAGTCATCATCTTCCAGGGTGAGGCTCATGGTTGCACTTTTATTCACATACCAAGGGCCTATTTGTTCCCACTTTTATAAATAAGTGGTCAAAAGTAAGCTCATGAGCCTTCTACCTAGCAGAGCCCATGTAACGGCACATCCGCACATCCTCGGGTTTGTGGGTGTCTTTCCCAAGACCCCAGTGCGCATCTTGACTCCCCCCTCCAGTCTTGCTTTTCTGTCCTCTCGTCTTCAGCCACGAAGCTTGTTTAAACGGCGCCTTTCGTTAAGTTCAGTGACGATTTCTTGCTCAAACCAAAGCAAGAAAATAGACTCTTGCTTGTGTCTGGGACACGACTCCTGGACTCCTGTAGCCCAGTGCTCTAAAGAATGAGAACAATCGTGAGAGCACGTGTGGCTCTTCTCCTGTTCCTAGGTTTCAAAGTGCTTCTTTTTCTATGTCTGTTTACTGCTCCCCACCCCCACTCCCTCCCGCCGCCCCTTTATCTCTCTGTAAACTGTGGCAAAAGACTTCCAATCAAAGTACTGCAAAATAGACTACAGGAAACTCAGAGACAGTAATTACCGGCGCGCCAACGTTCTTGCTTAAGTAGGTATTTTAAACAAATTTGGCATAGACTCATTTGCAATAGCTCCTCTCTCTGTAAAACAAAGCGGCGATCTTGGAAAAGCCTTTATCTGCCGTGGTTTTAGCCACACAACTCCCAAAACTTCTTCACATTCCCAATACTCCCAGGAAGTTTCTTGCCACATTTCATTTCTGCTTATAATTAACTCTTTGAATATTTTCCATATTTGAAAAAAAAACGAGGTGCAAGGGCTAGAGAGATGGCTCTGGGGCGTAAGAGTGCTAGCTGCTCCAGCTGAAGACCAAAGTGTGGTTCCTAGTTTCCTGCATCTGACACCCTCTTCTGGCCTTGTGGGCACTGAAATCATGTTCATGCACATAATTTAAGATGTGCTTGCTCCTTCAAAACTTCTCCTTTATTGCTCATTATTATTATTATCTTAGTCGATTTCAATCCATAAATAATTTTTATTGACTAAGGCTAGTGTGGTGGTTTGAATAGGTTTGGCCCCCAAATAAACTCGTGCATTTGAATGCTTGGCCCACGGAGAGTGGCACTATCAGGAGGTGTGGTCTTGTGGGAGGAGGTGTGGTCTTGTGGGAGGAGGTGTGGTCTTGTTGGAGGAGGTGTGGTCTTGTGGGAGGAGGTGTGGTCTTGTGGGAGGAGGTGTGTCACTGTGGGGCCGGGCTGTGAGGCTCCTATGCTTGGGCTCCTCTCAGTGAGGAAGAGAGCCTCCCCCTGGCAGCCTGAGGAAGCCAGTCCCTTCTGCTGCCTTCAGATCAAGATGTAGAGCTCTTGGCTCCTCCAGCACCCAGTCCGCTTGCAAGCTGCCCCCTCCCTGACATGATGATAATGGACTGAACCTCTGAACCTGGAAGCCAGCCCCAATTAAATGATGTCCTTTATAAGAGTTGCCTTGGTGTGGAGCAGAGACTGAGAGAAAGACCATTCAGGGTCTACCCCCACCTCGTGATCCATCCCATCTACAGTTACAAAACCCAGACACTATTATCAATGCCCACAAGTACTTGCTGACCGGAGCTGGATATAGTTGTCACCTGGGAGGCTCTGCTAGTACATGACAAATACAGAGAGGGACACTCTCAGCCAGCCATTGAACTAAGCACAGGGTCCCCAATGGGGGAGATAGAGAAAGGACCCAATGAGCTAAAGGGGTTTGCAGCACCATAGGAGGAACAATGATATGAGCCACCCAGTACTCCCAGAGTTCCCAGGGACATAAACATCAACCAGATAGTACACATGGTGTTACTCATGGCTCCAGACGCATAAGCAGCAGAGGATGGCCTTGTTGGACATCAAAGAGAGGAGAGGCCCTTGGTCCTGGAAAGGCTGGATGCAGCAGTGTAGGGGAATACCAGGTCAGGGAAGAGGGAGGTTGATTGGGGAACAGGGGGAGGGGAGATAACTTATGGGACTTTCAGGGAGGGACCAAAAAAGGGGAAATCGTTTGAAATGTAAATAAATAATATATCTAATAAAAAAATTTAAATTAAAAAAAACGTTGCCTTGGTCATGGTGTCTCTTCACAGCAATGAAACCCTAAGATACTAGTGATGCTTTATTTTCATTTACTAATTCATTTCTCCCAAATTCTGACTCTCTGCTCTGTTGTGATTATAACACTCCATTTAATAGTTCATGTTTTCAGTTCTTAACACTAGAAAGGAGGATGCCCAGGAGAGGCATGTGTCCAGACAAGTTACTGTGCACACTTCTGCTCCTTTTTGCATCAATATGGCAATATTCTGCTCTGTCAAGCTCATGGGAATTCATCAAGTCCTCAATGAGTCAGCTTATTATTCCTGAGTTTACTGAGAAATTCCCATTTCTAGAGTTTCAAGGAGAAGCAAGCACTTTAGGCCGTAGGGATATGGCTGAGAAGCCCTGTTGGCAGCCAAGACTGCCTTCCTGAGCACCCACCAGTAGTAAAACGTGCCATTATGGTGTGTGACAAGTGCCACCCTAAAGACTATTGGGTACAAGTGTGCACACTGCAGAATCTTTAATAAACTTCATTTCCTTCTTTCTCAACAAAATGCAGAAGTTCTTTTTACAATATAGCTTGGATAGGAGAAGAGAAATAGGTACCCACATACAGAGCAATAAGACCTAAGAACAAATCCTCCTGGCAAAGTAACTCTGGTTTTTATTAGAGTTTTTTTTTTTTAATAACCATCAGGTTAGACTGAAAGCAATTTCCCTTCCTCCACACTCAATTGAAAGCATGCGTAGAAAATATATAAAATTCTCAAAGAATAAAAATATTATATCTTTATTTAAAAAAAAAAAGTTTAGGTGCCAAAAGGCCAAATAGCCTGCCAAAAGAAAATCTCACTTGTAGAAAGTGAAGTGGACTGTGAATGCCAGCTGTCTAGAACAGAGTGAGTTCACAGTAAGACCGTGAGTAATTGAACCAATTGAGTGAAGAAGAAGAAAAAAAAGAAGGTGATCAAAGGGAAAAGAAGCCAGCATAGCCAGGCAACCTCATCCGAAGAAGTGGAGAATCGAATTATGAACAGCTATGCAAGATCAAAATAGAGGAGAAGCTATGATGAGAACGGGTTCCCAAGCAACCGGGAGATTACCAGTCTAAGGGGAAGTGATTCTGTATGGAGCAGCCTGCGGACTCTCCTGCTTCCTCTCCAAGGAGCACAGGGCGGTCCTACTCGCTCGCCATCAGCCTGCTCTCTCTCCTGGAATGAATGCTCAGTGGGAGCTTCTCTCTGAAGGAAGAAGGACTCCGTGGTCCTTCCCTCCCGTTACTCAGCCATCGTAAGGAGATTGAACAGATGAACAAAAATGCTCTACTGTTAGGAGGCTAAGAGTCGAAAGCTGGAGGGCCACTTGGTGCTTTATAAATTTACTTAAGACAGATCACCAGCCCCCCACGTGGCTCTTCTGCGAGTCGGGAAACACATGCGTTCACACACACAGCCTTATGACCTGTACGGATTTCACGGATACTGACCTGGAAGGTGACTGATGAACTAAGGACAGTGGGGGCACAAGTGTCCCCGCTACACCTGATGGGTAAGCTAAACCTGTAACTCCCACCACTTGTAAAGGTGATACACTTTGGGAAAAGCTGTGATGAGATAAACGTTCTCTTGATGGAGATGGTTCTTTAGGAAATAATTTCTTGGAAACAAAAAGGAAAAAATGTTGCATGGGTGAGCTGGGACTGACCCTTAGTTGCCATTTAACTGCACCTTCTGGAAACTATCTTCTAATTGCAGACGAAGCAGTTTCTGACAGACTAGTCAATCAAAGCCCTTTAAGAAGTTACAGTCATGGGTGGAGAGATGCATCCGTGGTTAGGCGCATTGACTGCTTTTCCAGAGGTCCTGGCTCACAACCATCTGTATTAGGATCTGACGCCTTCTTCTGGTGTCTCTGAAGATAGCAACAGAATACTTACATAAAATAAATGAATTAATCTGAAGAAATTGTTGTTGTTGTTGTTGTTGTTGTTGTTGTTGTTGTTGTTGGAGTAATACCTCTCTCCTGGCTAGCTTTCTATTGCTGGGATAAAACATTGACCAAAACCAGCTTGGGGAGGAAAGAGGTTTTGGCTTACAGGTTACACGTCATTGTTGAGAGAAGCCAAAGCAGGAATCTGGAGACAGGGACTGAAACAGCGACTGTGGAAGAATGCTGTGTAATGACTTGCTCAGTCTGTTTTCTTACACACCCCAAAACCACTGGCTGGGAGGTTGCATCTCCCACAATGGACCAGGTCCTCCCCCATCAATCATTAATCAAGAAAATGCCTCATAGTCACGCCAAGAAGCCAATCTGACTACAGCAGTTTGTCAATTGAGATTCTTTTGATAATGTCAAGATAGTCAAGTTGACATGAACTAACCACCACAACCCCCAGCCTGCAGTCACCTTGTAGTAAGTTTATGATCTTTAAGAAGGCATGTTTTTTTTAAAAAAAAAATCAGAAATCATTACCAAATATTAATGTCTCCATAAGCTCCTCCATGAGAAATCTTTGAATTGACTTTCTTAGGATGTCCTTCCCTATGTTGTCTAAAATGGCACATGGTCACAATCAAGGAAGCTGTAATAAGTGTTAAGTCATCAGTGAAAACCATTGGGTTGCTAATTGGGGGGTTGGCTTGGCTGGGAAATTGCTTCCTGAGAAAGCATGAGGAGCTGAGTTCGTGTCCCCAGGACTCCATAAAACTGAGTATAGCAGTGTATATTGTAACCCCAGAAATGACTGAAACAGGAAGATGGGGCAGGGGGCAGTGGGTTGCTATCCAACCTGTCTAGTTGGCACAGCTAGCTCCAGATTCAGAGAAAGATGCTATCTCAAAAAGTAAGTTGAAGGGGCTAGAGAGATGGCTTAACAGTTAACAGCAGCGGCTGCTCTTTCAGAGGAATCCAGGTTCAATTCGTAGTACCTGGGTGGCAAGTTCTAGGGGATGTGATACTGCCTTCTGACCTCCACAGGCAATCATGTAGGTGAACAGACATACAGCAGGCAAGACATCTATACACATAAAATTAAGACAGATTGATTTAAAATTTGGAGACTGATGGAGGAAGATGTCGCTATCTCGTTTCTGGCTTCCACACGCTCCTACAGAGATGAGCTTACGCATACACTGTAAGAAAAACGAGCCAGGGACAGCCTCCTGTCTCTGAGCCCCCAGCCTCTGAGATTCGGAAACCCCCACACTTGACTGAGCATTAAGAGCCACACAAAGTTGTTGGCCAAGCAATCTTTCCAACGCTGCTTGTCCACTACCTCACTTCCAATGCTAGAAAGGCCCTATAAAAGCCTTCCCTCCACCCAGCCCTGTACAGTTCAGAGGCAGCACGCCCGTCTGCCCTCCCCAAATGAATCTCTTGCGTGAGGTTTCTTGTGTGCGGTGACTTTGTTTCCTTAGCTCCCAAATGCCAAGATGCCCCTAGGCCTTAAAACCCTTATAGACACCCAGAGATGCCAGGGGTTCTGACTCAGCCATGATAATACGAGTATAGGCAATCAGGAACAAAAAAGGAAACAGAGAGACAGTGACAGAAAAAGAAACTGTAAGGTGACAATGATGGGACCGGACACACCTAGAGAAACATTCACAATATTTTTTAATTTTTTTTTTATTTATTGAAAAGGGAAGTAAAGGGAAGTAAAGACGCTTGATGATAAAATTAAAGATTTACATGGAAAATATTTCAGATAAACGCGTTAAAATTGACAATGTTCATGGAAAATTAAAGAGTAAAGTAGGTACACATAAAAACATTGCTAAATTAATTGAAATATGGGATAGAAACGTTTTATGATAGAATTGAAGATTTACGTGGAAAATATTTCTGAAAAATTGTAGAAAATGTAGAAAAACATGTTAGAATTGAAGATTATCATGGAAAATTTTATATAAATATAATAATGGTAGGTATAAAAGTACTCCTAAATTGATTGAAAGTGGAATTATAAACATTTTCTGATAAACTTGAAGATTTATATAGAAAGTATTTCTAATAATATTGAAGAAATATATAGAAAAACATGTTAAAATTAAAGATTATCGTGGAAATTATATAGGTAAAATGATAAGCATAAAGATAATTCTAAGTTGATTGAAGGTGGAATTATAAACATTTTCAGACAACATAGAGGATTTACATGGAAAATATTTCTGGTAAAATTCAAGAAATAAATAGACAAACACGTTAAAATTGACTATTTCATGGAAATTCTACATATAAAATGGTAGATATAAAAACTCTTTCTAAATTAATTGAAGGTGGAATTAGAAACGTGATGAAATCAAAGATTTACATTGAAAACATTTCTGATAAAATAGAGGAAGTATATAGAAAGACATACTAAAATTGAAAATTATCGTGAAAAATAATGCAGACAAATGGTAGACATAAAAAATTACTAAATTAATTAAAAGGGGAATTACAAACATTTTCTGATAAAATTGAAGATTTACCTGAGAAATATTTCATTAGTCTATGTCTTTTTATTGGGGAATTGAGTCCATTGTTGTTAAGAGATATTAAGGAATAGTGATTGTTGCTTTCTGTTATTTTTTGATGTTATTTTTGTTTGTGTGGGTATCTTCTTTTGAGTTTGTTGGAAGATTATTTTCTTGCTTTTTCTAGGATGTAGTTTCCCTACTTGTGTTGGCATTTTCCATCAATTATCCTTTCTAGGGCTGGATTTGTGGACAGATATTGTATAAATTTGTTTTTATCATGGAATAGCTTGGTTTCTCCATCTATGATGATTGACAGTTTTGCCGGGTATGGTAGCTTGGGCTGGCATTTGTGTTCTCATAGGGTCTGTATGAGGTCTGCCCAGGATATTCTAGCTTTCATAGTCTCTGGTGAGAAGTCTGGTGTGATTCTGATAGGTCTGCCTTTATACGTTCCTTGTCCTTTTTCCCTTACTGCTTTTAATATTCTTTCTTTGTTTAGCGCATTTGGTGTTTTGATTATTATGTGCCAGGAGGAGTTTCTGTTCTGGTCCAGTCTGTTTGGAGTTCTGAAGGCTTCTTATATGTTCATGGGCATCTCTTTCTCTAGGTCAGGGATGTTTTCTTCTATAATTTTGTTGAAGATATTTACTGGCCCTTTAAGTTGGAAATCTTCGCTCTCTTCTATACCTATAATCCTTAGGTTTGGTCTTCTCATGGTGTCCTGGAGTTCCTGGATGTTTTTAGTTACCAGCTTTATGCATTTTGCATTTTCTTTGACTGTTGAGTCAGTGTTTTCTATGGTATATTCAGCACCTGAGGTTCTTTCTTCTGTCTCTTGTATTCTGTTGTTGATGCTTGCATCTACACTCCTGAATTCTTTCCAAGGTCTTCTATCTCCAGAGAGTCTCACTTTGTGAATTCTTTATTGTTTCTACTTCCACTTTTAGATCCTGGATGGTTTTGTTCAGTTCCTTCAACTTGATTGTTTGTGTTTTGCTGTAATTCTTTAAGGAATTTTTGTGTTTCTTCTTTAAGGGCTTCTGCCTGCTGATCCATGATCTCCTGTATTTCTTTAAGGGATTTTTGTGTATCCTCTTTAAGGGCTTTTACCTGTTGACCCATGTTCTTCTATATTTCTTTAAGGAAGTTATTTAAGTCCTTTTGGAAGCCCTCTATCAGCATCATGAGATACGGTTTTAAATCCAACTCTTGCTTTTTCAGTGTGTTGGGGTATCTGGGACTTGCTGTGGTGGGAGAACTGGGTTCTGATATTGCCGTGTGGCCTTGGTTTCTGTTGGTAGGGTTCTTGTGCTTGCCTTTCGCAATCTGGTAATAGCTGGTATTCTTATCTCTGGCTGGAGTTTATTCCTCCTGTGGGCCTATAAGCCTGTGTCCTTACTCCTCTGAGCTCAGAAGTGAAAGCACTGCTGGGAGATCACTTTTTCCTGGCAGGCTATGCACAGAAGACTGTGGAGTCTCCTGGCTCCTTTGTGCCAATGGCGGCAGGAAGACTTCTGTCCCAGCTGCTCCCCTGATCTTAGGCCCTGTGTGCTCCTAGCTCTTCCCTCCAGAGAGAAGGTGGAGATCTCACCTCTGTGCTCAGAAGTGAAAGCACTGCTGGGAGATCACTCTCTCCCGGCTCCCAGGTGCAAATGGTGGCAGGAAGACTACTGTCCCAGCTGCCCCACTGATCACAGAAGGCTGTCTCACAATATTTTTTAACAGAACTTGTTAAATGATTTGCTGGAATTCTCTGAATCATTCTTTCTTTTCTGTCTTCGACATCTGAGCTGCCTTTACAATTAAGTTCTTAAAAGTCGGTTTTCAGAATGTAGCACTGGGAATTCTGGGTAGCAAAGGAATAACACAGGTGATATGAGGACTGGCTTTTTGAAGGCACTAACCATGAACTATCCAAATCCCATGACAGCGGGGTCACAGGGAGACCCTTACTGTAAGGTGGGCTTACATAGATCCAATTTATTGGTAGCCATTTGGCTTCAGAGAGAGAAAGTACATGAAGCAACTCAAAATTGTAGCCACAACATAGCTTTAGATTCTCCTGCGGTGAATGATGTACAATAGTTTCCCAAAAAGACAATGACACACTGTCAGTCTTTATATTTACCAAGTAACATGCGACAATTAAGCTGGGGTGGGGGTGTTTTCTTCTAAAAATAGTGTATCAGGGAAGAGAACAAAATTCAGATGGAAGCAGGGTGAGCTTTGTAAGGATGCTCGAACCAATCAATTGCCCTCCACATAACTCATCAAATTCCTTATCCCTAAAGCAAATGGGGAGCAGAGGTCAACTTTAAACAGAAAATAGCACTCCTGTTAGCCCCAACTCCCTCATTCAGTTTTTCCTTTGCAGAAATGTTCACAGAAACTTTATAACAAAAAATATATATAAATAGCCCTGGTGTCCCATAAGCACAAACAAATGTTCACCAAAGTATGTATGTAGATAAATAGATAGATAGATAGATAGATAGATAGATAGATGGATATGGATATGGATATGGATATGGATATGGATATGGATATGGATATGGATATGGATATAGATATAGATATAGATATAGATAGATATAGATATAGATATAGATATAGATATAGATATAGATATAGATATAGATAGTGGAACACATGGAATAAAAGCAAAGTACAAAAAAGTACAAACACCTGAAAATGCATCAAAACACTACACTGAGCAAAAGAAGCCAGGTATACCATGAGATTTCATGTGTAGCAGTCATACATGCTAGGCGAGTCCATAGAGATAGACACATAGACGTTACCTGGTACTGCAAGGCCTGAGGAGTACCTAGGGCAAGGAGACTTTGGGGTGATGGAAATGGCCTCTCCCATAGTTGTGGTGAGCTTACCGTGGGACATGCATTTCTCAAAGAGCACAGAATTTAAGAGGAGAGTATTGTCTCCATGTTCTATTGATCTGAAGAAATGCCATGAACACAGAAACTCTAGTAAAGGAAAGTGGAGCTGGCTTACAGTTTGGGGATTCAGTCCGTGGTCATTGGGGTAGGAAGTATTGCAGCATGCTGGCAGACATGGCTCTGGAGAAGCAGCTTAGAGCTCTACATCTAGATCTGAAGGCAGCAGGAAGAGGGAGACAGTGGCTTGACTTGAGCCCTAGAAACCTCAAAGCCCACCTCCACCCCCCAAGACATATCCTCCAACAAGGCCACACCTACTCCAACAAGGCACACCTCCCGATAGTGCCACTGCCTGGTGACCAAGCATTCAGATCAATGAGCCTACTGGGGCTCTTCTTGTTCAACCACAAACATGTTAGTGTGTGCTGATCAAAACAATAACGTTGAATTTTTTAAATTCTAAATATCCAAACAAATGCACAAAGGTGAGAGACTCTGGAAATATGCAAAGACAGTAGCATTTGTGGCTTTTGTTTTCAGTGAGGTTCCCTGAGTTGAGATTTTTTTAAAAGTTCCTGTTAACAGGAACAATTGCTTGTTTCTGAGAGAGGATCTCACTATATTGCACAGGAGAGTTGTGAAGTCCTTGGCTATCTAGATCCCCCTGCCTCAGCCTCCTAAAAACCTGTCTGTCTGTCTGTCTGTCTGGTTTTTAACCTAACTGTAATATGACTCACCTTCATCCATTTCTGTGGTCCCTTCACTGTTTGTTAAACACATCACAAACTAGACATTTTCCTACAAAATATTAGACAAGACCCTTGTATTCAAGAAAGTTAGCTACTCTTCCTAAATATATAACACCCAGAGAAAAATAAAACATATGAACTCAACACTAACACAAACACATCAAAATTTAAGTCCGACAAGATTTGTATGTAGACATAACTTCAGAAGAATGAACTACTAAACTACCATCAAAAAGATTTGCCAACATCCTGTAAGAAAATACAAAATCAACATGTATTTTAAACACATGCATATATAATTCATATATACATAATACATATATATATATGCATACATAATATGAACATGTGCATTCATAATACACACATACATACATAATCTGAACACGTACAAATGCAAACATGTCAAGATTTAAAGAACCAAACACAGTAGAACCACAAGGTGTCTAGGTCAGCTCAGTGGTAAAGCATTTGCCAAGCATGTGAAAGGCTTTAAGCTCAATCCCGACAACGGAGCATGAGGAATCTTATACTAGCATAACATTAGAAAAGCTGTATTGGAACACTTATGATTTAAGGTACACTTAAAAAGAAAAGATATTCAAGCTAAAGGAGAGCCCTTTAATGAAAACATCCCCAGGAACAGAACAAAAGACAGGCAACATTATAGAAACAATGTTTGTAGCATATACAGCAACAATGATCATCAAAACTGCTACAACTGTTAACAGTCTATGATGGTCCATGGTCATTGTGGTAGGTGGAAGTATTGTAGCATGCAGGCAGATGTGCATATATTTGGATATTTAGAATTTAAAAAATTCAACGTTATTGTTCTAATAAACACACACTAACATGCTTGCGGTTGAACAAGAATAGCCCCAGTAGACTCACTGATTTGAATGCTTGGTCACCAGGCAGTGGCACTATCGGGAGGTGTGGCCTTGTTGGAGCAAGAGTGGTCTTTGAGAGGACTTTGGTCAATATAAACTAGGAGAAAAGCTGGGAACCAACAAAAGACTTACAGAAACACAACTCAACAGTCATTGACTCCTCTGTAAGCTAATCGTTGTCCGAGCAGGGGATGTACAACAGGAAACAGGGAGCACACAATGAAAATAGAGAATGAAAGTAACAAATATAACTTTCTCATCAAATTGGTAAAAGTTTGCAGAGACTGACAGAGTCAACTGCTAGTGGGATATGGGAAAATACATGTGTATATGATGTTCAGAAGTATAAATTATCACAGTCTTTTGAAATGTAGATCAGACCTATATCAGAAGTTTAATTATTCATGTGATTTTTTTTTAAGAGAGGCTCCATTTTCCTGATCTGGCCCAGATAAATATTCATATGTTATACAGAGTTACACAAGGATATGCACTGGAGCATCATTTATGATTGGAAAGAAATTGGAATGGGTGTATGTTATGTCTTAGACAGGGAACATCCCCTACAGGCTTGCACACTGAAGCACTGGTCCCTAACTGATGCTGCTGCTATTTTGAGAAGTGGTAGACACTGTGGTTGGCAGTGACTAGATGAGGCGAGAGACGGTATGTCCTTGAAGGGTCTGTCTTGTCCCGCCACCTCTTGTCTCTTTTTCTAAATGAGCAGATCTTCTCCAACACACCCATTATGTAGGGCTCCACCCAAAGTCCAGAAACTATGGAGTCATGGCCATGGATGAAACTCTGAAACTGAGTCAAAATAAGCCCTTTGTCATCTTAGAGTTTCTCTCAGATACCTATCACAGAGAGAGAAAACTGTCTACTCCCATCACAAAAAGTTAAAAGCTTTGCTATGCACATACTATAGGATATTTTAAACCATAATAGATAGAAGTCATGATGTAAAAGAACCTTTACAGTTCTTGTGCAAAAATATTACAAAATAATTTGTGCTTAATGAAATCACGTGGAGACGCAGTTACACATATAAATGCATACTACAGAAATAACAAAGACCACTCAAAGCTCACATGACGGAGAATCTCTGTGGAGATAATAAGGGTGTGGGAGGGAGGGAGACATTCAGGTTTCCCTTCACATATTAGCAATTAGAGTAAAGACAGGTTCGGAGTATTTATAGGCTTTGGGATCAAATGCATTGATTCAAATACCATTTAAACTATTTATCAGGTACACAAACTCAAAGTCTCCCATAAAACAATTGTGGTGAATATGTCATAAAGTTCCTAGACTTCTGAGAATTAACTTAGGTAATTAAGGAAAAAAAAAAAAAAACACTCTTAGCCGGGCGTGGTGGCGCACACCTGTAATCCCAGCAGTTGGGAGGGATAGGCAGGCGGATTTCTGAGTTCCAGGCCAGCCTGGTCTACAGAGTGAGTTCCAGGACAGCCAGGGCTATACAGAGAAACCCTGTCTTGAAAAACAAAACAAAACAAAAAAAACAAACAAAGAAAAAAAACGCTCTTACTGGATTACAGAATATATAGAAGTCAGTAATAAAATTTTTAATTATTTCAAAAATTGCAATGAAATATATGTATATGCTATTTGTACCTTTGGAAAAAATCACAATCAAAAACACTTTTCAACATATAGTAGAAGTTGAGGCTATGAGAATTTAAAAGAAACGTGAATCTTCTCTTACTCTACTAATCAGAGACAAGCTCCCCTCCTGACTGTAGTGCATGCAAACGTGTAAGACACAAGTGCGATTGGACAAACCCACAACTCAAAATTGGCATTATGTTTCTTTCTATGAAACAGTATAGAAAATAGAAGCATATTTGAACCAAGTAATAGAATTAAATATTAGCACTTTTGTAGATCAACATTTTAAGGATGTGTGCGTGAGTGTGTGTGTGTGTGTGTGTGTGTGTGTGTGTGTGTGTGTGTTGGAGGTATGTATATAAGAATATGTCCGTGGATGTCAAATGTCTGTGTCCAGTACCTTTCTCTTTTGCTCTCTACCTCATCTTTGACACCAGAATTCTCATTAGCGCTTGCCAATTCAGCTAGATTGGCTGGCCAGAGAGCCCCGGGGACCCTTCTGTTCCTGCTTTCTCAGCCCTGGGGTTTCAGATGCGCCAGCTCTGCCCAACACTGTGTGTGTGTGTTCTAGGAACCTAAACTCGGACCTTTGTTTGCATGGCTGGCACTTTACTGAACCATCTCCCGAGTCCCTGAGTTCCAAATTTGTTGAGTTAGATTCATCATCAGAACTTTCTTAAAGAGTTGTTTAGTAATTAAGGCAGACTCCAAATCCTGATGGGGAAAAAAATATCCATGAAAATATCTTTTTCCATCTGATTATTGTTTTATACTTTGGTTTAATCCTTTACAAAATTGTTTCACTCGTCATTTCCCTTTAATAGTGATTTTCCTTTAAGAAAGTGATCGCTGGTCTATAACCTTACCAAACTTTAAGAGTGAAGTGGGCCGCTTGTTGGAAATATCTATCCGCAGAGCCTTCTCTTGCAGAACCTAATTCACCTGGTCTAAAATATGACAAAGGACACTGCAGACAAGCACCTTGGGCAACTCTTCCAGGGCAAGCTGGAGAGCCCTCTGCTAGAGTGAATCTCCACAGGAAGCAGGCGCCCCTCCACAGGTGTTGGATGAGTGTCTCTCCATTCTCCTGCCTCACATTTACCTCCGCTAATCTGGGCCCCTTACATTTCCATAGGTCTCACGCCCAGCTTATCAGTATCCACCAAAGCCAAGTCAGGGCAAAGTCGAAAGAGACCACGGGGCAGGATAAAGAGGCTGTAAGGAAGAGCAGTGAGCAGGGTGGGACCGAGAACACGTGAGATACGAATAGAATACCTAGAATACCGTGGCTGGAAGGGTGTGACGGAGACTGGGGGATAACGAGATGCTGGAGAAGGTGGAGTGTGCAGGGGGTCAGCCGAAGCTAGTAGATATGAAAATTCCAAAAGGAAAAAAAAAAAAAGGAGGAAGACTTGTGTTGAATTATTAAACAGTGTGAATAGGAACGTCACCTGTCTGGCGTGCAGCTCGCTCGGCCACGTTGAATTCCAGTGTCGCAGTCCCGCCACCCTCTTCTCCCTGTCTGCACTTCCGGAACTTCTTCCTACAAAAGCTACGCAGGCTTTGCAAACCGCTTCCTAAATAACTGTTCGTTTTTATTGCTAACCTGAATGGAATTTCTAGAGAGTGGGTGTTGGTGTGAAAGAGGAAGAAATAACTTACCCAGACAGTCACAAAAAATAAACATCAAGGTTTAAAACAGTAATTTACAACACCATGTACTTCCTTCCGCTGGAGAAGTGGGACTCAGCAAAAAACTTTGGGGCCATATCCTCCCTCTACTCCACAGGAGAAATGCTGAATCACAGTGTCCTCTGCCCGGGTTCAAAACTGTTCCCCAGAGTGAGGTAGCAAACTGCCCACACCATTCCCCAAGGGTTTTGTTGTCCTAGGCTGTTGAGGACACTTGGTGCAGGCTACAGATTTTTATACCCGCAGCTGTTGTTTTTTAACAAACAAGTAAAAGATGTACATTTGTGGTCTGCACGTGTGCATTAAATTAATATCCATTGTAATACATACTAACTTTTACTGGTGAAAACACCATTTACTCTCTTACCAAGTTTCAATTGTATGGCAGAGTTTACAACTTTTCTACTCCTGCTACAGTTTCTTATTTTTTTTTAAATCATCATTGTTATTTTATTAGCAAAGTCTGATGTTTTAAGACTTCCTGTGTGAGACAATGCAGCATGTATCTTTCTAGGCCTGGCTGTTTTCACATAGAATACCCACATGTCTCCATGGATTCCTATGCGGTCATGAGTGGCTGGCTTTTGACGACATCCATCCCATCAAACATGTGTTCCTGACCTTGGCTCACTTCAGTTGAGCCACTGTGCTGACTGTTGTGACTAGTAAGGCTGCAGGGAAAACAGAGGGCCTGTATCTCTTCAGCATGCTGGCTCCCTCTGACAGCTCCCAGCAGCCAGCTTGGGAAACCGTGCAATAAGTTTATCTCTTATTTCCTTTGAAGTCATCTATACTGCTCTCCTTACAGGCTGCACTAATTTGCAAGGAAATCAACAATTTGGAAGAATACCTATTTCTCCTCATTCTTTTGGATACATGTCATCTTCTATCCTTTTGACAAAGCCCCTAAGAGATACAAAGTGATAGTCCTCACTTTTTGTGCCTATTTTCCTGATCATTAGTGATGCTTATGTTTCTTCACATGCCTGTTGGCCATGGGTGGGTCCTTCTGGTAAATGGCAGTTTAGATCATCTCCCATTTTCCAACCGGGCTATTCATTCTTTTGCTATTTAGTTGTTTGAGTTCGTTAGATATTTTGGACGTAGTCTCCTTATCAGTCGTGTGATTTGCAAATATTTTCCCTATTCCTTAGGTTGCTTCCTCACTCTTGATGGTTTCTTTCACTACGCAGAAGATTTTAAATATAAAGAAATCCTGAGCCGGGCGGTGGTGGCGCACGCCTTTAGTCCCAGCACTTGGGAGGCAGAAGCAGGCGGATTTCTGAAGTTCAAGGCCAGCCAAGTCTACAGAGTGAGTTCCAGGACAGCCAGGGCTATACACAGAAACCCTGTCTCGAAAAAAGAAAGAGAGAGAGAGAGAGAGAGAGAGAGAGGGAGGGAGGGAGGGAGGGAGGGAGGGAGGGAGGAAGGAAGGAAGGAAGGAAGGAAGGAAGGAAGGAAGGAAGAAAAAGAAATCCTGTTGGCTTTCATTTTTTTTCCTTTGGTTTTTCAAGACAGGGTTTCTCTGTGTAGCCCTGGCTGTCCTGGAACTCACTCTGTAGACCAGGCTGGCCTCAAACTCAGAAATCCACCTGCCTCTGCCTCCCAAGTGCTGGGATTAAAGGCGTGCGCCACCACCACCCGGCCTGCTTTAATTTTTATTGTTGACATTTCTTGATCTTTGGTGTTACATCAAAAATGTATCGCCCGGACTGATATTACAGATCAATTTAATAAACCCATGTTGCGAGGCTGGAACCCCTGCCCATCCCTCGCACAAGCTACCAAACCCTGTCTGTTCCCCTTGCCCCGACCCCACTGACACAGAGAAAACCCCTGCTTAGAGAAAACTCTGGGCTAGCATGTCCTCACTCCTTGTCTCCCTTGTTGTTTCTGGCAACTCACCCAAGAGTGCCCGCCCAGGGGTTGAGGTTTGATTATGGATGGAGACAACCCCATCTCCTAGGTCATACATCATCACCCCACGCCCAGGACCCATAAGACCCCTTGCTTTAGCCTGGATTGTGACGTCACTGACCTCCACCTGTGAGATCAGTGAATCCACCCAAGAGCTGCCTCCTAGTAAACCTGCCTTTATCTATCTTAAATCTGGCCTAATCTGGCCTCTGTCTGTGTCATCAAGAGAGAGAAAAAGCCTATCCTATGATAGAACGGTATGATAGAGTTTGCCTTGATTATAGATCCTTCTAGTAACTTGCAGTTTCATGTGTATATATCTTTTTTTCTCTGTAGACCAGACTGACCTGGAACTTAGAGATCTACCTGCCTCTGCCTCCAGGGTGTTGGGATTAAAGGCCTGCACCACTGCCCAGGTGCAGTTTCATATCTTTAAGCCTTTAATCCATTTTGGTTTTGTTTCTTTTTCTGACAGTATGAAGTAAAACTTTAAGCTCAGACTAGTTTTTTATCCAAAACTATATTACAATTATTATTGGGGGTGTCAGAGGACATGAGGGAATCCAAATCAATTCTCTCCTTTACCATGATTTGTGGCAATGAAACTCATGTTGTCAGGCTTGTGTGCAAGAGCCTTCACCTGCTAAGTCATCTCACCAGTCCTAGCATGACTGTCAAAAGTACAGCGGACTAAATAACAGCTCCCAAGACAGCTGTATCCTAATCTCAAGAGCCTGAGCATCTGTCCTAAGTGACAAAGGAACGTTCAGGAATGCTTAAAGTTTCTAAGTGTGGAGAATGTTATGAATTATCTAGCTGAGCCAATGATATTGCACACTTCCTTGCACACTTCTTTATGAAAGGGAAGGAAGGGTCCAAGGCAGAGAGAGGCCACAGGAGGATGCTGAGGGCTGGTTTTGAAGACAAAATGTGCCCCTCCCCCACCCCCAATCCCCACCCCCACCCCACCCCTGCTCTAGGACAACCAGCAGCTTCCAAAGCTGGAGGTAGCAAGCCTCTCCCCTGGAGCTTCCAGTGCCCTGACAGTACCTTGAGCTTTGCATAATGAGATAGCGTGATTTCTACCCTTCGGAACTAGAAGACCTGTTCTTTCCAGCCAGTGCATGTGTGACCACTTCTCGGTAGTAGCAGAACCAGAGCCAGGGCCCCCTGCGTGACATTTAAGGTCCTGTAGCCTGCAGTGTGATTCTGCCATCCCTAGACAGAGCAGGCACCCGCATACCAGAGACGTCCACCACATTTTTCATCTGGTTGAGATTTAGTTTGAAAACATTGTGTTTAGAAACTTCACAACCAGGGCCATAAATGGAAACAGCCTTTGGTTTTCCTTTCCTACGATAACTGCGTCATATATCTGAGATCCTGGACTTGTAAAAGGAACTGAGAAGTGCAGCTTCTTTTATTGTTATGTAGACATGTTTTATAAGTAGAATTATCTTTTCCTTAAAGGCTCCATAACATGTACCCATGAGAGCTTAAGAGACAGGGACTACTGTCATTTGCTGGCATCTGAATGCTCATTCTGATTTTTTTATACCTTCTAAATTGATGTTGGGGAATTACATTTTCTGAAGTCATTTGTTCAAGCTTTTTCCAACTCACTAAAACCAAGCTGTAGTCGTCGCCACCTTTATATTTTATCTTATATGTAGTTATCCCTACTCTTTAATTTCTACTATTATTTCATTGTAACTTCTCTCTATCTTGTGACTAGTTAGGAGTAATTAGCTCTTAGTTTAGCTAATTTGTTTGATTTATACTTCCTTCAATATTTTTAATTTTATATATTTTAATGTCTCTCTGTTATTCCCTTTATCTTAATTGAATATTTCCTTTATCACTTTTCAGTCATCTTGTTTTCAAGTTCATATGTAACCATTGCATTTTTAAAAAGAAACTGAACAAAGTATAATTTTTATGAAATAATTGCAGCCCCTCTAGCCCTTTGAAATATTATTAGTCTGGTTCCTTCCTGTCATTTGTGTAACATTTACAACTAAGTTAATCATTTTCCCATCATCTTAAAATAACAAGTCATCTAATCTCAGAACTAAGCTAGCTAGTACCATGTAATAGTCAAGGAATTTTCACTGGAAGCCCAACGTTATCCGCAGCTCTAATAAAGGACCACCCTGGACAGGAGGTCTGCAGTGCTCAGTTGCCTCTGTGTTCCCAGCCTCGCAGTTCTCCCCCACCACACCCTCATGCTCAGGCACAGGAAGAACTCGTTCATCATTGCATTAGTTAAAGCAGAATCTATGCTGCTATGGGGGGGGGGGGATCTCTAAAATAATGGCTTTAATAAGATAAAAGCTTATTTTCCCTCAAAAAGAAAAGCAAGAAGTCTGGATTGGTGAGACACTTCGTTCCATGAGGTCATCTGAGACCCAGCTTCCTTCTTCTTGCTCCATTACCTCAAGACTTGTCCTCATCTGTATCCAGACTGGCTCACTGTGATCCCCGCAGTACAGACAGCAGGGGGAGGAGGAGCCGGAAATGGAGTCCATCCAAGACAGGCAGTTTCCTCTTTGGCAAGCGGTACAAGTTTCATATCACACCCTCCCACTCTCTCATACCACAAGCATCGCACTTTTTCTCTCAGATTCTGAAGCATCTTGCTTACCAGAGAAGTACTTTTAACTTAGGAATAGAAAAATATTCAGACAAGCCCCAATTAAGGGCTACAGCGGCACCGTCCAGACGCTCAGTTCTCGTCAACAACACCACGATCACAAACAACAAAGGAGTTCTTTCAGATCTAGGGAGACTGAGGACATAATCTTAGATTATGATTCTGGGGAACAAACGGACAAATAAAAGAACAATTACAGCCGGCGGTGGTGGCGCACGCCTGTAATCCCAGCACTCTGGGAGCCAGAGGCAGGCGGATTTCTGAGTTCGAGGCCAGCCTGGTCTACAGAATGAGTTCCAGGACAGCCAGGGCTATACAGAGAAACCCTGTCTCAAAAAAACCAAAATAAAAAACAAAACAAAACAAAACAAACAAAAAAGAACAATTACAAGCTATGAGTAAACTTTGCGCAGTACACGCGTAGTCCATATTGATGGCGATGCCCTGGTTTTGAATCGCAGCTATGTCAGATACAAGTTAGTAACTCAGTTATGTTTAAGTTTGTAACACTATCATGTCAGATATAAGTTAGAATTGTTGGAAGAATTTTATGACTTTTACTTATTTATTTATCATTTCCATATTATGCTTGAATAAAGGGCAAAATGGGAAGAACATGTGTGTTTTTGATCTCATGTTTAAATCTCTCACCCAGACCTTGTTTCTGAACCCCAGACTAGAACATTCTGATTAACAGAATTTTCTATGAGCTAGCTTTGAGGTTTTAAAAACTTACATAATTCATAATTCTCTTCTCTCCTTCCCTCTCCCTCTCTGTCTCTCTCTCTCTTCCCCCTCTCCCTCTCCCTCTCTCCCTCCTCTCTCCCTCTCTCTTTCCCTCTCTCTCCCTCTCTCTCTCCCTCCCTCACTCCTTCTCTCTCTCCCTCTCTCCTTCTCTCTCTCCCTCTCTCTCCCTCTCCATCTCTCTCTCCCTCCCTCACTCCTTCTCTCTCCCTCTCTCTCCCTCTCCCTCTCTCTCTCCCTCTCTCTCCCTCTACCTCCTCTCTCCCTCTCTCCCTCCCTTACTCCTTCTCTCTCTCTCTCTCTCTCCCTCTCTCTCTCCCTCTCTCTCTCCCTCTCCCTCCCTCCCTCACTCCTTCTCTCTGCCCCCTCTCTCCCTCTCTCTCTCTCTCTCTCCCTCTCTCTCTCCCTCCCTGTTTCCTTCTCTCTCCCTCTCTCTCTCCCTCTCTCTCCCCCCTCTCCCTCTCTCTCCCTCTCCCTCTCTCTCCCTCTGTTACTCCTTCTCTCTCTCTCTCTCCCCCATGACTGTGGATCAAGATCTAAGTTCTCCGCCTCTGCCCTAGCTCCATGCCTGCTCCATGCCTGCTGCCAAGCTCCCCACCATGATGGTCATGGCTCACCCTCTGAAACTGTCAGACCCTATAAACTCTTTCTTCTACAAGTTGCCGTGGTCACAATGTCTTATTACAACATTAATCAAGTAAGACAAAAGCATGTCAGGTCCTTTCTGTCTACCTTTACATGTCAAGTGCCTAGTTTATACTCGAAAGTGCCCCATGAGCGCACGCTTTTGAACACTTCTCTCTGACTGGTGCAGAAGGCTGAGGAGGCTGTGGAATACTCCGGGGGAGGGGGTGGGGGGTGGGGGGGTGGGGGCGGTAGCTTTGCTGGAATAACTGGGTCACTGGAGCTGAATCTTGAGGCTCGACAGCCCAGCTGTGCTTCTTCTTTACTTTCTGCTTCCTGTGTGCAGATGTGATGTGGCCAGCAAGCCCCCTGCTCTTGCTCTCCTGCCTTCTCTGCTTGCTGCTACGTCTTCCCTTTTCCATGACGGACTCATGCCTCTGGAACTGTGATCCAGGATAAACCCTTTCTCCCGTAAGTTGATTTTGTCATGGTATTTTATCACAGCAACATGGGAAAAAATTTAAACCACAAGAAATCACAAAACTGAATTAATAAAGATTAATAAAAATAGATTTGTGTTGAGATGTAGTGACACCCTTATCACAGGGACTAGAGCTCCAGTTCTGATTCTCTGAATAACAAAGTGAATTGTGTGTCCCATCTGGGAAAGGGGTTGAAGCCTCAGTTGAGTTCTGCGACACCTGTGGTGCTGTGGGCTCCTTAGCAGCCTGCTAGATTTGCCTTGTGCTTTAGCATTCCCAGCGAAAGAGGGAGCGCTGCTCTGATGACTTCACAGATACAGAGCAGACCTACTGCTCAGTAAACGTGGCTAATAAACTGTCTGGACTGCATTCTTAACATGAACAGAGAGGCTGACCTTATAAGCCAGTAGGCATTCTTCTAACCCCTTACCCAAAGAGCTGCACTTTTCTGTCATTGGAAGTACATGTCAGGCCTCTACTCATAGACCAGGAAAATATAAGCAGTCTTCTGGGTCTCAGAACTATGCTCATGAGCAGACAGATTATATAGCAAAATTGTCATTTGTATATGTGCTTGAGTCAGAGTATTCTGGGGGACTGCGGCTAAAATGTTCTTCACAATCTACTGAACTTTGCAAACTGGGATGTACTGAGTGATTTAGACTTAGAATAAATTGGCCTTGAAGAGTTCATTGGGAATACATTAGTTCTGGAAGCAAAATAAGAAAGAACGAAAATATTTCATTTTGAAGATTCCACTTTTACTCTGAAAATTTGGTAATAGAAACAAATTAAGTGTTCAGATTTCAAGTTTTCATCATGTGGCCATTGTACTAACAGGATTGCCAGCATCTGTATGTAAACCTCTCTAATTAGCTGAGCTGTATAATCCAAAAATCAAACAGTATAATGTGAAGTGAAAGTTTCCAGTGTGTTCCCATGAATTAGCATAAGCAATGTCGGAAAGACCCGTTTCTTGGTCTTTCTTTCCATGACTGATATCCCTGATTTTAGATTTAGATTTCAATGAATTAGCAAAATCATGAAGAAACCTAGGAAAGGGTGTGATTGGGAGAAGAAGAAGAGCTAGTGTGAGTTGAGACCATTTTTAGTTGCAAGAAACAATTCTGGCCTCAAAGTCAGAGATCCACCTGCCTGAGTGCTTGGACTAAAAGTGTATGCCACTGCTCAGAGCAAGGAACAGATTTATCAGCCAGAAATCAGGATGGCTCAGTGTCAAACAAGAGCCGTGTGGAGACTGGCAGCTGTGAATCACAAGCTTCCGGTTTCCTTGGGAGCTGGGGTGGGGGGAGGATGCTCCCCACTGAGTCATCTATGAAAAAGGAAAGAGAAGACATTGCAAGGAAGAGTCCTGATTAACCCAGCTTACATTACATGCACAGCAGGAAACTGCTCACAATTCCTGGGAATATGATGATCACTGGAGAGGTTCGGTCTTGTATTCACCCCTGAGTCAAGGAGGTCTGAATGCTAGCTCTACTAGGGTACAAGAGAAAGTAGAAGTGGAAAGGTTGCTTACCTTCCGTTACCAGCAGAAAAGGAGAAAAGCTGGGTAACAACACACCCAGCTAGTCACGTTGCGTCTCTTCCTTAAGGGGCAGACAGGAGACGAGGGAGAGAGAAATGAGGATGATGGAAGAGAAGGCCTTATAGTCAAAATCAAATTTTTTTCTCTTTATTTAAGTTGTAAAATGAGCACTCTTTTCTTTATTTACAGAGATATGTGTACATATTGAAACTAGAAGCAGAAAGATTCCTGCCCAGAATTTAGAGGCATCCAGTTTTATTTCATAGTAGCTTTTAGAGAACGGTATGTGAACAAAATTACGGGTCTAAAATGTCCATGCCATCATCCCTAAAAACGGAGTATGCTGTCTTAGGATCTTGACCGTGGCAACTCTTATAAAGGCTAACATTTCATTGGGGCTGGCTTACAGTTCAGACATTTAGTCCATTGTCATCATGGTGGGAAGCATGGCGGCACACGGACAGATGTGATGCTGGAGAGGGAGCTGAAGACTCTACATCTGGATCAGCATGCTGCAGGAAGAGGGAGTGAGCCACTAGGCCTGCCTAGAGGTTCTGAAACCTCAAGGCCAAGTCCCCTCCTCCCTCCCTCCCTCCCTCCCTCCCTCCCTCCCTCCCTCCCTCCCCCACCCAGCGACACACTTCCTCCAACAAGGCCACCCTTACTCCAATAAGGCCATGCTTCCTATTAGTGCCCCTTCCTATGAGCTTACAGGGACACTTTCATTCAAACCACCACACAAAGAGGCAAAGAGACTTTGAAAATGTGACTTACCATACCAACAACAAGCAAACAGAAATCCCCTGGATTATCCAGGCAGATCCAGATTGATCTCTTCAATATTTAAAAAGGACAATGATGGATTTTGCCCCAGGGAGCCAGGTGGCTCCACAGCCTTCTGTACACTGCCCACCAGGAGAGAGTGACCTCTCATCGGTGCTTTCACTTCATTTTTTTTAATTAGATATATTCTTTATTTACATTTCAAATATTGTCCCCTTTCCTGGTTCCCCCCTCCCCTGAAAAATCCCTTAAACCATCTCCCCTTCCCCAATCAACCCACCCCCACTTCCCTGTCCTGGTATTCCTCTACACTACAGCATCAAGTCTTTCCAGGACCAACGGCCTCTCCTTCATTTGGTGTCCAACAAGATCATCCTCTGCTGCTGATGTGTCTGGGGCCGTGGGTAACTCCAAGTGTACTCTGGTTGATGGTTTTGCCCCTGGGAGCTCTGGGAGCACTTGGTGACTCATATTGTACCTCCTATGACTCTGCAAAATCCTTCAGCTCCTTCGGTCCTTTCTCTGTCTCATCCATTGGGGACCCTGTGCTCAGTTCAATGGCTGGCTGAGAGATTCTCCCTCTGTATTTGTCATGCACTAGAAGAACCTCCCAGGTAACAGCTATATCTGGCTCCTGCCAGCCAGCACTTGTAGGCATCCATTAGAGTGTCTGGGTTTTGAAATTGTATATGGAATGGATTCCTAGGTGGGGCAGTCTCTGGATGGTCTTTCCTTCAGACTCTGCTCCACACTGTCTCTGTATCTCCTGTGGGAATTTTGTTCCCTCTTCTAAGAAGGAACAGAATATCCATACTTTGTTCTTCCTCCTTCTTGGGCATCATTTGATATGTGAATCATGTCTTGGGTATTCCAAGCTTCAAGGCTAATATCCTCTTATCAGTGAGTGCATACCATGAGTGTTCTTTTGTGATTGGGTTACCTCACTCAGGATGATGTTCTCCAGTTCCATTCATTTGCCTAAGAATTTCATGAAATCATTGTCTTTCATGGTACTCCATTGTGTATATATACCTCATTTTCTGTATCCATTCTTCCATTGAGGGACATCTGAGTTCTTTCCAGCTTCTGGCTATTATAAATAGGACTGCTATGAACATAGTGGAGCATGTGTCCTTATTACATGCTGGAGAATCCCCTGGGCATATGCCCAGGAGTGGTACAGCAGAGTCCTCCGGTAGTTCTGAGCACAGAGGTGAGATCTCCACCTTCTCTCTGAAGGGAAACAGTTAGGAGCCCACAGGATGGACAATCAGTGGAGCATCTGGGACAGAGGTCTTCAGGCTGTCATTTGCACCAGGGAGCCAGGCAGCTCCACAGCCTTTTGTGCACAGACCCTGCCAGAAGAGAGTTGGTCTCCCAGGAATATGGGTACAAGCTTACAGACCCACAGGAGGGACAAGCTCCAGCCAGAAGACAGCAAGACCAACTAATACCAGGGATAACCAGATGGCAAAAGTCAAGCACAAGAACCCTACCAACAGAAACCAAGGCTACTTGGTAACATCAGGACCCATTTATCCTACCACAGCAAGTACCTGATACCCCAACACGCCAGAAAAGCAAGAGTTGGATTTAAAATCGTATCTCATGATGCTGATAGAGGGATTCAAGAAGCACTTAAATAACTCCCTTAATGAAATACAGGAGAACATGGGTCAACAGGCAGAAGCCCTTAAAGAGGAAACACAAAAAACCCTTAAAGAAATACAGGAAAACACAAACAATCAAGTGAAGGAATTGAACAAAACCATCCAGGATCTAAAAGTGGAAGTAGAAACAATGAAGAAATCACAAAGGGAGACAACCCTGGAGATAGAAAACCTTGGAAAGAATTCAGGAGTCATAGATGCAAGCATCAACAACAGAATGCAAGAGATAGAAGAAAGACTCTCAGGTGCTGAAGATACCATAGAAAACATTGACTCAACAGTCAAAGAAAATGCAAGATGCAAAAAGCTTATAACTCAAAACATCCAGGGAATACAGGACACAATGAGATGACAAAACCTAAGAATTATAGGTATAGAAGAGAGTTAGGAGATACATCTTAAAGGACCAGTAAATATCTTCTACAAAATTATAGAAGTTCCCTAACCTAAAGAAAGAGATGCCCATGAACATACAAGAATCCTACAGAACTCCAAGGACCAGAACAGAAATTCCTCCCATCACATAATAATCAAAACACCAAATGCACTAAACAAAAAAGAATATAAAAAGCAGCAAGGGAAAAAGGGCAAGTAACTTATGAAGGCAGACCTACCAGAATTACACCAGACTTCTCACCAGAGACAATGAAAGCTAGAACATCCTGGTCAGATCTTATACAGACCCTAAGAGAACACAAATGCCAGCACGGACTATTATACCCAGCAAAACTCTCAATCACCATAAATAAAGAAACCAAGATATTCCATGTTAAAACCAAATTTACACATTATCTTCCCACAAATCCAGCCCTACAAAGGATAATAGATGGAAAACGTCAACACCAGGAGAGAAACTACACCCTAGAAAAATCAAGAAAGTATTCTTCCAACAAACCCTAAAGAAGATAACCACACAAACATAAAAATAACATAATAAAATAACAGAAAGCAACAATCACTATTTCTTAATATCTCTTAACGTCAATGGACTCAATTTCCCAGTAAAAAAACATAGACTAACAGAAATATTTTTCATGTAAATCTTCAATTTTATCAGAAAATGTTGGTAATTCCTCTTTCAATTAATTTAGTAGTTTTTAGGTCTACCATTTTATCTGCATTATTTTTCATGATAATCTTCCATTTTAACATGTTTTTCTATATATTTCTTCTATTTTATCAGAAATGTTTTCCTTGTAAATCATTGATTTTATCACAAAATGTTTTGAATTCCACCTTCAACTAATTTAGAAAGTGTTTTTATGTCTACCATTTTATCTGTATAATTTTCCATGAGATAGTAATTTTTAATGTGTTTTTCTATATATTTCTTGAATTTTATCAGAACTATTTTCCATGTAAATCTTCAGTTTTACCTGAAAATGCTTATAATTCCACTTTCAATCAACTTAGAATCATTTTTATGCCTACCATTTTATCTGTGTAATTTTCCATGATAATCTTCAATTTCAACATGTTTTTCTATATATTTCTTCAATTTTATCAGAAATAAATTTTCCTTGTAAATCTTCAACTTCATCAGAAAATGTTTATAATTCCACTTTCAATCAACTTAGGAATACTTTTATGCCTACCATTATTATATCTATATAAAATTTTCCATGATAATCTTCAATTTTAACATGTTTTTCTACATTTTTCTACAATTTTATCAGAAATGTTTTCCACCTAAATCTTCAATTCTATCATAAAATGTTTCTACTTCCTTTTTCAATTAATTTAGCAATGTTTTTTATGTCTTCCATTTTACTCTTTAATTTTCCATGGAAATTGTCAATTTTAACGTGTTTCTCTATATATCTCTCTATTTTATCAGGAATATTTTCCATGTAAATTCTCAATTTTATCATAAAATGTTTTTACTTCATTTTTCAATAAAGAACATGCTTTTGAAAAATAAAATAAAATAAATATAAAGGACAATGATGAAGGAGGTACTGAACATGTGGGTACTGAACTTGGGAAAAGAGTTCTAGGAGTTAGGCCATGCAGATAGCCTCTGACACTGGCAAACACAAAGAGACTGTGTCTTCTAGACCAAAGCTTTCAGAAATGAACCTGGTCCTGCCAGCCCCATGAGACCCGTTATCAGACTCCAGTCTACAGCTGAGAGAAAATAGATGCATGTAGTCTTGTGTGGTACATCTTGTGGTAACTTGCTATTATACTGATAGAAAGTTAATCTAAGGAGGCATAAACATAGTTACAGGATTTTATTAAGAAAACACACAACACACAAAATCTGTATCATTCCTTCTGGTGACAAAGTGCTAAGTAGCTAAGCTAAGAGGAACTCAGACCCTGTTAGAGGATTCTCTGGTATATGAGTATTATGTGAGGTATAAATTATACCATGTTCACAAGAGGTATCAAAAGGTCAGTGGACAACTTTAGCTTGTTTTTTGTTTGTTTTTGTTTTTGTTTGTTTTTTGTTTGTTTGTCTTTCTGCACTACAGACTCTTCTTCAAGACAGCCTATATTGTGGGGAAAACTTTTAAAAGTCATTAAATCCTACAATAATTATACCTCCCCTTGGTTTTTAGGAAAACTTGGAGATGTTTGTACTTCTTGTGTTACAGACTTAGGAGGAGAGGAACCATGATCAGATAGACAACAGCCAAATGGGCTGTTGAGTTATCAGAGGACAGAGGGGTGCAGCTACACGCCACCATCCTCAGCAGCCCGAGGAGCTCCCCTAATCTTCAAGGACCTTGACTTGGGCCAAAGTAAGATTCATGGCTCAAATGAAATAAAATAAAATAAAATTAAATTAAAATGATAATGATAATAAAATATCAAGCCTAATAGAGTTGGGAGTTTCCATTAAAGATGACTTAATCCAAACTTTAAGCACAAGGGTTAGGAAAAAGAGAAACATCCATAAAGAAAGGCACATCCAAGTTCAGGTATATATTTCCCAGGGGAGAGTAGGGTATATAATGGATGTACAACAAGTATGGATATGGGCCTTTCAAGGGAGAGTTCAATTAGTTGTCTTAATATTACTCATACATGTTATTTTGGTGGCTCTCAAATTACCTCTCAATAACTTACTAAGAAACCTTCTCCTCTCTCTCTCTCTCTCTCTCTCTCTCTCTCTCTCTCTCTCTCTCAATGTGGCAAGTGAGATGGATCAAGAATTACAAGATAAGGTAAAAGTAAAACCAACTATGTTTGCACAAGGCATTTAGGACATGTACTCTCCCTGTAAATAGTCTTTCTGCTGGGATTCCTGAAGGGAACTCCTGTTCCTAGGAAAGAATGCAGGACTTAAGTAGCTGTTAATTGTGCTAAAATTCTTGCTTCTCAGGCCAGACACCTCAGCCAGATTCCTTGTGAGGGGCTCCTCTTTCTTCTCATGTCCCCATACATTTCCAGTCTTTCTAACCAGCAAGGAGGCAAGAAAGCACTGTGTGTCTGAATTCACACGTGTGGCTAGACTTGCATGTAAGCCTTTCTTCTTCAGGTTCCGGGGATTCCAAGAGTCCTGCTTAGGACTTGGGCAAACAGTGACAGTGGGAATTATTCCTATCCCTCGGGGAATTTCCATGTGAATAAAACTCAGCCGGGACTGTAGGGAGAGAATGGAAAGCCTGAGAAGAAGAGGCTCTTGTCCAAATGCCAATAAATAACCTCATTAGTCAGGTTAGAGAGACTGTTTAAAAACAAAACAAACAAATAAAAAACAAAAACAAACAAACAAAAGAGCCATCCTGTAAGCCTGAGAGTCATCCTGTGAGTCCCGGTTCCGGTGTCCTCAGCTCCGGGTCTCCTGAGGGTTGGGCCTTTATATGTTCTACGCCTTCTTCAGTGCCTGGCATTGGACTCCTGGTGCTGTTGACACAACATGTATTGTCCCACTTACAAGAGGTGCCAGCGTGTCTTGCTAGCTCGGAGCCATCCTAACAGAACTAACCTGAACCTCTTCACAAAATTATCAGTTCCAGAGCTGACCCTCCTCTGGCCTCTCAGTGTACAGCAGCTGCTTAAACAGAGCCATGGTCCTTACTGATGCTATAAATTCAGCAGTGAGTGCTTCTCTCCAAGGGATGTCATGGCATTAGACGGCTTATATCAACCACTGCAAAGACATGAAGATGACAGAGGGAGGAACTTTAGTACTGTATATTGTATCTCCTTCTTTTAAACATTTTTGTTTTATGCATCTATATGAGTACCTGCATATATGTGTGCATACTACATGCATGCAGTGTCCACAGCCATGTGGGTGCTGAGACCTGAACCTGTGTCCCTTTGCAAGAGAAGCAAATGTTTTTAACTGCTCAGGCATCTCTCTGGCCCCTATCTCTCTCTCAAAGTGAGCACAATAAATTCCTCCCTCCAACTCCTGGGCCTCTGCACCAACTGTTCTCAGGGTTTCAAATGCCCTCCATAAAATGTTACAGTTTCCATTTGGTTGTTATCTGTCTTGCCACTAAGCTTAGTTGTTAGAAAGGAAGGAATTATTACTTCTGTCTTCGCTCCTGTATCGCAAACCTCTAGAAGACCGTGCGGCTCACAGCATGCCTTTGACTCATCTTGAAGAGTGAATGAATGCAATCTGTCAGAGGTAAGGCCCGGGGACCTGTTGGATCAGCACAATGACCATGCCCTAAGAAGACCTGGAAATCAGCTCCAGTTGAGTGAACAAGAGTCCAGCCAGCTAGACAGCATCTCTCCCACTCCACCCTGCCCCTCCTTGCACTCCTGAATCCACCTTCATTACATACCAACAGGCATCCTCTGGTTGGCTCGTTCCATATAAGACTAGAGGTGCCTCTGGGCAGAGGCTGTGCGTCTCGTAGTTCCATGACTGGGGTTCTTTATACGAGGCAGTAACCACAGGGGCATCGGTTTAATGATTTTTCTAAAGGAATAAAGTTATTCACACACACACACACACACACATGCATGCACGTGTGTGCGCACACACACACACACACACACACACACACATATACACACACACACACACCAAAAAAAGCATGTATTGGAAACTATAGTCAATAGGCTATTATTAGCAGAATTTATCATCATTGACTACTTGGAGACTTGGCAAGCCTCTCAATTTGAGTCTCAGTCTCCTAGCCTAGTGAACAAATGTCAAAATTACAAGGTAGACTCTCCTAGCATAGAGTTTGGGTCATAATATAGACATACTCCTCAATGTTGAAATGCCAAATGTTGAAATCCAGCACTCTGGTCGACAGAAACCTCAAGCCTTCTCACAAGCTAGATCAAGAACCACCACATTCAGGGTTGCCCTCTAGGCAGCGATTTTAAGAATTTTATTTTACACAAATGTAGTGTTTTTCAGACATATTGTCACTTATCGGGTGCACAGACAGTGCCGACACACAGCATTAGCACTTTGAAATGGGCTTCAAGGGATACACTTGCAAAGAGACACATGAGACAAATTATAACTTTCTAAACGTCCTTATAGAGACCTCGGTGACAGTATTGGAAATGAAGGGAGTGCGACATGCACACGCCTTTAATCATGGAACGTGTATGACGTGAACATGTCTCTAATCAGGGAGCTCTTATGACATGTACATGCCTCTAATCATGAAACTTGTACTGGCAATTTAGTGACAAAAAGAAGAAAAAGAAAATGTGTCACATCAAAAGTGAAGATCATTTGGGATAAATCACGGGCAGCTGAGTGGGCACGGTCTGGAGGTGCGGGGCAGCTGAGCGGGCACGGTCTGGAGGTGCATGCGGGGGGCAGCTGAGCGGGCACGGTTTGGAGGTGCGGGGCAGCTGAGCGGGCACGGTCTGGAGGTGCATGCGGGGGGCAGCTGAGCGGGCACGGTTTGGAGGTGCGGGGCAGCTGAGCGGGCACGGTCTGGAGGTGCGGGGCAGCTGAGTGGGCACGGTCTGGAGGTGCCGGGCAGCTGAGTGGGCACGGTCTGGAGGTGCGGGGCAGCTGAGTGGGCACGGTCTGGAGGTGCGGGGCAGCTGAGCGGACAAGGTCTGAAGGTGCGGGGCAGCTGAGCGGGCACGGTCTGGAGGTGCGTGCGGGGGCAGCTGAGCGGGCACGGTCTGGAGGTGCGGGACAGCTGAGTGGGCACGGTCTGGAGGTGCGGGGCAGCTGAGCGGCCACGGTCTGGAGGTGCGGGGGCAGCTGAGTGGGCACGGTCTGGAGGTGCGGGGCAGCTGAGTGGGCACGGTCTGGAGGTGCGGGGCAGCTGAGCGGACAAGGTCTGAAGGTGCGGGGCAGCTGAGCGGGCACGGTCTGGAGGTGCGGGGTCAGCTGAGCGGGCACGGTCTGGAGGTGCGTGCGGGGGCAGCTGAGCGGGCACGGTCTGGAGATGCCGGGCAGCTTTTGTAATTGGCAAGTGTGTTTGGAAGTGGCAGGCTGCAGTCCCAGCTCTATGTGAAGGAGACTCCTTCACATCCGGTTCCCCAGAAGCTCACCGTTCCCTTGCCAGTGGTCAGTGCAGGTTTAGGTAGTGGGGTTTTCAGGACTTGGTAGTGGATTATGATGCTGGATCTGATGTCTCTCCTGATTAAGAGCAGCATTGCCTGGCACAGAGTCAATTTCCAAGAAATGGAGCAAAGGGACACTCAAATTAATGAAATTTCATATTTTAAAAAAAAGTGACAATCGATACCTTGAGGTCTAAGAACAAGAAATATCATTCACCATCCATATGTGCCAAGATACTTATTTTAGTTTTATGATAAAGATAATATGAAAAGAATGATAAAGATTAAATCTTACTGTTTTCCAAAGCCACAAGTGAAACTGATAAGTAATACTAAAGTTTTTTTTTGTTTTTTTTGTTTGTTTGTTTGTTTGTTTTAAGACAGGGTTTTTCTGTATAGCCCTGGCTGTCCTGGAACTCACTCTGTAGACCAGGTTGGCCTCAAACTCAGAAATCCACCTGCCTCTGCCTCCCAGAATGCTGGGATTACAGGTGTGCGCCACCACCGCCCAGCTATACTAAAGCTTTAATAAAATTTTAGATGATTAAATAACTAGCTAAATACTAAAAGCACTTTAACTCCTCCTTAAGATTCAGGAATATACATTATAAATATCTCTCTCTCTCTCTCTCTCTCTCTCTCTCTCTCTCTCTCTCTCTCTCTCTCTGAAAAAGAAATGCTAATATAATGATTCAGGAGTGTCTCACAAACTTCCACAGTGAAATGAGCCCATCTTGTGGCCTTTCAGAATATTACTGCTTCTCATACTGCTTCTCAGGGCGTTGTTACTTGCCAAGTACAGATGCGAGTGTGTGCTTGTGTGAAGTGGTGGGCCAACTGCTGGGGCGCAGAGGAAGGACCAGAGGGAGGCAGCGAAGTTTTTACCAGAGTTCATATCAGTCTAAAGATGACGCAGACTTGTAAGCAAATACTACAGAGGAACCGCATTGTTACGTAAAGCTATAAAGTCCCGTGCTATACAGCAGGTTTGAGGTGTAGGTCCTCGGAACTCAGAATGAAGTTGATACACCCTGCTTCCATAAATAATAACCCTAATCCCCAAAGCACCCACACCCTTAGAGGGCTTATTAATATTAATTTCCAGTCTGTCATTTCACAAAGAAGTGCTATAGAGTTTCTTCAGTGAGAAAGCCCAGAGCAACCTGAGAGCAGTCGCTGCCAGAGTCACCTCAGAGTGCACCCACCACTACTTCCCACACTGCTTCCTGTGTGTTCTCTGTGAGTAGGCTTCTTTCTCCCGGTGCCCACTCATAATCTTAGCCTTCAGGAAATGGAGAGGCAAACATTTATTTTGAGACAGTTAAGGAAATGACAAGGAATATTTTAATTGGACAAGAGAGGAAACGACAATCCCATCACTTAGAACCTGATGGCTTGGGGGACATAAATGGAATAGAAGGAAGAGAAGGGAGATAAGCTGGCTGGGAGGGTCTGGGGAAGGGTGAGGACATATCTGCCTGGAAGTAGTATTTCCTGTTCCAGGCTCTAAACGATGTCATTATGCAGAAACATCTGGGTAGCATGGTCAGCTGCAGGGGGCGCTCTCTGCTCCTGTGAGATGCTGAGATGATATCTGGGTAGCATGGTCAGCTGCAGAGGGCGCTCTCTCTGCTCCTGTGAGATGCTGAGATGATATCTGGGTAGCATGGTCAGCTGCAGAGGGGCTCTCTCTGCTCCTGTGAGATGCTGAGATGAAGCCCCCTAGGTGAGGAAACTGGCCTGTCCCACTGCAGCCACAGGGCAAGTCCTCTTGGCCCTGGCTAAAGGGAGGGTGTGATGGAGATGCCGAAGGATCTCCTCATCAAGGACAAGGCACGAGCAAGAAGAGTCAGAATCGGATCTCCGCCAGCCTGTGGAGTAAAATAGAAGATTAGCAAGAACGAGGTAGACTGTAGACCCTGGAGGAAGGAACACGAGAAGTAACTAAGTCAAACACACGTCGGTAGGTGGCGTCCATACACACCTAAGGAGAAGAAGGGTGTGGCTCGGGTTGCTCTCACATACCCTCCTCTGCTCCTGTGCAGATCACCTGCTCTCATCTCTACCCTACACGCCTCCTGCTATGCTTCCCAGGCCAGGCGGTGGTGGCGCACGCCTGTAATCCCAGCACTTGGGAGGCAGAGGCAGGAGGATTTCTGAGTTTGAGGCGAGCCTGGTCTACAGAGTGAGTTCCAGGACAGCCAGGGCTACACAGAGAAACCCTGTCTCAAAAAAAAAAAATCCAAAAAGAGAGAGAGAGAGAGAGAGAGAGAGAGAGAGAGAGAGAGAGAGAGATGCTTCCCCAAAAGCTATCTGGTTTGTAAGTTATCCTTTCATGATATTAATGCGTCTTAACACAGTTTCCTTACAAAATCAAAGTAAGAATTTATTAAAGGCAATAGAGAAAAACTTTTACATCAACAATGGTTCTTTGGTGGAAGTATGCGAGATACAGAATTTTGTTCTTTTTTTCTCTCTCCCTTTTCAGTCAGGTGTTTCAACAAATACCTATTTTATTCCAAATGGCCTACAGATATAATTTAAAGAATGAAGGATTTCTTCTCTCCTCCAAGGGTTTCTAATCTGGTCATTAGGTAAATTTTTTCAACAATCTACTCAACAAACACATGATCTCTGTCTGAGCATTGCAAGCTGTGATGAAGAGCTCGTCGTTAACTGCAGGACCAGAAACTAATGAAACGGATGGAAAAATTCCATCACCCAGGCAACGGATGGAAAAATCCCATCACCCAGCACCTCAAGCGGTGATGAAGGGTTGAGCCCATTTTGTGAACCCCAAAGGACCACCAAGGAGCTGATGCTGATGTAGTCTCACGAGGGCCTCTACTCAGGTTCCTGCTTGGGCCACACAGCTGTCTCGGACACAGTGGGACAGGAGGGTGGAGCCCGACCTCTCAGCAGAGCAAAGCCTTAAAGGAAATGGCAGGCAGGCAAGGGGGGTTCTGCCTATCACACATCTGAAGGGGTGGCTATTGTGGAATTTTGGTGTCCTTTAACACAATTGTCTGGTGCTGGGAGCCAAACCATAAACTTCACTTCCGCTTTCCTCCTGATTGGTGGTTGTTAGGAAGTGAAGTGTCGGGGGCGGGCTTGTAACCTGGAAACTCGTGCAGGTTTGTTGGGGAGTAACCTGGAAACTAGTGCTCGCTGCTGGCTTGTGGAGGGGTAGCCTAGAAACTGGTGCTAAGTGCTGACTTGTTAACTCTAGTTCAACCTTATGTTATGTTCTCTAAGATGGAGTCTGAACCCAAGATCTGGTCCCTCAGAAGGGCCAGACGTTCTTGATGGTAGGACCAGAAAGTATCAGTGTTTCGCCTAGACAACCGAAGGACTTGGAACCATGAAGGAAACAGGGTGACAAGGACGTTATGACTTCCCTCGGTCCACTAGGCTATTAGGTGGCCCTTTCAAAGATAAAGGTTTAGAATCAATTTCCTAGTTAAGAGAGTGTATGTTGGCTGGGCAGTGGTGGCACACGCCTTTAATTCCAGCACTTGGGAGGCAGAGGCAGGCGGATTTCTGAGTTCGAGGCTAGCCTGTTCTACAGAGTGAGTTCCAGGACAGCTAGAGCTACATAGAGAAACCCTGTCTGGAAAGAGAGAGAGAGAGAGAGAGAGAGAGAGAGAGAGAGAGAGAGAGAGAGAGAGAGATTGTATGTCAAGTATCATAGTAATAGTTTCATTCACAAATTCTTTTTCGGTCAGTTAATGTGCTCTTCCTGTTCTCCCACTCCCCATTCAGTCCGGTGGTAAATACTAGCTGTGACTGTGCACAGTGAAGCAGGCTCGATACGCGGATTGAGCGGTGAGACCGGTCAGGTCCTACCACGTGTTCTCTGCCCATCAGTCTTCCCTCTCTATGGGGCCGCAGGACTCCAGACCTCTGTATTTCAACTTTGCATCACTACAATGAAATGCATGAGGCGATAAGCTTCAAAGGATGTGAGTTTATTCAGCTCACACTGTGAAGTTTTAAATTCCAGGCTGGGAAGCTCCATTTCCTAGAGGCCTCTCAACAAGGTAAAAGAAACTCATAGCAGAACATATGTAATATGAGTGCCTGAATCTTAGGCCAGAAAGAAGACAGAGTGGACAGGTCTCTACAGTCTCTCTTGAGGGCAGGCCCCCAGTGACCTAATGCCCGTCCCATTAAGTCCTCCTCTCTAAATGCTGACGCTTCCTTCTGTGTCACCACTGTGGTTGACACATGGCACTTTGTGGGAGACAATACACAAACCACTGCAGTTTTTTTCCTTATATCAAATGTGTTCACAAAAGCATGCATCTTTTTTTTTTAAATTTCAAGATACTTTATTTTTAAAATGGGGTCAATCTTTAATCCCAGCACTTGGGAGGCAGAGGCAGGTGGATTTCTAAGTTCGAGGCCAGCCTGGTCTACAGAGTGAGTTCCAGGACAGCCAGGGCTATACAGAGAAACCCTGTCTCGAAAAACAAACAAACAAAAAAATGGGGTCAATTTGGGTTTTTTTTTAAGATTTTCTTTTTTAAAAAAGATTTATTTATTATATGTAAGTACACTGTAGCTGTTTTCAGACACACAAGAAAAGGGCATCGGATCTCATTACGGATAGCTTTTAGCCACCATGTGGGTGCTGAGATTTGAATTCAGGACCTTACAATCACCCATCTTAATGCTGTAATCAATCAGCAAGGATCCAAGCTGCCCCCGTCTCATACTAAACTCGGGGCTTTTATGGGAGGTTCCTTCTGCTCTGAGTGACAGAAAGGAAATCGAATTGAGTCCTTCTCAGAATGTGGTTGGTGTAGTTGGTGTTTTCTGAAATGCTACCTTGAATCCCAGGCTGATCTTAACTCACTGTGTAGCTGAGGATATCTTTGAACTCCGGATCCTCTTGTCTTCATCTCCCAAGGACTGGAATTTCAGATGTGCACCTCCATGCCCAATTTATGCAGTACTGCAGGTTAGACTCAAGGTCTTTGTGCAAGCTAGGCATGTGGTCTACTAATTGTGATACCCAAAACTCAGAAATCTTCAACATTTTAGTTTCTGAAGAAGAAGAGGAGGAGGAAGAGGAAAAGAAAAAGACAAGGCTGTATGGTATGCTTCTCTAGAAGAGCAGAACCTAAAGAATTATATCAGAATATATTATAAAGAAGGGTTTCTTTTTTATTATTATTAATCATTCCATTTGTTTACATCTCAAATGATATCCCACTTCCTGGTTACCCCTCCACAAACCTCCCCAATCCCCCACATCCACCCTTTTCCCCCTCCCCTTTGCCTCTATGAGGGTGCTCCATAAGGGTGCTCCCATACCCAACTGCTCCAGCATCCCCCTACAATGGGTCATCAAACCTCCACAGGACCAAGGTCCTCTCCTCCCAGTGCTGTCAGGCAAGGCCATCCTCTGCTACATATGTATCTGCAGCTGTGGATCCCTCCCTGTACACTCCTTGGATGATGGTCTAGTCTCTGGGAGCACTGGGTGGTCCGGCCATATGATGTTGTTATGATGTTCTTCCTATGGGGTTGCAATGCTCCTCCGCTCCTCCAGACCTTCCACCAGCTCCTCCACGGGGTCCCTGAGCTCAGCTTGATGGTTGGCTCCAAGCATCCACATCTGCTTTGGTCGGTTGCTGGCTGGCCCTCCCAAGGAGCAACCACCCAGGTTCCTGTCAGCAAGTGCCTCTTGACCACAGCAACAGTGCAGGGTTTGGTGTCAAAGAAGGATTTCTCAGGCTGACAACCTGGTAGCTGCTCACTCCAAGGAGCTGGATAACTGAGCAACCCGACCCTGGACACTGAGACCTGGCAGATTCCTGAGAGGCGTTGGTCTTGTCGGAAGTACGTGTCAGGAAGCTAGAGAAGCTACACACTGTCAGCAAAGGCACATCAGCTCAGCAAGGAGCAGAGGCAGACAGCAGCGCTGCTCTTTCCTCAGAAGCCCTCATCTCCCGGGTGGCAGACTGGAACCTAGATTAAGGGTAGGTATTTCTCTCCCTCTTAATCTTCAAAGACATGCACGGCTATGTGTCTCCTCCGTGATTTCAAGGCTTACAGAGCTGGCAGTGATTAAGCCATCACAGCCTGGGAAAGATAGGAGTGATCTCAGTCACAACTCACCTTCTCCTGGCCTCTCCCCCTCCCTACACCCCCTCTTCATTCCAGACTTCCCAGCCCAGGTCACAACAGGTGCCCCCTCCTCCTGTGTAACACATCCTATATTCTTCCTATTCTAAGGGTCTTAGTGGGATTTTTCTTGAGTTCTCTGGGCTTTGAGTGTGGTTATTAAACATAAACTGTTAAAATTCAAAAAGCCCTTTCCTCCTTGAAGTGGATATCTCTTGCAACTGCAATCGGACCTTCAGGAGTACTGCCTGCTGTGAATAATGTTACCAAAATATGCAATCTCAATATTCCAGGCCTGTCTCGTTCCCAAATCACTGAACGGTCGAAGAACTTCAAAACAGTACAAATCATCTCAACATAGAGGAATAAGGAACTCAGCTTAACAATCTCTAAGTTGAACTCTGTTGCTCACACTTGGATAATTGCCTTTAAAATGTTAGTCTCTCACATAATGCTGCAAGTGCTATTTCAGCAGAGACCAGATCTGTGTTCCTCCCTATTGGGTCCTCAATTAATGAAGGCATGGTCCTTGCCCTCACAAGGACAGATAATTATACAACTGCAATGTAGCATGCTCCCATCTGTAACGACACTATCTAGTGCCTCAGGAGGATGTTTGGCAGTAACTAAACTCAGAATCAGGAACAGAGACAGAACCCCAGAGGAAGTGGTAGCTGAGCTGGGATCTGAGCGGTAGAGATGTTCCATGAATAAAGCACTGGCAAAGGACTCTGTAATTTATGCTCAGACTTTGGGTTTATTTCAAAAGTCAAGAGCAAGGCACTGAACTATATAAACAGGGGGCTGGGGACTCTTTAAAGTGCCACCGTGTCAGAGAGAGATGGCACAGAGAAGCTTGTCTGGAGGTGGGAACAGCTGTGAGGAATGTCCCAACATCGCCGCGAGCCTTGAAGCCTAAGCTTCGGAAACAGCAGTGGAGGTGGTCAAGTGTGCACAGTGGTGATAAAGCAGGGGAAGGGTGTTTAGGGTGTAAACTGGGTTTCTGGCTTGGGTGATCAGGAAATGTCGTCGACTGATGAAAGCAGTAGAAATGTCTTTGAACAACTTCCAAGTGCTGTTTGGGTCCCTGTACATCACAGCTTCACGCTCGTGTGCTCATGGACACAACTCGCTTCCCTTTACCACTAGGAGATCTGAATAGGCCTGAAGATTCCTAATCCTGTCTTTTCATGCCATCTAGATAGGGGAAATGTTTTTCTCTAAAGGGCCACATCGTAATTTTTTTTAATTTTCTGGTACAGTCTATGTACTGGCTGGTTTTGTATGTCAGGTTGACACAGGCTGGAGTTATCACAGAGAAAGGAGCTTCAGCTGGGGAAGTGCCTCCATGAGATCCAGCTGTGGGGCATTTCCTCAATTAGTGATCAGGGAGGAGGGCCCATCATGGGTCGTGCCATCCCTGGGCTGGTAGTCTTGGGTTCTATAAGAGAGCAGGCTGAGCAAGGCAGGGGAAGCAAGTCAGTAAAAACATCCCTCCATGGCCTCTGCATCAGCTCCTGCTTCCTGACCTGCTTGAGTTCCAGTCCTGACTTGCTTTGGTGATGAACAACAGTGTTGAAGTGTAAGCTGAATAAACCCTTTCCTCCCCAACTTGCTTCTTGGTCATGATGCTTGTGCAGGAATAGAAACCCTGACTAAGACAGTCTATCATGCAACTCTTCTGTCACTGAAATAAAACAGAAAACAAACCAAAAAATCCATAAAACATATAAAGGGGGCTGGAGAGACGGCTCAGCAGTTGTGAGTACTTGCAGAGCTTCAGACAACCTAAGTCTGGTTCTCAGCACCACAATGAGAGGCTTACAGCCAACTGTAACAATACTCCAGGAGATCCAACACCCTTCATTAGGCCCCTCAGACACTAGCATACAAGTGGCAGACACAAAACCACATACATGCACATAAAAATAAGTCTTAATTGTGAAATGTAAATTAGGGTCAGGAAACTAGCTCAGAGGATAAGAAAGGCGACCGCCACTGAGCCTGATAGCGACCTGTTTGGTTCCCAGGATCCACTCAGTATAGGGAAAGAGCATATATCCACCCTAGGATTGTCCTCTGAACCCCTCATTTGCCATGGCGCATGCCACCCTCTCCTCAAAATAAATAAAATATACCCTTAAAATTATATATAATGTATATGTGTGTAAAAGAAAAATCTAAGCTGTTTTATAAGATTGAATCCATGACCTTGGCATGCTAAGCCCTACTACTTAACCACAACCCTAACTACAACTAAAGCTATCTACAAAATCCCTACATGGGTGGGATAGGACCTGTGTACAGAGGGTGGCACACCCTCTTCTAGACTCTTGTTCCCAGCACATCCTGTCATTGTGACATCATTCCACACTTCTGGACATGCTTTCTCTTAAGAGGCTGGAAAATCATTTCTTCATTTGGGGAGAGCAGATAGCAAAGTGGTATCACAGGGCCATTAACGAAGACCGAGCTGAGTGACACGACCTTCTGTTTCTATTGTCAAAGGATGCTTTCTGTGTCAATGTCTTTGCTTTGTGTTGCTTTAGATGACAGGATAAACAGAATCTCATTGTCCTGGTTGCATCTTAACACTATCATTCCTAAATAAAATGTAACTTGAAGAGAATCACTACTATCCTTTTTCTTTTGACATATGTGTTTGAAATCAGAAATACCTTGGCATGCAATATAGTAAAATTAAAGTGTGACTTCTCTGTCTGTGTGGAGGCTAGAAGATAGCCTTGGCCTCGGGTGCTGTTCCTTAAGCGTTGTGGTGGTTTGAACAAGCATGACACACTGACTCGTGTGTTTAGATGCTTGACCCACAGGGAGTGGCACTATTAGGATGTGTGGCCTTGTTGGAGTAGGCATGGCCTTAGAGGAAATGTGTCACTGTGGGGGCAGGCCTTGAAGTCTCCTATGCTCAAGTCATGCCCAGTGTGGTATACAGTCTCCTGCTTCCCGCACATCTCGGCTCCTCCAGCACTGTGTCTGCCTGCGTGCTGCCATGCTTCCTGCCATGATGATAATGGACTGAACCGCTGAAACTGTAAGCCAGCCCCAATGAAATGTTTTCCTCTATCAGAGTTGTCATGCTCATGTGTCTCTTCATAGCAATGAAAGCCAAGCTAAGACAGCAACATCCACTCTTTTTTTGAAAACGGGATCTCCCGATGGCCTGGAACATGTCAAGTAGGTTAGGCTGACTGGTCCACAGGCCTCAGGGATCAGCTTATCTCCAACTCCCCAGCAATGGCATTACAAGCACAGGCCATCATACCTAGGTTTTTTTAATAAATGGACTATGCAGAGTAGACCCAAATCCTCATACTGCAAAGCAAGTACTTGCTCACTGAGCTGTCTCCTCAGACCTACATAGTACAGCTTTTACCTCTGTTTAAAGTCAAGTTGAGGTCACTGTAGAAGTTCTTCCCTCTCGCTGTTGCCATCTCAAACCTATGCACATCCTCTAGGCTATGTGCTCCTGCTACATGCAATGAAATCACCTGAACGTTTTGTTCCAGATGATGTGTGAACTGAAAACTGAACTGAGATCCTGCAGCTCTCTGATTAGACTAGTTTGCTCCTGGCCACTTGTCACGTCACAGCAACGTCAAAGCCCTCACACTGGCTTGGATAAGGCTCGTGTCCATCTCCTCCATGCCCAGCCTGCACAGCGATCCAGCTTCCTCACAGTTCTCAAACATGATACACATTTTCTCATTTCAAGCTTTCCCCTTGACCTCTGGCCTGGAGAACATTTATTTAGAACAAATTAAGTTAAATATTTGAAATTCTTAAATATTTGAGAACATACTATTATAATATGAAAAATGTAAAATCATCAACATAATAGGCCTTTACCCTTCTTGATTTTTTTTTGATTTTTTTGTAATTTTTATTTTCTTTTTTTTTTTTAATTTTTATTTTCTATATTCTATGTTTACATTCCAAGGGCTTTCCCCTTTCCCAGTTCCCACCCACCATAGTTCCCATAGTTCCTCTCCCCCCCAACTATTCCCCAATCATTCCCCCTCCCCCCTCAGTTTCTTTACTAAACTGGATGCAATCTTTACATGCCCAGGGTCCTCTCCTTTCTTCTTCTTGGGAATCATTTGACTTGCTATTTGTGTCTTGAGTATTTAGTGCTTCTGGGCTCATTAATATCCACTTATCAGTGATTGCATTTCATGTGCATTCTTTTGTGATTGGGTTAGCTCACTCAGGATGATATTTTCCAGGTCTAACCATTTACCTACAAATTGCATGAATTCATTATTTTTAATTGCTGAGTAGTATTCCATTGTATAAATATACCACATTTTCTGTATCCATTCCTCCTTTGAGGGATATTTGGGCTCCTTCCAATTTCTGGCTATTATAAACAAGGCTGCTATAAACATAGTGGAGCATATGTCTTTATTGCATGCAGGGGAATCCTCTGGGTATATGCCCAGGAGTGGTATGCCAGGGTCCTCTGGGAGTGACATGCCCAATTTTCTGAGGATCCGCCAAACTGATTTCCAGAGCGGTTTTACCATTTTGCAATCCCACCAACAATGGAGGAGTGTTCCTCTTTCTCCACATCCTCGCCAGCACTTGTTGTCTCTTGAGTTTTTAATCTTAGCCATTCTGACTGGTGTGAGGTGGAATCTCAGGGTTGTTTTGATTTGCATTTCCCTGATGACTAATGATGTTGAACATCTTTTAAGGTGTTTCTCGGCCATCCGAATTTCTTCTGGTGAAAATTCTTTGTTTAGCTCTGTGCCCCATTTTTTGATAGGGTTATTTGGTTCTTTGGGGTCTAACTTCTTGAGTTCTTTGTATATATTGGATATTAGCCCTCTGTCGGATGTGGGGTTGGTGAAGATCTTTTCCCACTTTGTTGGTTGCCGTTTTGTCCTTCTGACAGTGTCCTTTGCTTTGCAGAAACTTTGTAATTTTATGAGGTCCCATTTGTCGATCCTTGATCTTAGTGCGTACGCTATTGGTGTTCTGTTCAGGAACTTTTCCCCTGTGCCCAAGTCCTCCAGGGTCTTCCCAAGTTTCTTTTCTAATAGTTTCCGTGTGTCTGGTTTTATGTGGAGGTCCTTGATCCACTTGGAGTTGATCTTAGTGCAAAGAGATAAGAGTGGGTCAATTCGCATTCTTCTGCATGTTGACCTCCAGTTAAACCAGCACCATTTGTTGAAAAGGCTATCTTTATTCCATCGGATGGTTGTGGCTCCTTTATCAAAGATCAAGTGACCATAAGTCTGTGGGTTAATTTCTGGGTCTTCAATCCTGTTCCATTGATCTGCTTGCCTGTTGCTATACCAATACCATGCAGTTTTTAACACAATTGCTCTGTAGTACTGCTTGAGGTCAGGGATATTGATTCCCCCAGAAGTCCTTTTATTGTTGAGAATAGTTTTAGCTATCCTGGGTTTTTTGTTGCTCCAGATGAATTTGAGAATTGCTCTTTCTAGATCTATGAAGAATTGAGTTGGGATTTTGATGGGGATTGCATTGAATCTGTATATTGCTTTTGGCAAGATGGCCATTTTTACTATATTGATCCTGCCAATCCAGGAGCAAGAAATATTTTTCCATCTTCTGAGGTCTTCTTCGATTTCTTTCTTCAAGGACTTGAAGTTCCTGTTGTACAGATCTTTCGCTTGTTTGGTTAGAGTTACGCCAAGATACTTTATGTTGTTTGTGGCTATTGTGAAGGGTGTTATTTCCCTAATTTCTTTCTCAGCCTGCTTGTCCTTTGAGTACAAGAAGGCCACTGACTTGCTTGAGTTAATTTTATAACCTGCCACTTTGCTGAAGTTGTTTATCAGCTGTAGAAGTTCTCTGGTGGAGTTTTTTGGGTCGCTTAGGTAAACTATCATATCGTCTGCAAATAATGATAGTTTCACTTCTTCCTTTCCAATTTGTATCCCTTTGACTTCCTTATGTTGTCTAATTGCTCTTGCTAGAACTTCAAGTACTATATTGAAAAGATATGGAGAGAGGGGGCAGCCTTGTCTAGTCCCTGATTTTAGTGGGAATGCTTCAAGTTTCTCTCCATTTATTTTGATGTTGGCTACTGGTTTGCTGTAGATTGCTTTTACTATGTTTAGGTATGGGCCTTGAATTCCTGCTCTTTCCAAGACTTTTAGCATGAAAGGATGCTGAATTTTGTCGAATGCTTTTTCAGCATCTAATGAGATGACCATGTGGTTTTTTTCTTTCAGTTTGTTTATGTAGTGGATTACATTGATGGATTTCCGTATATTGAACCATCCCTGCATCCCTGGGATGAAGCCTACTTGATCATGGTGGATGATCGTTTTGATGTGCTCTTGGATTCGGTTAGCAAGAATTTTATTTAGTATTTTTGCATCTATATTCATAAGAGAAATTGGCCTGAAGTTCCCTTTCTTTGTTGGATCTTTTTGTGGTTTAGGTATTAGCGTAATTGTGGCTTCGAAGAATGAGTTGGGCAGTGTCCCTTCTGTCTCTATTTTGTGGAATAGTTTGAAGAGTATTGGTGTTAAGTCTTCTTTGAAGGTCTGGTAGAATTCTGCACTAAAACCATCTGGTCCCGTACTTTTTTTGGTTGGGAGGCTTTCTATAACCCCTTCTATTTCTTTAGGGGTTATGGGACTATTTAGCTGGTCTACTTGATGCTGATTTAATTTTGGTATTTGATATCTGTCTAGGAAATCGTCCATTTCCTCCAGATTCTCCAGTTGTTTTGAGTATAGACCTTTGTAGTAGGATCTGATGATCTTTTGAATTTCCTCAGTTTCTGTTGTTATGTCTCCCTTTTCATTTCTAATTTTGTTAATTTGTATACTGTCTCTGTGTCCTTTGGTTAGTCTGGCTAAGGGTTTATCTATCTTGTTGATTTTCTCAAAGAACCAGCTCCTGGTCTTGTTGATTCTTTGTATGGTTCTCTTTGTTTCTATTTGATTGATTTCAGCCCTGAGTTTGAAAGAAAACCTCAGTGAAGGTTATAACCTCAGCCTGGGATAACAGGGTATAAACCTGTGGCCATGTAAAGTAGGAAGACCCTGAGGTCCTTGCTTTCATAGACTATGAAATATATACCACATCTGTTTTGGGGAAGAAGCACAACATCTATAAATGCAGATTCCAGTCCCAGCCCCAACATCTGGCCTGAAATAGTCACAATACAGTTCTTATAATGACATGTGAAACACTGGGCTCAGGAAAATACGACATTTTTAGCCATGTGCATCAAATGGTAAAATGTAGAACTGACATGAAATTTCTGAACTTTAAATTAAAGAGCTGTGCCTTTCCTCTGCTTCTCCTTGATTGATTGCATCACTAGAGGGAATTAATAAATTACATCAAGTCTCTTAGGAGATCTATTTTGACTAGTTAATAGCAAGAAATAAACATTTAAGTCAAATATTTCTTTAAAAGCTAAGAAAACAAGAAGTTGGGATTTTAATATAATGAATGCATTATAATTGTCTCATAAGAATAATTCCTAATTATTTGAGAGAAATAAAAAAAACCAGAAAGCTAAAGGAGGACTCTCATCCAGACTCTGAAGAGTTGATACCTGGAAGAACCACCTCAGACACAGATTTCAAATCCAGTGTGGCTCACACACACACAAATGGATGAGCCAGGATTTCCAGAACTTCCTAAGAATGAGATGGCTTCGTGGAAATAGATCACTAACCCAACACTCAAGAGACTAAGAACTGCACAGCTGTGCTGTCCATAGCTGTATTCTAGTTGTTTACTTAGAATGCTGTTTTCATCGAATGCTCTACTCTCTAAGTACATGAGAAATGACTGAGATTTACAGTGTGCCAGTTTTGTCAACTTGACCCCTAGTCAAAACTGGGAAGAAGGGATCTCAGTTGAGAGGTCTTATAAGATGGGCCTATGGTCAATTTGTGGGTGGATCTTGATTAATGGCTGATTTGAGATAGTGCTCTCCCACGGGCAAGTGTTTCTGGATGGTATCAGAAAGCAAGCTGAGCAAGCCAGGAGGAGCAAGCCAGTAAGCAGCTATCTTCCGTGGCCTCTGCTCCTGCCTCCGGGTTCCCGGCTTAAGGTCCTGCCCTGACCTCCCTTCATGATAAACTATGATTAAGATATGTAAGTTTAAATAATCTTTTTACTCTTAGAGTTATTTTTGGTTACGGTGTTTATTACAGCAATTGAAACCTTACTTCACAAAGTAAACTGCAGGAAGGCTGAGCTATGCAAGAAATTAGGCCAAATCCAAGATCAGCTTTTCTCTATGTGTGAGTAAAAGAATCTGAGATCCAGGCTTAGTGGTGCACATCTTTAATCTCAGTGTTCAAGAGGCAGAAGCAAAGGACTGTGAGTCCCAGACCAGCCTAGTGAGACACAGACACAGATGCACACATACAGACATGCACGTGTGTGTGTGCGCGCAGATGGAGGAGGGAGGGCTACTCTTCTGAGGCTGTAGCCAGTGGTAGGTTTCCATGTTACACTGGATGGCCCCATACTCATACACACATAGGTAACACGAATTGGACTTTGTGGGTTATTAAAGCAATGAAAATAAAGAGAAGGCATGACCTTGAAGGAGGAAGTGTGAGAAATGAAGAGTTGGAGGGGGAAGCTGGAGTGGCTGTGATCATACTGCACATGCCCATGAAAAGTCATTTCAACGTTTTAAAAAATGTACCTAATAAGTAGATTTCTCAGATAAATTGTTTAATAATTTAATGAAAATTGTTCCTTCTTTTCCAGAGAGATTTTCAAGACTACATCAGTAAGTTTGGGGCATATTTTTTCACATGACAGCTATGCCCAGAAGAGCCTGAGATTTTGGCCCATTTCTAAGTTTAATTTATTAGGCTTCTAATAGTCAAATTCTTAGGGGAGTTTTCCCAGATAAACTAATAGCTTGCCTAATAAGGCATTTGAAGGACTTCAAGGAAAATCAAATAAATTTGTTAAATGCCATTTAGAAAGTTTCAGAAAATACAATTACGCTTACAAATGCGATTTACTGTTCAACTGAGTTAGTTTACCCTGCTAGATTAAACTGGCACAAGACAACTGGCCTCTAAAACTATTTCACATAAAATTAAACTTAGAAAGTTTGTAAATAAGTTTCAAGTTAAATAATTAATAAAACTTTTATAAATACTAAAATGCTTTTAGGTTTTATAATGGTCAAAATAAATCTTAGGCGATCAAAATTCAGACTCACAATGGCCAAAGCTGAAATTCACTGTGCACAAGAAATCATAATTAACTATCAAAAAAGTGAAAATAACATGGAAAGTGTCAATGTCTCTACTATAGTAAAAGTTGTTTCTAATTTCCATTGTGTGTTTGAACATATACAAGCACAATGGTCATAATTAAAATTCACCTATTTACTGAAGATAACAATAAAAAACTCCTGAAAGTCACTGGTATTAAAATACTAGTACCTGCCGGGCGTGGTGGCACACGCCTTTAATCCCAGCACTCGGGAGGCAGAGGCAGGCGGATTTCTGAGTTCAAGGCCAGCCTGGTCTACAGAGTGAGTTCCAGGACAGCCAGGACTACACAGAGAAACCCTGTCTCAAAAAAAAAAAATCCTAGTACCTCCTAACAGCTCAAATTCCCTGTCAAAGCCTCTAATGAAAAGCATCTGGAGCCTCAAAAACACAGCAACATTTCCTCAAGTGGCAACGCGTTTATTCATGGAATATTCTTTTCATTACTCAGCTATACTAGTTTTCTGATTTATTCCTACTTACCACCACTGGCTCCCGGGCAAACAGCCGGGTTTCCCAAGCAAGGCTGTTTCTACATTCCCATTCCTGTCCCTGTTCCCCATTTATTCCTCACTCCTCTGTTCATACCTGCTTATCCTGAATCCCAACTCTACGCACCCCAAAATAAAAGCAACCTTGAAAAAGCAATCTTTCTTCAGTCTTTATCACACTTTAGCTCTGAGGTGTTTTATGTTGTATAACCACTTGTCTGAGTTTCTAGGCGTGTCTATTAGGTATCCATCCAGAAGAGATTAATACTTGAATTGGCAGACTGCATAAAGAACAACATAAGCAATCTGTGTATGTATCAATTAATCCATAGAAAACCCAGAGTAGAATGATAGAGGAAAATCACTCAATCAATATCTCTCTCTCTCTCTCTCTCTCTCTCTCTCTCTCTCTCTCTCTCTCTCTCTCTCTTCTCACTCCCCTCTATCCTCCCCCTCCCCTGCCTGAGCTAGACCATCCATCCATCCATCCATCCATCCATCCATCCATCTTCTCTGGCAATCTTGACTCTCCCGCCTTCACACTCACACTATTGCACTGCCAGCTCTCCTGGGTTTCCAGCGCTCAGATAGAGTCTTGGGGGACTTCTTACCTCTACAATCACATGAGTCAGTTCTTCTTTTTTTTTTTTTTTTTTTTTTTGTACAAACTGCATCTTTTTTTTTATTTTTATTTTCTATATTCTATGTTTACATTCCAAAGGCTTTCCCCTTTCCCAGTTCCCCCCCTCCCTATGTCCCATAATTCCTCTCTCCCCCAACTATTCCCCAATCATTCCCCCTCCCCCCCCCATGGTTTCTCTACAAAACTGGATCCAATCTTTACAGGCCCAGGGTCCTCTCCTTTCTTCTTGGGAATCATTTGACTTGCTAATTGTGCCTTGAGTATTTAGGGCTTCTGGGCTCATTAATATCCACTTATCAGTGATTGCATTTCATGTGTATTCTTTTGTGACTGGGTTAGCTCACTCAGGATGATATTTTCCAGGTCTAACCATTTACCTACAAATTGCATGGATTCATTATTTTTAATTGCTGAGTAGTATTCCATTGTATAAATATACCACATTTTCTGTATCCATTCCACCTTTGAGGGATATTTGGGCTCCTTCCAATTTCTGGCTATTATAAACAAGGCTTCTATAAACATAGTTGAGCATGTGTCTTTATTGCATGCAGGGGAATCCTCTGGGTATATGCCCAGGAGTGGTATGCCAGGGTCCTCTGGAAGGGACATGCCCAATTTTCTGAGGAACCGCCAAACTGATTTCCAGAGCGGTTTTACCATTTTGCAATCCCACCAACAGTAGAGGAGTGTTCCTCTTTCTCCACATCCTCGCCAGCACTTGTTGTCTCTTGAGTTTTTAATCTTAGCCATTCTGACTGGTGTGAGGTGGAATCTCAGGGTTGTTTTTTCTCTGATGACTAATGATGTTGAACATCTCTTAAGGTGCTTCTCGGTCATCCGAATTTCTTCTGGTGAAAATTCTTTGTTTAGCTCTGTACCCCATTTTTGATAGGGTTATTTGGTTCTTTGGGGTCTAACTTCTTGAGTTCTTTGTATATATTGGATATTATCCCTCTGTCAGATGTGGGGTTGGTGAAGATCTTTTCCCACTTTGTTGGTTGTCGTTTTGTCCTTCTGACAGTGTCCTTTGCCTTGCAGAAACTTTGTAATTTTATGAGGTCCCATTTGTCAATTCTTGATCTTAGTGCATAAGTTATTGGTGTTCTGTTCAGGAACTTTCCCCCTGTGCCTATGTCCTCCAGGGTCTTCCCAAGTCAGTTCTTATTAATAAATCTTCTCATGTGCAGCATATATTGCTTAATGACAAGCATATATTCTGAGATATGTATCCAATATAATTCTCACTGTACAAACAACATGGAGTATGATTACTCAAACTAAGATGACAATAATGTCATGAGAAATCTATGAGGTCACTGTTATAGATAACAGCATGTATACATGGTTCTGTCTCTGAAGAAGTCTATATAGGCAAGCTCCATGACATCTGCGGTAGTTTTAATATGCTTGCCCCAGGGAGTGGCACTATTAGGTGTTGCCTTGTTGGAGAAAGTGTATCATTGTGGGGGTTGGCCTTAAGACCTCCTAGCTATCTGTATGTCAGTCTTCTCCCATTTTCTTTGGAACAGGATGTAGAACTCAGTACCTTCTCCATCACCATGCTTGCCTGGATGCTGTCATGGTTCCCACATCACAGCAATGGAAGCCCTAACTCAGACAGCATCTGATCCTATTGGTTATTCCTCTCTGACATTCTTCCCTTCCTAGTATGCACAACATTATTGCAATGAAGAATCTTCCTTTACCTGAGTATTCAACTCTCCATTTTTAAGGATGAGCTCCATTTCTTCTAAAGAGGGCTAAATGCTCCACACCACAGTCACCATCCTTTCTCTGAAGTATTACAACTCTGAGCCTTCTAGCAGATTTCCCTGGTACTTACCTTTTCCCCTTGCTCTGTGATGGAATTTTAAAACCTAAAGAGTGAAGTCATAAGCCTGCTGTCACTGTCTCATGACTTACACAATTCACTCATACCCTGGGGCCACTTCCTCTTGACACTGGGCATATTTGTGGGCTTTAGGAGTATTTTCCTGGGTGGAAATTTGATACCAAAACTCAATTTTTACATGAAGAATTCCTGCTCAATCTTCAAAATGAGTTTGTATTAGTTCTTCACTGAAGCCTCCCCTAACATCACTTCCCTGAAATCATTAATTACCTCATCATCTAACTGAGTCCATTCAGGCTGTGAGAAAAACAATCAGACTAGGTAATTTATAAACTAATAAAGATCCGACACACAGTTCTAAAGGCAAGGAGACTCAAGATCGAGGTGCTGGAAGAAGCTTGTCTGGTAAGACCCCATTTTCTGGCTCATAAACAAGTGTGTTGTCATTGTGTACTCCTGCAGATGGGTTGTGTGTGGTGTATGTATGCTTATGTGTAGATGTGTGTGTGTGTGTGTGTGTGTGTGTGTGTGTGTGTGCATTGAGACCTGAAACAGGTCTCAATGAAACTATAGCTCACTGATTCAGATAGAGCAGAAATCTAGCAGTCTGTGATTGCAGGCATATATCTCACATCCAGCTTCCGGCATGAGTGCTGAGGGTTGCATTCAGGTCCCCATGTTTATGTAGTAGGCACTTTGCTGGCAGACACACCTCCCCAGCACCTGTCACTGTCAATCTTGGAGGCTACTAGTTTATATTTCATTAGCAACACATGCTGCTTGTCTTCAATTGGAAGACTTATCAATTATAATTAAGGTTTCACACTGTAAAGAATGTAACTTAAATTATTGAGAATCCCACAAAATTATCCTTATAAACTTACAGAATATAAAAAGTCCCAGTGGGCCGGGCGGTGGTGGCGCACGCCTTTAATCCCAGCACTTGGGAGGCAGAGGCAGGCGGATTTCTGAGTTCAAGGCCAGCCTGGTCTACCGAGTGAGTTCCAGGACAGCCGGAGCTACACAGAGAAACCCTGTCTCGAAAAACCAAAATTTAAAAAAAAAAAAAGAGTCCCAGTGCATCAACCTTTTCTCTTTTGAGATAGAACTTTCTAGTTGTGTAAGTTTTAAAGAAGCTGTCAAAATTAAACAGATAGTCATGGCAGTAGAAATCCAACCTGGTTTTCTGATTACCTACCCAGTAGAGATAGGAAGTTAAAATGATTTTTAAAAGTCTCACATTTCTTTTCATGAGAACCAAGATCCAGGAGGGATGGAGTATTTCACAGACTAATGAACACCTTTTTCCTAAATAGCAATCAGCATTGAATTTTTGTGTTTTATAAATGAACCATTTTATACTTCAAAGACAAAGACATTAAAAAGCTCACTTTAAAAAAAAGAATGATCATTCAAGAATTTTATAAAGGCATATGTATTTTGACCTCATTAAGTTAAACTACATTTCTCGATACCATAAATTAGAATGGGCTGCTGGTTTTATCACCTAAAACCAACCCTAGAGAAACTATAAAAGCAAACCAGAAACACAGATTCCAAGAATGAACATCAATTAGAGAATCTATAGGAGACAACCTTGTGGACACAGAGAATTGTGTTTTGAATAGCTGAGGAAGAGTTGACACTCCCTGATTTATACTTAAGTCAGAAGTTTGGGTAACCTGAATACCTACTACTTACAGTTGTCATATGAAGTTGTGGGCTGGGTGCATCATTCGTGTGGTCTGTACTGCTCCAGATATTGTTAGAAGGCAGTTAAATTGTAAAATGTTCAGTTGGCCTGTACAGGTCATATGGAAATGACACAGTAGAAATTTGCTTTCTTAGTTTGGGTTCTATTGCTATGAAGAGACACTATGACCATAGCAATTCCTATAAAGAAAAACATTTTACTGGGGCTGGCTTATAGCTTCAGAGGTTTAGCCTATTATCATCATGGCAAGAAGAATGCAGACGTGCTGGAGAAGGAGCTGAGAGCCCTACATATTGATCCACAGGCAAATGGAAACTGTGTACTACACTGGGTATAGCTTGAACATGTAAGACCTCAAAGCCAGTTATACATTTCCTCAAAGGTCATCCCCCCATAGTACCACTCCCTTTGGCCAAGCATTGAGACAGTCTACGGGGGGAAGGGGAGGCATAACTATTCAAACCACACCAGTAAGAAGGTGATCTAAATGGATTTTCCAAATAATAGAGGAGACTGAGCACCAACTGTATATCTTTCGCCACCAAATGAACCCTTAAGTTCTGGGAATGGGTTATATATAATAGAGTTGTTGGCCAAAAGTGGCCCTATGGAAACCCCCAAACAGCCCAGGCCATCACCAAGTCCATTAGTTATTCTTCAGAAATGATGGCAAGGCCCTGTTGCTGAAGATAAGACCTACACAACTCATTAAATGAGATGTTGAGCTAGTGCCTTTTCACCCCTACTTACTAGTGTTGCAGATATTGGAATATGCTCTGCATGCTACCAAAGGAAAAAGATAAAAAACAACTCAACTGTAAACCTTTCCATCTATAATGGTGTCCTGCCTGAAGGATGTGCTAGTGCAATAGAGGTTCCTGTGAGAGGGACCAACCGATATCTGGATATAAGGCCTACTTCATGAGATGGAACTGAGTGGCCAAGGACCTGAGACTAGGTGGGCCACGGACCTACGGTACAAATATTACTGTTCTGCTAATGAACTATAGCAATAAAATGGCTCCTAACAATATTCTGCTGTACTCATAGATTGGGGTCTTGCTCAGCCATCTTCAGAGAACTTCCTCCTATAGTGGATGGGAACTAATACAAAGACATACAGCTGGACAATGGGCAGCTATCTTGGAACATTCTGTCCTAAATGGGATGTCTCCATCAAACCCCTCCTTCTGTGATCTCTAGGAACCCTGCAGAAGAAGAGGTGGAAAGATTCTAAGAGCCAGTGGGAATGAAAGACACCAAGAAACCAAGGCCTTCTATAAACAGAGGCCTGATGCCTATATTAATTCACAGACTGTGGCAGCATGCACAGGGCCTGCACAGGTCTAAGCCAGATGGGGTTTCAGAGAGAGAAGTAGAAACAAGGGCCTATCCCTAACCCGGAAGCTATCTCCAATTATAACTTCTCACAAAAGAAGATCTTATTTTCTCCAATAGAGTCGAACTGGGTACACAAAAAACACTTAAGGGCAGGCAAACAACACCCCAGCATTGGACAGCCAACACAAAACAAATTCAGTGGTATTTTTGGAGGGGTTTTGTCTCATAATGCTTTGAAATATAGGTATTTTTTCTCCCTCACAGGTCTTTTGCTTATGGTTTCTGATATTCTGATTTTATAGGATTTCTGTATACACAAGAGTGTATGTCTCTGTATCTACATGGGTTTCTTGTACTTTTTCTTTGGCTCTTTTTTGTGTTTGATAGATTGCTTGTTTGTTTATTCATTTGTTTTGTCCTGTTCTGATTTGTTTGATGGCCGTTTTAACTGCCTATTTATTTTCTAATGAGAGAAGGAAAGGTTGTAGATTTGGGTGGGTAGGATTTGGGAGGAGTTAGAGAAGGGTGTGGAGAGCTTTTGGGGCCACTTCTAGAAACTTAGCAGGAATTTGACATTGGGCCAGGACACAGAAGTAAGCACAGGCAGGAGTCTGATTTTGGGCTAGAACAAAGAAGTAGGCATTTCTAGATTTAGGTAGTAACTATAAAAGAACAGAGTGGAATCACTTGAATTTGGGAATATATTCTGTCAGAAGAGTTAATAAGGCATGTTGATGAACAAGATGAAAAGGAAGAAAACAAGACTCAATTGAGGCAGAAGAGAAAAGGAATCCAGTTGGCAAGAAGTAGTACACACAAGAAAGTGATAGATTGGCTTTGAAGTTGTTAAGCTTGAAATGTTTATTTTATGCCTAATTTTAGGCAACAAGCAGATTGCTGGGTATAATAGTCTGTACTTCATGGAGAGGGCAAAATATATATTAAAAATATAAGACCCATCAACACATGGGTGGCATTTTAAGGGACAAGACTAGAAAACACTGTCTAAGCAGAAAACAGAAAAGTGATCTGAGGACTGAACCTGAAACTTCCTAAGCTATAGAGACCAAATAAAGAATTCCATGTAAATTAGGGAGGATAGTGTCTAAGGAAAACTAGTAATCTCCAGGTATTGTGATTTTCAAGAAGAACACAATCATCTAAGTCAAATATTGGTCAAAAGTTGAATAGGGGCAATGATCTTTCCGTTTTCTTTTTTTGTTTTTTTTTTTTTTGGGTTTTCGAGACAGGGTTTCTCTGTATAGCCCTGGCTGTCCTGGAACTCACTCGGTAGACCAGGCTGGCCTCGAACTCAGAAATCTGCCTGCCTCTGCCTCCCAAGTGCTGGGATTACAGGCGTGCGCCACCACCGCCCAGCCGATCTTTCCGTTTTCTAAGAAGCACCTAGGAGCTGCTATGAATGAGAGTGCTTCCAAGAGGGAGATGTCAGTTTCATATCCTGTGCGTTAATACATCAGACTCAGTTTAGACCAGCAAGGCTGACTGTGGTGACACACTGGGATGCTGTGATCTGGTTACATACCAGTGAGGAAATGGGCTGCCTATCCCTGTGTGTAGTCTATATCATCTTTCGATAACTGAAACACAAAGAAATAATTTATATGATACTTTAAATGTCCTGTAAGATATTATACTAAATTTAGTAGTTAATCTTTCTCAAGTGAATAATCTGCTTTTAAAACATTATTTTCTCAAGGCCATAAATATTTGATGCAAGCAGTCTACCAATCAATAACACAATCAGCTCTTGGTTTTATTAGCTGGATCCCTCAGTATGGTCCAGGCTGGTGCTGAAGTCACTATGTTGCTAAAGCTAGCCAAGAACTCCTGCCTCTACCTCCTGAGTGCTAGGACTTAGACGCGTACTATCATGCTTGACTCTCATTCTTTGTTTCTGGGTTGAAATGTTTTTCTCAGGGAAGGGTATTTGCGAGTTGTTTGGGGTTTTGTTTTGTTTTGTTTTGATTTTGAGACAGGGTCTCTCTATGTAGCCCTTGCTGTCCTGGAACTCTAACCCACACTCACCTAGAACTCCTTAGAGACCTGCCTGCCTCTACCTCCTGAGTTCTGGGATTAAAAACATGTGCCACCATACCCAGCTCATTTTTTAACTAAACTAAAGATTTTGTGGGGGGAGGCAATTTGTCTGAAACATGTCACTGGGAAGTAAAAATGGCGACTCAAATCACATACAAATGTGGGGTAGTCCCAGGTTCACAATGGGGAATACAGGAAGAAGAAGTGTAAGATTTAAAAACAAAGAAAGGAAGACTTCCCCTTCAAACTTTCTAAAGAATGGTTCATCTAGGACAGAAATCTGTTTATAAGTCAAGCATAGTGGAAAACCTTTTTACTCTCAGCACTCAGGGGCAGAGACTGGCAAGACTCTGTAAATTCAAGACCATCTTGGTCTACAGAGTGAGTTCTAAGCCAGCTAGGGAAACAGAGTAAGACTCTACAATTGACTAGTGGCCAGCTGTGCGCCTAGTTTAAACTCTTCAAGTCTTCTTTACACAAGCTATTTTAAAAAGAAATAATATTGATTGATTGGCTCAAATATGTTTTCTAATTTTTAATTTTCATGACTTCAGCAAATAGATATGACAGCCCAGTAGTTTACAAAACAATTAGAGTAATTTCAAACTCTATCATAACAAACCAGCACATCACTAACCTACTATTTGACATAGCTATAGATGTCTGCCAGATGTGAGGCACTATAATCCAGAAAAATCAGAGAAAGGATGCTATCCTTAGTAAGATTATAGGTGAAGAAAGGAATTTAGGCCAAATATCTAGCTCACAACATGTCACAACACTGTCCAAATGGTGAGTTGGCCCAGCAGTTGGCTTGGCACTACTCTTGGGAAAGAAGAGGTTGCAATATGGTTATTCAGATAATCCTTTAAATAAAATTACAGTTGAGATGAGATTTAAATTGTCTTGATTTTAAAATAATCCCCTCCAAAGCATCATTTCAGCACAGCCCACCAAGGCCTCCTCTGTAACACCTGTATATAACATTCCGTAGGATCTCTTACAAACACCCCTTTTTAATCTCCCCCTTTAAAAAAACTAACTTCTATTTGATCTAAAACTAATTTTTATAATGGAAACCTAGCTATTCTGAAGATGGAGTTAGAAAAATTTATTCAGATAGACGCAGTTCACCTTGACATTTCATTCAGTTTTTATAGGTTTTAGTTTGCAGTTGAACAACTCAATTGAATCTTAAGTTATAAGCCTTTCACAGCAATAAAACATTTTAAACTCCCCAAAAGTAAAAGCTGGATGGAGCTCTCTGAAATTTACAATATTTAAAGAACTTCTAAATGTTATCAGTTTCCAAGGCACAGATCTCTGTCACCAGTGCTCATCACAAGGCTTGATACTTCTATTGTAGATTCCCCACAACTATTTGTTAAATTGTATAAAGACAGAACAAAGGAATGAATTATGAGAGACACTTCAGGGGAAAGATACCAAAACAGTGCTAGCCCAAAAGTAGCTTGTATAAAGTAGTTTAAATATAAAGATTAAATCTGAGAGCTTGTGAGGTGGTTCAGTGGGTACAGAGGCTTGCTACCAAGCCCAATGGACTGAATTCAATACACACAAAGATAACACACACACACACACACACACACACACACACATCAGTGTCTGATGGCAAGAGAAGATGGATGGATGGCCTAGCTCAGACAAGGGAGGGGGAGGGATGGAGGAAGAAGAGAGACAGAGACAGAGACAGAGAGACAGAGACAGAGAGACAGAGTGGAGAGGCAGGAAAGAGACATTTTTTTAGTTTGTGTGGTCCTTAAGGAACCTCAGATCATTTCAGTCATTCTGCATACTTACTGTGAAACACTAAACATAAGTGGTTGAACCTTTCTATACCTTATATATAGGGGTGAGGAAATGAGAGAATCACTCAGTGTGTAAAGGCTGCACAGGCACAAGACCCTGGGCACCTCCCCAAGCAGTGAGAAAAGACAGCAAGGATGAACACTACTCCATGTGTGGCATATTAAATGAGCCAAAATGCCTGATGTGCAGCTCTGGACCTGTAAGACCCCGACCCTCAGTCAGTAGTACTTACTTTAAGACACCCCTGAGTGAGACACTAAGATGCAGATCAATGCAAAAGCAAGAGGTTTATTTTCCAGCACATCAGGGTCGACCTTCAATTAGTCATTCAAGACAAGCTACCAAGAAGGCAACCTGAATGGCTATTAAAAGTTTTTATACTTTTTATGGGCACAGGTTACATCAGCAAGGTTACAATTCAAACTTATTGGCTAAGCATATTGACCTTTAAGTCTATTGACTAGCAAGCCTGACACACATTTGAACTCTACCTAGAACTTTCCAGAGGGTCAGGTGATGGTCAGTCAGTACATTCTGAGAATGTTTTACTCAAGAATGTTCCTATGCGTGGAGACTAAAACTTGGTCTAACCTTGACCTCGGGAAGGAGGGGGGAGCTGTAAGGAGAGCGTGGGATTGGAAAAAGCCCTTAGAGTCCCTCACAGACAAGCCAACAGACATAGGAGAGAGAGAAGGGAGAAAAGCCAGCCAGCCATGTGAGATCTCGGACAGAACATCCATAGGCCATTTTTCCAGGCAGGAGGATAGGGTGTTGAGCTGGTACTGAAGGTGGTTGAGCAACTAAAGCCGAGGGCAGATAGAGTGCTGAGGTGGGAGTGCTGGGAAGGACACACTAGCCAGGGTGGATTGGAGGCACCCAGCAGTTGAGGCAAAAAGGCAGGTTAAAATTGAATGTGTGTGTGTGTGTGTGTGTGTGTGTGTGTGTGTGTGTGTGTGTAGAGAGAGAGAGAGAGAGAGAGAGAGAGAGAGAGAGAGAGAGAGAGTTTCATCTAAGAATCCAATATTCTCTGAACAAGGCCTGGTAGCATGGCCCATTCCCAGAGCATTATGCAACAGCTAAAATCTAGAGGTGACTGTAAAAAAGAAATAATTCCATAAAAGGTTATTAGTAAATAATGGAGTCTTCTTAAAACATTTTGGTCTCAAATCTATACTTCCTTTAGCTGTGACTGCAACCATTAAAAAACATCTAGTATTCAATTAAACAAACTGTTGAGGGAACTTGGAGGATTGGCTTTTTATGATGGGAATCTTGTTTTGTTGCTCTAGCTGGTCTTGATCTAATAGGCTAAAGGGATCCTCCCACCTCAGCCTGCCTAGGAGTTGGGACTACATGCAGAGCCCATCAGCCTAAAAACAAATCTTAATAATTATCAGACAAGCATAAGTTGTACTACTTAACATGGAAATTGTGAGCCTATGAGCCGGGCGTGGTGGCACATGCCTGTAATCCCAGCACTTGGGAGGCAGAGGCAGGCGGATTTCTAAGTTCGAGGTCAGCCTGGTCTACAGAGTGAGTTCCAGGACAGCCAGGGCTACACAGAGAAACCCTGTCTCGAAAAAAAACCAAAAAAAAAAAATGATGAGCCTATGAAATTGTTCCTTTTTCTACAAAATGATAAATAAAAGCTATAAATTCCTGTTTTCTTTTTTAACTCCATATTACTTGTTTTAGTATCACAACAGAGCCTCTATGAAATATATCACCTCACTGTCCACGCTCTTTATCTCTAAATAGGACACTTCTTCCTCTCTTACTTCATTCCCATCCAGGTGACCTCTTGAGAACTAATGTCACACCAGAATTTTGACCCAGATGATCCAAGTTAAGATTACTATTGCTGTAACAGAACACCATGGCCAAAAAGCAAGTTGGGGACGAAAGAGCTTATTTGGCTTACATTTCTGCATTGTAGTCTATCACTGAAGGAAGCCAGAACAGGAACACAACAGGGCAGGAACCTGGAGGCAGGAACTAACTGCAGAGGCCATGGAGAGGTGTTGCTTATTGGCTGGCTCCGCATGGCTTGCTCAGCATGCTTTCTTATACAACCCAGGGCTGACCAAGGGATGGATCCGTGCGTACGGGGCTGAGTCCTCCTCCATCAGTCACTAAGAAATGCCTTGCAGCCAGGTCTTCCAGAGGCATTTTTCTCAGCGGATAGTTCCTCCTTTCATAGAACTTTAGCTTGTGTCAAGTTGATATAAAAATATCCAATATGCCTGTATTATGCTGAAAATGTTTAAGTCAAAAATACATTAATTATGCTGAGCTTACCAAACATCATAGCTTAGTACAGTCTAGTTTACTGCAAGATTCTTTTATTACCCTACTTTTGGGCAAGATCATCTATCAATAACAAACTGTTAACAGTTCTTATACTTCTTGCTTTATCCAGGGATTTGTTTTCTTTGCTGTCTTTAGCTTTAGTTTCCTATCATTGATCATAACCTTGAAAATATTAGCTGGAAAATTCCAGAAAGTTTGAAATTTGTGTACTTTTTTAAGGACTGTGATGAAATCTTATACTATCCTGATCCATCCTACTGAGTCTAGAACGTGAATTACACCTTTGCCTTGTGTAATGTAGTGATGATGTGTACACCATCACAGAGGTTTAAGAGGCACTAGAGTGCATATGCATGTGTGCATATGTGGTGTGCATGTATGCCTCTGTGTGTGCACATGTGTGCATGCCTCTGTGTGTGTGTGTGTGTGTGTGTGTGTGTGTGTGCATGCATCCATTTGTAGCATCCATAAAGGCTACTTAGCTGTAAGTAAAATTACAGCTAAGTCCTGTAGTTTTTTTGGTAAAGGAGATCCAGTTAGTGGTGCCCAGTGTCCATTTTCATTTCACTTTGCTCATCAGCAATGTTGTTTTCTACCACTCTAAAAACACTTATCAAGTATTTACTATATGTCAGATGCTATACTTGGAGCTGAGAATACAAAGGTGAATAAAAACAAATATTACCATTCCCCTTTGGTGTTCACATAGAGTGGACAAAGCAGCATAAATCTAATAACCATAAAACAAATGGAAAGCATTACATTTAAAATGCTACAAGGTGAGGGTATATGATGCTGTAAGAAAGCCAATTTACCAAAAAATCAATTTGCAAAAAGCCAATTTGCCAAAAGTCAATTTTCCAAATCACTGATTCACTGGATTCTCTAACAGACAACTCTCTGGAAGCTAGTTTGCCAAATGCCAGTTTCTACAAAATCAATTTGATGAAAAGTAGTCTGCCTGATTGTCATTTCACCAAATGATCAATTCACTAAACTGCTGGCAAATTTTGAAGTCTTCATTTCATACTTTGAATACTTTCATGACAGCTCCTTAACCCTGAATGTGACTGTGTATCTGGGCTAACGTCAGGCTCATGTTTTCACACTTCAAATGCCAAGCCCTACTCTGCTACTGCCCGATGACAAATATTCCAACGTAAACATCTCCTTTAGTGTCTCAATTCTGGCTTCTGCCAGTCTCACATTGCCAGAGAGGCAGCTGCGGCAACCCTCCTGGATCTGGATGGTGAAGTAATCTGCAGAGTGTCTGTTGCCAAACTGTTGTCAGCAGATTGGTCATTTGTAAAACTGACTCTGCACTGTTTCTCAGTAATACTGCCTGAAGTCTATGTGCTGAGGACCTATAACAGAAGTCTTCAGACTCGTGAAGACTTCATTAAAGTAAAAAAAAAACAAAACAACAAAAAAAAAAACCTGAACTCAGATGTGAAGAATACATGAGGCTGGGCAGTGGTGGCACACATCTTTAATCCCAGCACTGGGAGAGGCAAAGGGAGACAGATCTCTGAATTCAAGGTCAGCCTGGTCAACAGAGTGAGTTCTAGGACAACCAGGGCTACACAGAGAAACCCTGCCTTGCAAAACCAAAAAGGAAAAGAGAATACATGAATACAATCAGGAAGAAGGAACACAGGACAATGTCCAAGCAAAAGCAAGAACAAAAGAGAAGACCATTTGGAAAAGAAAGTGGTAACCTTAAGATCTGTAGGAGCCAGTGTGTGGAGAAGAGAGCAACCCGGGATAGATACGCCAGGGGTCATGAAGATCCCTGTCTTATCTGAAGGCTTGGATTCTTTAATGCATTTTAAGTAGGAAAATTACACCATCAGTCTTGTGTTTTAAAAAGATTATTTTACAAATGCTACAGATTTTAAGTGGACTAGAGTATTCTTAAATAGTCTAATCTTTCACCTACAATTTTTTATTTTGATAGTTTAGGGAAGAGATGATATTATTCAGACATGAGAATATGGAAGAGATGAAGCAAATTATAATAAATCACCTGCCAAGATAAGAGGTAGCAAAAATAGACTCTGTTACGGAGGCATCGCACCTGTGAGTAAAGAGGAGGAGCCACAGACAATCCTATATCCTGTTTGCATCACGGTGTTGCAGTGCTGTTGCTAAGAGAACACTAGCAGAAAACCAGAATTGCATGCTATTTCATCAATACATTGCCACATTTGTTCTTATATTGTGTATCTTTTAGAATATCTTTTCAATTTTTTATTAAAAGATTTTATGTTTGGTCAAAGATGTTTCGTAAAACTTAGTGCCTTATCTATATTGATAAACAATAAATTATAACTCCTTTTAGGGTATCTTTTATTTACTGGCAATTTCATACACAAATATCTAAAAGACAGTTTGACAAAATGTCCATTTAGCAAAACAACAACAATAGCTTCCCCAAGAGCCTATGATCTCTTGTCTCCTGACAAAGTTTACAGGTTCAGGCATGAGTTTCTTCCTGTGGAGCAGGCTTCAAATCCAATAAAAAAAAAGACTTTTTGGCTAGTCCCCTATAATGTATGTGCCATAAGGTGCACCAGTGCACACTGCTTGCCTGGCAGTATGGTATTGCAGCATACAAGGATTACTGCTGGGTAATATACCATTGATGACCCTTCCCACCCAGTAGCCAGCACAGCGCCTTTCGTTACCGTGAAAGCTAGCCAGCAGTGAGAAGTTTCGACTCCAGCTTGATTTCTCTGTCTTGCAACAAAAGTGTGCTGTGGCTTCAGCAATAAGGTCTTACCTTCTAGTGTTGATAGGCAGCCATAAGCAATGTTTTGTTTTGGAGGTTTCTGGGGCCAAAAGTCTCACCCAGCACTGCTATCTTTTCTTTTTCTTTTTCTTTTTTTTTTTGTTTTGTTTTTGTTTTTGTTTTGTTTGTTTGTTTGTTTTGTTTTGTTTTTTCGAGACAGGGTTTCTCTGTGTAGCTGGGGCTGTCCTGGAACTCACTCAGTAAGAAGAGATATGAAGAACAGTGTTGGAGGCTCTGGTAAGCCTGGGCTGTGATGACTTGGAATGGATCTAATAAAGCTTGGCTTGGGACAAAAGCTTTAACTGTGTGTGTGTGTGTGTGTGTGTGTGTGTGTGTGTCCTTTTTATTCAGATCAGTACTACAGTGGATTGTTGGATTGTTACAGATTCAATGAGTTAATCTTGGGAAATGTCTAGAACAGCACCAACCTCATTTACACATCAAGTGCTATTATCCATACAGTAATAAAATCAAGGAACAATGGAGCTACCACTTATAAAGTGAATTATGAGGCAGGTGCTTATGCATGCCGAGTGTGTTCCCTCATTACCAAAACCCCAAGTTCTGTTTTTGTGTAGCTGTTAACTTCAGAATGAAACATTGGCTAATGTAGCGGGTGCACGGCTCGCAAAACTCAGAAGTTACTCAGACAATCACAAAACATATAAGAATCAAAAGGATTCCCCTCAAGGTGGAGGAACAAGAGTCTTCAGTGTTGTCGATGACTGCAACTTTCGTGTGGAACTTCCGGAATCAGCTCTTGAGTTGCCACACATACTGGGTGGGACTTTTGATGACACAGCTGAAGTCACATACACTGCAACCCTTACCTGTCGATAACCCAAAACGACTCACTGATTTGCCAGGCTCGACTTGGACAGAGTCATAACTGCCCTTTCTGTGTGGGGTGAGCAGAAGCAGCCTCCCTAGGCAGCAGTGCAGTGTTACCCAGTCTGGGGTGTTAATGGATTTGCCTCAATTCTATTCTATTGATCTTTTTTCTCCGCCACACAAGCTACTACATCATTCTATACAAGGGGCTTGTGCTTGTTTGGGTTTTATAACCAGTTTCTCACCGATAAAGGGGGAAGCTACACTCCCTGAGTGCCTATTAAGTCCCATTATTCACGTTTCACTCCACAAAGCATTTCCGAGAATAGACTGACACTAACATTCTGCCAATGAATAACTGAAGATCCATGCAGTTTACCCAAGGCTACAATTAACTGGAAGTAAACCAAGTTTTGTTTGTTTTGGAAACAAGGATATATCTTCATGAATCCACAACTCAAACTAGATAGAGCATTCAAGACCAAACCAGAAAGACCCGCCTGCCTGGGT